>JAPYXD010000426.1:0-589636 GCA_030998225.1 Diplolepis rosae
ACACGAAAAATATATGCTTTTTCAGTGAACTGTGTGAGACAAAATTTGTAGATCTTTTTAAAACGAACAACTTTGTATTCTTACGTTTCTTTCGTATTTCACATATTATTGTTAAAAAAATTGAATTTTGGATTTTCAATAGTTTTTTTTAAATTAAAAAGAAAAATATGCATCTTATGAAAAAATGTTACAATTCAAATTTGTAGGTCTTTATGTAAAAAATAATATTGTATCATAGCGTTTTTTCGCATCTCGTATAATTTATCTGGAAATTGGAATTTTGATATTGACTTTTTTCAAGTTTTAATATGCTGTAACATTTCTAATTTTGATTTAATCAAAAAATGTTATCAGGGTAATTTGTAGAGATTTATGAGCACTATCAAAAACGAGTATTGAAATTTTTGATTTTTTCAAAAAGTTATTTTCAAAAACACAAAAGTAGTGCTCAATCCCTCAATTTTGATTGGATGTGGCTGGTTAACGAACTTGTCCTTACTTTTTCGGCTCGGATAAAGTGTGCCAAAGCTCAATTCAATCAGATAATTCTATCGAGAGTTATGCCGCACACAACCTACTACGGACAGACAGACACTTTCGTAAAAACCGTTTTTTCTGACTCAGGGGGTCTCAAAACGTAAAGATTTGATGAAAATTTCGAAAGTCATTCTTCACATAAAACCAATACCTTCTCATCCATGATGAGAATGTAAAAATAATCAAGAAATTTCTTTGAGTCAAAGAAAATTTTCTTCGACCGTATATCAATGCACGAATTTGTTTGATTCAAAGAAATTTTTTTTGAATCAAAGAAACTTTTTTTTGGGTGTATGCTTTCAAGAGAGGCAATAGAAACTCTATTCTATTTAAAATTAATTAGTTGAGTTTGAAATTTTTGTCACTGAAATAAAATATATTTCAAAATTATTAATTTTTATTTATTCATTTTAAATATATTAGGGTAATTTTCAAAGGTTGTTAATCAATTTGATAAGGTCACCTATAGTCATACACTGTTAAAAATCTCATTAATTTTAATAGACTTTAATATACAAGTGATAAATTAAAATTAATAGATTTGTATATTATGAAAAATCAATGTAAATTCATATTAAATTGCATAAATTTTCAATCCAGATATATTAAAATATTTCAAATTAATTAAATTAATCAAATTAAAGTATTTTAAGTTTAATATACGTTACTGAAAAAAATTTCCATTACATCTAATGGAAGTTTAATACAGAAATTTCTAACAGTGTCTGATACCGTTCCAGTTACCGTAAATAAACTTTTCGTTTGTCGTGAAAATCAACCAATTGACTCCAGTACTCTCTAAATCTGAATCAGTCAAATTTTCACTGATTGAATCAGTGATTTCCATACCAAATTTTCAAAAATGGTGTGATTCTGATAAATCACGGCTGATGATATAATTACCAGTCTTGAAATCATAGAAAAACTTCTTTTTCCAGAGACTGATTTTTGGCACGACAACTACTTTAATCAGTTAATTTTCACTGATTTATCGATGAGAAAAATACTTTTCACTGTCAAATCAGTCAATTTTCACTGAAATAATCAGTGAAATTTTACTGATTTACAGTAACCTCTTTTTTGCTATTTGAATCAGTCAAATTTCACTGATAATCAGTAGATTTTGACTGATTCAAATTTAGAGAGTAGATACAACTTAAAAATTTTCACGCTGTACAATCCTAAGTATTGCGAAATATTCCCACCGATCGCAAAGCGTTGTAGCGAATCCGAAATTCCCTTTGAATACCAAAATCAAGTATTTCTCCGTAACTTAAACAAGACATCAATGAATCTAAGCTCGTAGATGAGATCGTTCTCCCGGGAATGTTATTTCGACTATTCACGAGTGGGTATTTTGGTATTTGTGTTAACTGCGCGCTAACAAGATTTAGTTATAGATATTAGAGATTGTAAGTTGTTACGTTAGTCTCCCTATCGAGAGGTATACATTGTAAGCTACAGATATTGGTTTAGTATCATGGATACTTGAGCATTCACGCGTTGAATTTAAATAGCTGTATATTCTAATCCCTAAACTCCATTACGCACAAACCAATATCTTATTGGAAAATATCTCCCCGGAAGTTGATGTGAACTTTGCACAAACACATTCTAAATTATCACAAAGCTTGCCTGTTTCATTAAGAATTACCAAAGCTCGGCTTTTGTTCTCAACTGTACTCCGGACGATGGCTCGAGATAAACATTTTGAAAGGAAACAAATCGTTACGTCGATTTAGCGCCAGAGAACGTAAACACTTTATACTGAACTCTTCTATTTTCTCTTCAACTTCTCCCCTTTATCCTTCTCTCGGCATTTATGGCAAACTCAAATATTCTTTGCAATTCACATAAATTAAAAACTCTGTTAAGCTCATAATTTAGAGTAATATACAAGGTGACTATAAAATTATATTTTTCATTATTATTACAAGTGTGTGATTAATTTATCTGAATCTTTTTTTTTAAAGTAAATTTTTCATGAATATGCTTACTCAAACATTATTATACTGTTTATTTTTGCGAGTATAAAACTTCACGAATTCGCAAATCATTTTTAAAAATTGGAATTCTTCAAATCTCATAAAATAGAATTTGAGTAATAGTTATATCCGAACTTAGTTTCTGAATTTTATGCAAACGAGGGATTCCTATTAGTGATGATTGATGACTATCAATGAAGGTAATGTAAATCATACTTGAAATTCAATTTATAAAAATGCCTAAAATAAACAGCACGTTAAGAGTCCATAAATATCGAGCAATCGCCAGTATTCTGTATTTATATGTTGGAAACAGAAGTAAGTATACATTTGCTACATTAATTATACCACCTTGATCAAAAAGTTTTAGGACTTTATTTCTAAAATCAAAAATACAAGTTTATTCATCATAATCGATATTGTCCCCTTCAAAATACTCCCCATCAACTGCAACGCACTTATTCCAGCGCTTGATCCAATCCTCGAAATATTTTTTATAATCGGTTTGCGGTGTAGCCATCAGAGCCATCTTCGATTTTTCCATGACCTCATCTCGGGTGCTGTAACGCATTCCGCGGAGCGGTTTCTTATGTCGACCGAATGGGAAAAAGTCACAGGGAGCCAAATCAGGTGAATTCGGTGGTTGTTCGATGGTATTCGTTTCGTTTTTAGCCAAATGCTCACGGATAACGATGGCATTGTGCAACGGTGCGTTATCGTGGTGCAAAATCCATAAGTTGTTTGCCCACAAATCCGCTCTTTTTTGGCGAATTGCTTCACGCAAACGTCTCATAACGCCCAAATAATACTCCTTGTTGACTGTTTGGCCTTCTGGAAGGAATTCATGATTTTCGACTGAAAACGTCGTGGTTTTTTCGGTCGCGGCTCATTGGGTGAACGCCATTCACTCGCTTTATGTCTGGAGTGCGTGTAACACTCGAAAATCCACGTCTCGTCACCAGTAATTATCCCTTTGATGAATGATGGGTCGGAGTCGACCTTGGAAAGCATGTATTTTGCGAACTCAACGCGATCCCTTTTTTACATGAAATTCAGGTCTTTCGGCACCAGCTTTGCAGCGACACGTCTGAGGCCCAAATCATTAACCAAAATGTCTTGAGCGGATCCGTAAGCAATTTTCAACTCCTCTGCAATCTCTCTAATGGCCAATTTGCGGCTTACGGTCATCCACCCTTTGATTTTGTTGATGTTTTCATCAATTTTCGCCGTCGAGGGCCTGCCACTGCGTTCGTCATCCTCTGCCGACTCACGACCACTTCTGAAGCGTTCGTGCCAGCGGAAAACGTTGAATCTCGTTAGAGTATCGTTGCCGAAACACTTCTCCAACATTTCCAAAGTCTGCGCACCGTTAAATCCATTTTTAACACAAAATTTAATGCAAACTCGTTGCTGAAAAGTCGATGACATTTTTTTTTGTGAAAAATCGAAACCACACTCAAAGATAGATGTACACAATACAGCGTCGCTTCAACAAATGTCAAGCTATCAAGCTGAAAATCTGACAGAACGTCAATGACACTTCTACCAACACAACAAAAAAGAAGAATTGAAATCGGCCGAACGAGAGCGCCACACGGTGACGAGTCCTAAAACTGTTTGATCAAGGTGGTATATTACATTGCGCAACTCGAAAAAAAAAGTTTATTCAAATTTTATTCAAATATTATCAAACTTCACACTCGCAAAATACCAGGGGTGTTAGTTGAAGTTTGCCGGTTTTTTCAATAAAGAAAACACTTAATTCTCAATGGAATCTTAAAAAAATTTTATTCAAAGTATTGACCATTGGATTCTACACATTTTGGCCATCTTTCAGGCAAATCATGGATACCATTCCAAAAAAACTTTTTCTCTTTCAAGGCAAACCATTCGACGAGCCATTTTTCGACTTCTTCAAAATTGGCGAAGCGCTGCTCTGCGAGTGAGTGTCCCATCGATGCGAAAAGGTGATAGTCGGACGGGGCGAGGTCTAGAGAGTACGGCGGGTGCGATAATATTTCCCAATTCAACGCTTTTAATGTGTTCTCCACCACTTTAGCGGTATGAGACGGTGCGTTGTCATGTTGTAGGATAACTTTGCCATGTCAAATTGATATTTTGTTATCGTTAGCGATCCCTATTCACCGTCTCACCAGGTTTTAATAACTCGAAGCACACCACACCACACTGGTCCCACCAAACACAGAGCATTGTCTTATGGCCAAAGCGATTTGGCCTTGGAGTCGATGGGCCGAACTCACCAGGTGAAAGCCATGATTTTATGACCCGCAAGTAGAATAAATAATATTTACACATAATAGTAGCGCGTGACTTCTAATCTCAAACTTGTAAGCATATTTGAATTTTTATATAGATATTATATCATCTACTCTCTAAATCTGAATCAGTCAAATTTTCACTGATTGAATCAGTGATTTGCCTTTTTACTGATAAATCAGTGAAAAAATATTTTTCTCTGTTAAATCAGTCAATTTTCACTGAAATAATCAGTGAAATTTGACTGATTTACAGTTACCTCTTTTCAGCTATTTGAATCAGTCAAAGTTCACTGATAATCAGTAGATTGTTACTGATTCAAATTTAGAGAGTAATTATAAACGAGAAAAATTTTTCGTAAAATTGTAAGTTGTGATTATATGCTGTTAATGCAAAGTATAAGATTAATTTAAGAAATTATTTATAGGTGATGATGCAGACGATGAGGGAGTATCAGAACCAGGCAAAATAATCAATGAACCCGGCATTTAATTGCCTCTTACAAATGAGGGATCGGGTGAAAAAACGACGTGACTCGAATTAGGGCCTTATTAGGATTATGATTTGAAATGACAATACAGGTCACTTTTTATATGCCTGCAAAATATTGAAGGAAAAAACCATGTCTATATGTGTTTAAATTACACAGCCTCCGCAAAAGAAGAGCGTAACTTTAGTTACGTCCTTTTTGCAAAGATTCATATAATCAATGTGACCGGAACTTTGGTTGTTACGAAAAAATGAAAAAGCGAATGGAAAATATATGTACGGTTGATACTTATGTTGATATGCTCAAAAGTTGTAATAATTCGTGCCCATTTAAAATTGTTAATGGTTCAAATTTAGTTAAAAATTTGAAATCTACTACAGATTTACGCACATGTCGTTTACCTTCACCTAGAAAACAGTTTCTTTGAATAAAAGAACCATTTCTTTGAATTGAAGAAACATTTCTTTGAATTGAAAAAACATTTCTTTGAATTGAAAAAAAGAAAGAAAAGAAAAGAATTAAAGGAAATTTTTTTTGATCCAAAGAAATAAATTTGTTTACATTAAAGAAAGCTTTTTTGAATCAACAAAACTTTCTTTAATGTAAACAAATTTGTTGATTCAAAAAAACTTTCTTTAATGTAAACAAATTTATTTCTTTGAATCAAAAAAAAAATTTTTGAATTAACAAAACTTTCTTTAATTCAAAGAAATTTTTTCTTTGACAGTATATTAAAGAAATGTTTCTTTAATTCAAAGAAACTCTTTTCTCAGTGTTATGCTAAGAAAATAAAATTTTCAGTTCAAAAGTATGTTTACCTCACATATTTGCAGAATAATACTATGAAATGTTTTCAGAATTATTCTAAAGAAGAACAAATTTTTATCTTTGAACGCACAAAATTGGTATGATAAAAAATTTTTTGATGTTTTGACTGAAAATAGCGACCCAACTAATGAGTCTGATAATGACGAGAAAAAGCGTTAAAAATTGTATTAGTTATATTCGTATTTATATTTTTTATTCTATTGAGAATATAAAAATTATATTTTTTTGTACAAATATTGCTTAATAATTATATTATAAAGCTTCAAGAGCTAAATAAATATATGTTAAGTAGTCAGATAACTATTGGATGATTAATTTATGTAAAAATAACTTTTTTTAGTGCAGTATTCGCAAAAAGGTCATAACTCTTCTTTTTCAAAACTGCATAATTTTTAATAAACAAGTTCTAACCCAAATAAAACAATGTTGGAACTGGTAGAAAAGTAATTAAAATAAAGCTGTAAAATTTCATAAAATTTTATCGCACATATCCCAAGTTATAAAGTATTTTTTGTTTTTCTTAAAACTATTTCTTTAGATATAAATTAATATAAATATTATTTGAGAAAACCGGAAGTAGCCTGAATTAATCCATTTCTTCGATTCAAATTGCCTCCAGAGAATCGTCACCAAACTTCCAATTTGATTCGTTTTCTACCTTCATAAGACGAAATTGCAAACAAGATGTAAAGACCCCTTAAAGTAAATTTTGTTCAAAATGTTTGTTTTATATTATATTTACACTATTTCTTTCTAATCAAAGTCTGATTTTAAAAAATTTAATCAAATGAAATGTTGTCAAATCGTTTTCTGTTTGTCTTTAAGGAGGATCGCCCGTGGCTAGGAAGCCCTTGGAAAACTTAATTAATTACTACTTGGAAAATTGTCTGAACTATTAATAATTACTTATTCTAAGATCAAAATGTTTATTCGTACAAGCAAAAAATTAAAAATATAAAAAATGTCTTTTTCAATAACCGCTATAAGTCAAACTTCCATGCATTTTTTAACTGCTAATAAGAAATTTCGAAAAATTAAATAAGTTGTATGAAAAAACAGTTGTTATTAAAAAATGAGAGATTAATTTAATAAGTTAAAACGGTTTTGTATTTTAAAATTATTTAATGAAGAAAATGATCCATCGATTTTTAAAATCCGATCATTTTTGAAGAGTAAATTTGGAAAACACTGCATTAAACTTTGACCAACAATAATTGTTACCAAAAAAGACATATTTTATAATTTCAAATTTTTTCCCCGTAAACTAGATATTTGTTTTTGATATTCGTTATTAAATAACCGCTCTAACATTGATGAAAGTGTCAATTAATCAAGTTTTCTAAAGACTTCCTAGTCACTTTTGAATCTCCTTAAGTTATGAAGTGATTTTTCTTGAAAACATATTCGTTACATCTTTTTTTTTACTTTATTTCATAACAAAGGAAATAGGTTCAAGCCTGGGCCAAGTTAGGCAATCAAGATTGGAAATCTAGCTAGGTATTAGACAGATGTAGCATTTTATGTGGATTTTTGCCCTAGCTAGATCTTTAGGTTGAGATATACACGGAGAAACTTTTTCTAGCGAAAAATGTTTTATTTTATAATTATAATTCTAAAAAATATTAGGAATCTAGGGAAAATCGAGGTGCAATAGTAATTATTCCTAGCCGACTAGAAATTTTTCGCAGCCAAAATTTTAAAGATTCGAAAAATTATATGAAACTCTAGTATCGATTATAGTAAAGTTTGATACAATCTATAGTAAATTATCATATATTTTATCCAAATTTTAGTATTTCGCCACGAAAAATTCTCAATATGACATGTTTTTTCCTAAATCAAAACGTAGTTCAACAAAAATTGTAAACTTGTGTTCTCCCTGTAGGTTTAATTTACGCACGGAAAAGAATCTTGAAATTGACAATTCATTAAATCATTTTTAGATTCTGAAACATTTTTTTAATTCTATTTATTGTTATATATGTTCATATTATTTTATTTTAGTGATAAAGTTGATTAGTAAAGGGAACGATTTTCAAGTTAATCCCTCGTTGACTTTAGGTGTAATATATTTTAATTGCTTTCAAAAGGGAACAAAAGAAAATGTCTTAAAACTTTTCCTTTTAAATTCAATAGGTTCCAGGAATAGAATCCTATTTAAGTTTTTAACTCGAGTTCCATGATACTGTTAAATTTACATCATCCATTCGCACAAAAAGTAAGGTGTATTCTTTAGAATATATCGATATTTCATTGTCATTGTCATGGAAAGTAAATTAAAAAATACTTTTTTTCAACCCCCTCCCTCATAGATCATACAACCAAAGAATGTCAATATTTATCTATTATTAATTTCCATTTAAAGTTTTCAACCTTGTAGTGAAAACTAAATCTCATGATAATTTAAGCATCATGAATTTTCAAACAATTTTCAATATTATTATATGTATAATGTAATCATATAGATGTATTAATTCTTACAGAACAGAAAATAAACCGTGTCTGACTTTAACTACTTTTTCCACTTGGGAAACAAATATTACGTTTTGTCCAAGACAGCCATTTCTACAATGGAAAAGTGAGGAACTTGCTTTATCACTTTGAAAATGGGATTATTTTCTTGCTTCAGCAGGAACAAAGAACTATACTGGGAAAAATTAATTTTGGAATGAATCCTGCGCAGAGATAATAAATAAGAGCTAGCCCAAAGGATTTACAGAGGTCAGCCCAGAACATTTACATAGGAAAAAGCAAAACAATCTTTCTGGAATGAAATTGTAGAGAACTTTAATGAGTTAGGAGTAAAGTCTAAACTCTGAATGGTTTCATTAGAATGGGACAAATATTTCTCGCTTTTAAAATAATGTAAAGCGAAAATACCTATCTAACAAATCAAAAATGATTTTGATAGTGATGATAAAAAACTTCTATTTTACAAAAGTTATTGAACGGACCTTCATTATGATTGGATGCAAAAAGAAAAGAAATTTAAAATTATTTTAAAAATAAGTAATGATTGCAACAAAAAATTTCAAAAATAGTTTGATAATTATATTCTTTTGCATTATTAAACAGCCTCCAGATTTTCAATTATATTTCTAATCTATTAACGATATTTTAAAAGTGTTTACTGAGTTGATGACTGATTTACACTTATAATATAACAATAGTTGAGGACAGGTTACTGAGCGGATAATTTCACTATCACAAAGAAAAATGAATACACTGTTAGAAATTTTATTAATTTTCATATATATAGTACCGGTCAGAATTATGGGACCACCTGTTTTTCGATAATTGCTTAAATTATCCTAATTTGAATTATGTGAGTGGAAAAATTTGTGCTCTTAATTAAATTCAAAGCTATCAAAATTCTTCATAAAATGAGCCCAGCATAACTTCGTTTTGTTAATTTGCGAAGAGTTGTTGCAGAAAAAGTCAAAATTTCAATACTTTCTTAAATTTTAAATAACTTTCGGAATAACCAACATTTTTGAAATGTTTGAAAAATTCCAATATTGCTTTTGCTGAGAAATTTTTTTTTATAAGATATATAAAACATATAATCATGAATTTTGAATCAAATTCCCTTAAAATATATATTCATATGATCTTTATTATGATTTACCTACAGATGAAATGTTTTCGAAATTTCCCTACTTTTTTGTTACAATTTCAACTCTTTGCATTATGCAAGAAAAAAATTATAGATTTATAATGAAAATTTACTGCGATTTTGTAGAATCTTAGCTTTAAAATGAGCCTAAGAATATTAAAAAATGTTGATTGTTTCGAAAGTTATTTAAAATTTAATAAATCATTGAAATTTGGACTTTTTTTGCAATCATTTCGTCAAAATTCAACAAAACGACTTCATTTCAGAGTAATTATAAAGATAATTTTGATGGCTTTCACATTTTTAAGAGTAGAAATTTCATCACTCACGAAATTGAAATTAAGATAATTTAAACAATCATCGAAAAACAGGTGGTCCCACAATTCTGACCGGTAGTGTACATTTCCATACAATATTTAATATTTCATGTATATAAATTTTTAAACAATACACTAGTGTATTAAATTTAATATCCTGACGTATTAAATTCCATATACTCAATTTTAAAAATCTACACTGCAAAAAGAAGTGTCTTAATTTAAGATACTTGTGTAGTCATATCTAAGATGTTTCGGTAGTCACTTTCAAGTTGCTTAAAACATCTTATTTGAATACACGTAAAATATCTTCAGTTGAGCCATCGGTAACACAGATTACTTAAGTTACCGACAGTTTATTGTTCCTATAACCTCTATACTGTGAGAAAAAGCTTACGGCATACCGGTGTCTGCTACACATGTGGTGGCTTACATGGCTGTACGTACTTCTTAAAAAAATTAATTCAAGTAAATGATCTATATTGGAAAAGGAGACAAGCGATTTAGCAAACGTATCCAATACGTTAAAACAGAAGGTATACCTGATATCGAGTCACGTGTTGCTGATATGATTTACACTTTTTACATGTAGCTCCACATCCGTCATATGTAAAGTTTGAATAAAGAATCGTGTCGATGAAAATGAACAATATATTCCTCTAAATGAGTTGATATTACACCACAGAAGAAAAACATGGAACAGTCAAAACGCTCCATTTCTTGAGGTTATGAACAGTAACTATAACCCTATGAGAGCTAGATTCTATCTTTCGACCACTACTTCTTTGACACTTTACGCGTCTTAGTTTTTGCTAACTTATTGACCTGCTATATCTTACAATTCAGAAACATCTTATGCCAGAACCATCTTATGACATCCCAAACATCTTAAACTAAAACACATTATCTAACTCAATAAAGTATCTTATTTTGTAAGACGGAAATTACATCTTTATTCGTACCAAGATACGTAAGTCGTCTTAATTTTGAATAAGACACTTCGTGAGACATCTTATTTTAAGACAGAAGATAGCAAATTCCCATCTCATATCTTACAGTAAGATACCAGGTAAGACACTTCTTTTTGCAGTGTACTCAATTTGGTTTTATAAAATTTCAAACTGATTTTTGCAATGAATATAGGCTGTAAATAAAAATGTAGGCTATTTCCTTCCATATGGATACAAATTCATTCTTGAATTATTCATAATACTTCAGTTTCTGAAAAATTAGTTAGCTCAACTTATAAGCACTTATACACGTCATATAAATTTTCATATCTTAAGGCCATGTCTTACTTATTCAATCCCTACCTTACAGACACTTTGTTTTCATCTTTCAAATTTCGACATTAATTGAGATATCGTGTTAAAACTTTGAGAATTTAAGTAAATACCACACTGAGAAAAAAATGCTATTGAAACAAAAGCATTTCTTTCCAAAAGCATGTATGTCATGGATTCAAATCAATATGCTATAGAATTAGTAACATATTTATTGGTCTTGTATTATTATTATTATTATTATTATTATTATTAGTATATTTTTATGAATTAATAGTATACATGCTTTTGATTCAATAGCATTTTTTTCTCAGTGCAGTAAAAAACGTTTATCTGGTCCAAAATTTGTATAATTATAAAAAATTGTTGGAGAATTTCAAGGTTCAATGATATTATAATTCATAATTGTTGATAATCACTTATATTTAATTTTACAGATTTTATATGCAAGTAACTCCATACTCTTTTACATTAAGGGAGCCGTCCGGTGTGATAAGTAAAAGAAGCAAAAAAAAAATCTGCCCGCTTCGCGGGCACATTCTCATCGCGCGCTTCGCGCTCGGTCTTGTGCTCTTCGCATACATTTAAGTTTATTTCTTATATTTTGATACTGAAGCTCAAATCAATTTTATAATAATATTACAGATGATGTGAATTACACATTTTCTCAAAGTCACTGAATTTCTTTTTGAATTTAAGTGAAACAGGAAATTCAATTTACTTAAGGCTCTATCGGCCTTAAGGAACACATTCTCATCATGACACTCGCGCTTCGCGCTCGATTTTCTGTATACATTTCAGTATAACTTTTTAATAAATTACATGATTAAAAGAATTTACTTTCTTCCACATATCTAAAAAGGAAAAACAATCGTAGACTTTATTTAAGGAAACGATTTTGCAGAACAACGCTTATTTCGTATCTCACATATTTTGGTGAAAAAAATCGAATTTTTTCAATATTAAAAATCAAAACATAAAATATACATCCTGTCCCGAAATTTCTTTATCAGAATTTGTAGACCTCATTTAGGCAAACAATTTTCCATCTAAATGTTTTTTTTGCATCTCACATATTTTGTCTAAAAAATGGATTTTTTTCATTTTTATCGTATTTTTTGGAATTGAAACGAAAAATATATCTTTTATCAGAAACTGTGTCAGACAAAATTTGTAGATCTTTTTGAAACGAACAATTTTGTATTCTTACGTTTTTTTGGTATTTCCAATATTATTGTTAAAAAATTAAATTTTTGATTTTGAATAGTTTTTTTTTTAATTAAAAAGAAAAATATGCATCTTATGAAAAAATGTTATAATTCAAATTTGTAGGTCTTTATGTATTCAATAATATTGTATCATAACGTTTTTTCGTATCTCGTATAATTTAACTGGAAAATGGAATTTTGATATTGACTTTTTTCGAATTTGAATATGCTGTAACATTTCTAATTTTGATTTAATCAAAAAATGTTATTAGGATAATTTTTAGAGATTTATGAGCACTATCAAAAACCAGGATTGGAATTTTTGATTTTTTCAAAAAATTATTTTCAAAAACACAAAAGTAGTGCTCCATCCCTCAATTTTGATTGGATGTGGCTGGTTAACGAACTTGTCCTTACTTTTTCGGCTCCGATAAAGTGTACAAAAGCTCAATTCAATCTGATAATTCTATCGAGAGTTATGCCGCACACGACCTACAGACAGACAGACAGACAGACAGACACTTTCGTAAAAACCATTTTTTCTGACTCAGGGGGTCTCAAAACGTAAAGATTTGATGAAAATTTCGAAAGTCATTTTTCACATAAAACCAATACCTTCTCATATGATGAGAATGTAAAAATGTCTACATAAATAGCTTCTATAACATCTCTAGAATATGTCCGTCAAAGGATTTTCTGATATTCGAAGTCGTTAAAAAATATAGAGGCAGAACGAAGCGAGTAAAGCTCCTTTTGTTATACATACTTCAACTTTATTACACATTTTTCTCAAAACTGCATTTTTGAAATTGGTTGTCACGATATCACAAAAATTATTTTTAAATTACAGATCTTAAGACCATGGACCAACCAGATCACGTGACTACTCTCTAAATCTGAATCAGTCAAATTTTCACTGATTCACCAGTGAAAAAAATATTTTTCACTGTCAATTCAGTCAATTTGCACTGAAATAATCAGTGAAATTGGCGCCACTATGTATTTAAGAGAGGGGCAGAAGGATAGGGGAGTACGGAGCGTGCGGTGAAGCGAAGGTGACATATGTAAAATCTATTCTACTTTTTTTTTAATAAATTATTTTTGTAAAAACTACATCTTTCCTACATTACCTGCATTTTCACTTCGTAAAACCCCATTTCTGTGAATAATGAGATAAGTTGAAAATTTGTGAGAGTAAATGGAATGCATTAAGTTAAATCTGTCTGGTTATGAATGTTTATAATTGTAAACATTTTTTTTTTCTTTCAAAGAAATTTTTTTCATAGTTATAAACATTTATATGTTATATATATTAATATATATTAATATTAATATTAATTTATATATTAATTTATATTATTTATATATTAATTTATATTAATATTTATTATATTATATACTATACTATATTAATTTATTTTATTTAATTTCACAAATTTTCAGTTATCTATCTTATTTTTTATATGAATAGGGTTACGCAAACTGAAATGCCAGTAAAGTAGGAATCCAGTCACGTGACCAGGTTGGTCCATGGCCTAAAGGCCATCAATCAGACAACCTGGCAAAATTGCTGTCAAAATTCCTACAACATAATATTTTTATTCACCAAATATTTCTCTTAGCATTTATAAAATACAACATAAGACCATTTTTAAATATACATCTATAATTAAACAAGTATAATTATTTATTAACTTCAAATCAGTAAATTACAATGTTATCAAGGTATAATAATAGAGTAGTCAGTTGGCAAGTAAGTTAAGTGCCCCAATGAATTTCCTTGCCCAGCTCAGAAATGTTGGCAAAACTGTGAAAGAGCACGTGCAGACAAGCGGCGATAAGAATTCCTGAAACTTCAGTCTAACTCTCTTATTAAAAAAAAACTTTTATGAAGATTGGTGATAAAGATAGTGTTTGTAGACAATGCTGTGGCTAAAGGATATACACAGGATCTCTAATCTTTCTGCATAATTATACCCGTGCTGAAATCGCCAGACATGGCCCAGACTGGTGATGAAACATACGCCCCGACCAGACCCGGACTAGATCACACCACAAGACTAAGTTGCCAGTTATGGCCCCGGTCAGGCAATGTGTTTCATCCCCAATTCAGGATTTTTTTAGCGCTTCACAGATCTGCTAAACTTTTTGCTTTGTCCAATTCTTCTGTAAGTACCTACCCAAGTGCGAAGTTAGATACCGAAGATAGGTTGCCAATATTGTGCCGTTGCTAGAATGATAACTCTTGTATGCACTTGGCAGCCAATTCTGGCCCAAACTCTGACCGCCAAAAAGACACATGGCCAAGTAATATGCCGTCAATGGGCCGGACTCCGGTTACTCCAATTAAAACATGTTTATCCGAAGTAAAGCAGACTTTCAAACTAATAATGGACCATTGCTGGGCCAGAATCTGGCCCTTCCTCTGAGAACATAGTTCGCCCGTGAAGATCAGATATTCGGCACAGCAACGGCCCGATACTGTGCCGAAGTTTGGTTTTCTCACTTCCAAAAAGGTTTGCCATGGCAAAAATGGCACTTGGACAAGTAATATGCCGTCCATGGAGCGGACTCTGGCTTTTCTACTTTAGAAACTGGGTGCCATAGTAAAAGTAACAATCGGCTTGGTATAAGGCCGATACTGGGCCAAGTTTCGGCTAAAGGTCGGTAAATTTAAACAGTCAACAAAGGCCGCCGTCATCGGCCCAGCACTTGACCGTTGCAAACGGCGACACTGGCCCGATAACACTAGCCGACTGTTGACTGCCGAGATTAGGCCAATATTGTGCCGTATTATTAGCTTCAGCAATTCGCACTTGGGTGGTCTGCTTGCTATACAAAATTTCGCAATAATTGCAGGGATTCTGTATAGATTTTATTCGGGTCGTAGAGGGTATGATTATATGAATTAATACGAAGATGTATCAAAAATAAATGGCTAGAATGGCACGTATTCTATTCCCAGATACTCTAGACATTGATTATATAAATTGTAATATTTATACAGATAAATATTTACACAATGAAATCTTTTTTTTTAAATAAAAGTCCAGTTTAGTTGAAATTTTTGAACGCGGGTATTCTTGGGTATAAATGACGTAATTCATTTATTATTTTCAATTGTGAATCAAACGAACGGTTAGCGTTGCCGACTGCGATGCGTTACTTTCAAGTATAGATAGGTTCAAATTTCTTCAGCGCTAGAAATTCCGTTCCGAAAATAAACTTTAAAATTCTTATATATGTGTAAACCTAATCATTTCATATAGAGATATGCTTTTCAATAACATCGTGTTATATATATATATATATATATAAAGGGTGGGCCATCTGTTACCGAGTTTTGTAACTATGAATAAATGGCACATCATGTCTGTTTTATGTCACTCTCTCTGCACATACGAAATATCAAAACTAAGCCATTAGTAAATGTGGATTCATTCACGACGCAACAACGCATTTTGGTAGTGCAAACTTATTACGAAAACGATAAACCACGTTTGGTGATCGCATAATTTCGAGAAATTCTGATGTGAACTGGCCGCCAAGATCGCGCGTTTTCACCCCTTTAAATTATTTCCTTTGGGATTCTTTGAAAAGTAAAGTATATGTCGATGCCCCACAAGCAATTCAAGACCTTAACTTACCTTACTCTCATCGAGCGGTTTCAGAAAATCGATTTTTTTTTTCATCTTTTCAAAGATTAGGGATCTAAGAACGATTCAAAGATGTACGACTTGTTTTACTATGGCAATTCCGTCAAGAAAGTTAAACTCAATTGGTCGCTTTTTTCATTGGAAACTTTAAACGCGTTTTTCTCAAAACTACATTTTCCAAACTGGTTCCCACGATTTCTAAGAAACTAGTAGACGGATTTTGATAAACTTTTTTTTTAATGTGCGGAAATGTACTCGCTATTGTCTGACGGACGTTTTTTTCCCTATTGTTCATAACAAATGTTAAATGAATTTAGAAAGATGAAAAAAAAGGTGAAAAAAACGACTTTTTTTTCTATAGCCCGCCATTTTGAAAATTGTTATGATAAAAAAAAAGCATTCGTCAGACGATAACTTCTGAATTTTGTAGTCTAAGGGTTAATAAAACTTTTAAAAGAAACCGCATTAAAAAATCAATCATAGTTTTCTCACAGTAAAATTCCAAAAAACGCTTCGAAATACGGCCAATCCATGAGAACACCCCCTTAAGAACAAAATTTGGTCCGAAATTGAAATCGTTGACCCCGTTTTATTATAGAGAAAGTCATCGAATATTTCGACATTCGAATACAGGCCTATTAATATATTTTTCTATTTTATTGTACCGTGCGGGAAAAAACATTTTATGACCCCCTAGCAGAAAAAAATCGTGTACGACACGGGAAAAACATTAATTTTACTCGTGTAGTTGTTACTCTCACTTTGCACGCACATCAAACTTCACACTCGCAAAATAATTTTTTTTTTCCCTAGTTGCACAATATATTATCGCTCGAAACTTATATGCGCAAAATTCTTGATGTGAGATGTTGAACGGAGAGTGTAAAACCACTACAGACATGTAGTGTAATTTATGGAGATACCACCTCTGAATCACTCCATCAAGTGTCTACAGTCAGCGAGAGTAAATTGTACGAGGTGGGTGATATTAAACTGGCTGGTGTGTTATTCGCACACCGACTACTCCTAAGCCAACATAACACTTTCTTGACCAACGACCGCAAACAGATTGCATGAGGTACCGCACAGTTGTCTTAACGCTTGCGCTTATGATGAATGCATGAGCTGAGCACACGTCGCCTCAGTCGAGTTTACATTTATTAGCTAACTTTATTAACTGTAATAAACTTTTGGCATATATCAATTTAGAAATAAGGGGACAAAAGTGAATTAATCTACTTTTCGTAATAATTGAGTTATTAAGGTAGTTGTCGTGCCAAAGATTAAGTCTCTGAAAATAAAAGTTTTTCTATGATTCAAAAACTTGAAATGATATTATCAATCGTGTCTTGTTCAAGGTAAAACATTATTTTTTATTTAAAAAATTTGAAACTTACGAAAAATAATACTTTCTTCTACTAGAGGATCAAAAAGTGCACTTTTTTGCCCCCTGCAGGGCAAACAAATCCATTTTTTCTACTAGCGGATAATAAAGTGGATTTTATTGCCTCCTGCAGGGCAAACAAATCCATTTTTTCTACTAGCGGATCATAAACTGCATTTTATTGCCCAGTGTGGGGCAACCGAATCCATTTTCTGACCCCCTAGTAGAAAAAAAAATCGTGTGCGACACGAGAAAACATTAATTTTATTCGTGTGGTTGTTAACTTCGCTTTGCTCGGGCATCAAACTTTACACTCGTAAAATAAACTTTTTTCACCCTAGTTGCATAATATACTTTTTCTACCAGCGGGCCATAAAGTGGACTTTATTGCACCGTGCGGGGCAAACAAATCCACTTTCTGACTCTATAGTAGAAAAAAAATCGTGTGCAACACGGGGAAAACATTTATTTTACTCGTGTGGTTACCCTCGCTTTGCTCGGGCATCAAACTTCACACTCGCAAAATAAATTTTTTTTTTCCTAGTTGCACAATGTACTAATTAATAATGATGTTTTCTACCAGAAGGTTATAAAGTGCATTTTATTGTCCCTAGCGGAACAAAAAAATCAATTGGAAATAAGTAAAAAATCTTCAATTATACTTATTTTTAAAAAATGTTCCATTTAAAAAGTTCTTCTAACGATTTCAACCACTGAAAATTTTACTTCGAAAATTTGAAACAGTAGAGTTGTAGAGAACATTTCCCACGAAAAAATAAGCCATGAGTTATGAAAATCTAATCATTTTTAGAAAATTTGTAAGAAGCGATAGCAAAGAAAAATTCTATTATATTGAAAACATTATTAAAAGTATTATTTTTCGTAAGTTTCAAATTTTATTATGAATAATAATATTTTTGCTTCAACAAAACAGAATTGATAATATCATTCCAAGTCTTGAAATCACAGAAATTTTTTTTTTCTAGTGACCTGATTTTTGTCACGACAACTACCTTTATTGTTTTTTATCTTCTGAATGCTTTGAATTTTATGTCAAATTTCTATTTCTAAAAAATTGATTATATGTTATATTATCACACGTCCAAGAGGTCTGGAAACTGTCGAATATCTTGAATACGATGCATTTTCCAAAAATATGTTCTACACAAAAGTTGGGAAATTTTGATCAATTTACTCAGTAAAGAAGTTCGTGCAATGATCAAAGTCATTTTGGTTAGTATTTTATTGCCTCAACACAACCCCAAATATGGATTCTGGGCCCAAAACTAAATCTGCTCACCTATTAATTTCAACGAAACCGTAAAATTTATCAAACACACTTTTTTACATTCTCATCATATGAGAAGGTATTGGTTTTATGTGAAAAATGACTTTCGAAATTTTCATCAAATCTTTACGTTTTGAGACCCCCTGAGTCAGAAAAAACGGTTTTTACGAAAGTGTCTGTCTGTCTGTTTACTTTTGTGTTTTTGAAAATAACTTTTCGAAAAAATCAAAAATTTCAATACTGGTTTTTGATAGTGCTCATATACCTCTACAAATCATCCTGATAACATTTTTTGATTGAATCAAAATTAGAAATGTTACAGCATATTAAAACTTGAAAAAAGTCAATATCAAAATTCAATTTTCCAGTTAAATTATACGAGATAAGAAAAAACTTTATGATATAATATTATTTTCTACATAAAGACCTACAAATTTGAATTGTAACATGTTTTCATAAGATGCATATTTTTCTTTTTAATTTAAAAAAAACTATTGAAAATCCAAAATTCAATTTTTTTAACAATAATATGTGAAATACGAAAAAAACGTAAGAATACAAAGTTGTTTGTTTCAAAAATATCTACAAATTTTGTCTCACACAGTTCACTGAAAAAGCATATATTTTTCGTTTCAATTCTAAAAAATACGATTAAAATTCAAGAATTCCATTTTTTAGACAAAATATATGAGATACATAAAAAACGTTTAGATGAAAAATTATTTGCCTAAATGAGGTCTACACATTTTTATTAAGAAATTTCTCGACAGGATGTATATTTTATGTTTTGATTTTTAATATTAAAAATATTCGATTTTTTTCACCAAAATATGTGAGATACGAAATAAGTGTTGTTATGCAAAATCGTTTCCTTAAATAAAGTCTACGATTGTTTTTCCTTTTTGAGATATTTGGAAGAAAATAAATAAATTATTTTAATCATGTAATTTATTAAAAAGTTACTGAAATGTATACAGAAAATCGAGCGCGAAGCATGAGTGTCATGATGAGAATGTATTCCTTAAGGCCAATAGAGCCTTAAGTAAATTCAATTTCCTATTTCACTTAAACTCATAAACAAATTTAGTGACTTTGAGAAAATGTGTAATTCACATCATCTGTAATATTATTATGAAATTGGTTTGAGCTTCAGTATTAAATTATAAGAAATAAACTTAAATGTATGCGAAGAGCACAAGACCAAGCGCGACGATCAAATCGCGTGCCCTAGACGCACTCAAACTTGCTGGACGAAAAATTCAACCATTTTCAAGGTTTTAGAATTTTTCTTCTAAATCTTTTGAAATGTATCCATATTTTTCATAAGAATAAAATTCAAGCAACATTGTCTTAAAAATAAGTAATGAAATCACCACAAATATAGAACTACTCACATACTTTCTTTGTATTCCAAGCACAGACAAAAGGGGAGTATCGAGAAAGTTAACTTTGAAATATTTGAAATGAAACTTGGACAAGTTTAATTAGCGGTCGATTGTACCGCTAAAGTTTTTACAAACTTTTTCCTCTACAACTGTTTGGCTTACAGTGTGCCTAATGAAACTAAGATATATATCTATTATTTCAAGTCTGCATATTTGCATTAATTTCTAACAATATTCGCATGAGTAAAGTAATAACTCGTTTGAAATACTTATGGCCCTTAACGATCTTGACACGAAGGTAAGATCGTTTATCAGATAGAAAGATAAAACGCAAAATCTCATATATATAAATCATTTCAACTAATTATTATCCCGTCAGCCATAACGAGGTTGTTTTATATTGAAAGCGTAATCTATGTAATTGATAAATAATTAAGCAGATAATACACTGAGAGAAAGTATTAGTCGTGGTTACCTATTTTTTTTGTAAAAAAGGGTCACAAGTATGTTTTTTAGTCTGTATCATCTAAGCACCTTAGTTCTTACAGCAATATTAACTGAGTATCAATGAATAAAATTTTTAGTAAAACTTACAAAATCCGATTAGTCGGTCCATTTTGTAGCCGCGACTATTTTCATGCATTCCCACATTGTATCGAGCTTATAATAGATGTTACCAATACGTTTTTGTAAAAATTACTAATTGCGTTAACTGCTTTTACTATTTGTCCAGTGTAGTTATTACAAAAATATATATTTTTCGACATAACGGAGAAAAGTTGTATCAAAAACTATTCCAATATCTTAATTAGAAACTGATTAATTTTTTTCATTCGTACATGATTAAAATAGTAATTGCAACATTGAAAAAAATGTTAAATTTACCATTTTATCTATTTTATTTTTGTTAATGTCGATGGGAACTTTCTTAGGTTAGAATTGTTTAGGAAAAAAACTTTTTTAATTATTGTTTTACAGTTTACAATTATACTTTAAAATTACCATGATTTAATTCTTCTCATTTTGATGAAGAACAAAAACAAAATTTTAAGAAATCAATATATGTAACGATGTCAAAACGATTCAAAACAGTTGATAAGCAGATGAAATGTAATTCGTCTGTACAATTATTTCTTGAAGTTTACTATTACCAAAGAATTGCAAGTCATGTTTACACACGAAATATTGAATATGGAAATAAAATATTTACATTCCTCAAAATAAATGAATTTGATCAATTTTACAAAAAAAAATTAGTAGCATTTACAAAATTTTTGGTACTGCTTACTAAAAATATATAGTTGTGACCTTTTAGTCAGCACAACTAATAGGATTTCTATCAGTGTAATAAACGCACTTAGTTAGAAAATATTTGCATTTTATGAACCTGATCGAGAGGTTAATGTTGATTTATCAGTGTCATATAACATTTGTATATTGAATATCACATTTTCTAGTAAACTAGTGACAATAGAATATTCGATACTATATATAGTACTAGATGTTACGTTTGCCAAAATTGCATATCAAGTACGTGAGTAATATTTGTTGGACACACAGTAAACAAAATCATTAATAACGTCCTTCATTTTGGTGACACGACTCCTATACTGTATATATACTCGTTCAACAAAGTGGTTGTTTACCCACGGCATCATATCGGTTATCCAACTGTTCTCTTTATTGGTGATTTATGAAATATTGCTATCGTTAATCTTACTGTGGCGTGTATAAGTCGGCTTCAGCTCGAATAAAAGTTTTCCGTTGTTACTGAGAACAAAAAATATTCCCTTATCAACTTTTTCGAAGTGGTAACTATTAAGTCCTTCTAAGACTCTTAAATTAATAAATAATGTATTTTGAGGGAACGTGATTTAATGATAAACATTTTTACTAGAAGTTTGTATTTTTTAAATATTTTTATTTGCATAGTTAGTCCTCAGAAAAAAAATATATAGATAAAATTTTTTTTAATAACTATTCCCTTTTATTAGCCTTATAAGGGAATTTAAAAAAAAAATTCAGTATTGCTTGAAACTTAGAATTTTTCTTGTAAGACTGTGGATAAGATAAAATTACAATGATTTCTGTGAATTTGAAATATATTTTAACTCGTGAATTACTATTAGTCATTACTGTATGCTTATTGTCATACTATTTATTCATATCTTTCTTAATTACAAACTTTTCCTTGTGCTATAGATTAAATTTTAAAAATCAAACTGTAAATCACTCGTTCCTAAGTCGAATTTGCGAACAAATATTTAGAGTTTAAAGCTGTTATATCTTATTAAAATGTATTAACTTTAAAAATAAGGCAATTTCATAATTAAATTTAAATTCTAAAAATAGTTTCAAGTATATCTTTTATTTATTCAATCACTTCGGATGAAATTTACACTTTTACCTTTGATATCTTAGAAGTTGTCCAATGCAATGATGCAAAAGTCATATGTGTACAATTTACATAATTTTACAAGTCCAATATAAAAGTATATTTGAGGAAGAATCAATATCAAACATTTGCTATTAATAAATTTATAAATTACACATATTAGCACGAATTTAATTAATTGAACTAAAATATATTTGTGAATGATAATTATTCTTATATGCAAGCACGACATTTTTATTAATAATAAAAGATAGTAAATATTTTTACCAAGCTGGGAAAGTGAAAAGTGAACAAATTTCCGTTTTTGTGGAATAATTTCCGCTTTTCATGGGAAAAATTTCCTACAACTTAGGAGAGTTGTAAAATGTTCTCACCTTTTTGATATATTTCCTAATAGTTCGAAAATAAGTTCAAAAATTTGGTCAATTTTCCTCAAATCTATGAAATATTTCCACTTTCTGTAGGAAAATCTATGCTTCTTAAGGATTTAGGATAAATTTCCTAATACATAGTAGGAAAATTTACCGATATTTTTTAGTGTACCTTTCTCATTCTTGAGGTGGTGAAATCGACCACCTTAATTATCTCTATTACTCTTTCAATCATCATTTACCATTTTTGGTATACCGCTTAACTTTTTCAAACTATTAATCTTACATAAAAGACAATTATAAAAACCATACCATATCACAACTCGAGTGTAAACATAATAATAAAAATATATGTAAATAGAATAATAAAAATGTATTAATTGAAAAATTGTTAAAATGACGCGTGTCTGGTACTAAAGACGTTGAGTCGTTAGTTACAGAGGAAGATAAGATAAAATAAGGCACATCATTTTCGTAACATAATTTATACATATGAGTACATATGGCTATGACAAGGAAAAGGAAGCTGTACAATTTTTTTTCCAATTCAGAAAAAAATTCGACTAAATTTGTATATACTTTGGTATTATTATTAAGTTTAAATATAAATTTCAGGTGATTGATGCTAAAAAATCTTGATATTTTATAAAATCCTCTCACATGAATATTGAAAAAGTAGATTAATGAATAAAAAATGTACGAAAAATTCTTTTAACAGAAAGAGAATTTTAAACAATCTAAATCAAGAATTTTAGTAAAGAAATATGATTTTCAACTTCTTTCAATTAGAAACTTACCTTTCAACAATTCTGAATTAAGGGGGTAGACCTGTGTGTCAATTTCGAAAAATCGATTTTTTAATTACTTACTTCTAATCTAAAACATGTCAATAAGACTTTTCTAAAAGGGTTTCTTCGAAACCAGCTTAGTTTTTGAGCTGCAGGGCCTAAAGGCTCCCGCGGTCGGTTGATCGAAACAATGATTCATCTCCCGTTTTCAAACTTTGAGCTCGTTTTTCTCAAAACCGTGTTTTTCAAGTTGGTGTGCAGGATTGCGGAAAATCTATTCAATCGATTCGGCTCAAATTTTGTGTAATTGATTTTTATGTATAATGCGAGGTACTGGCGTAGGGATTAAAAAAAAAAAATTCCCGTTTTTTACGGCTCATTACGCTCGAAAAAAGAGGAAAAAAAAATTCTTTTTTTTTGCAAAGTGCGCCATTTTTTCAATTCTCCAAAATTTACTAAATCCCTACGTCAGTACCTCGGCAACTTAATTACGAATAACGAAGTATTTTCGTTTTTCGTTTCAAAAGACAGATGCGTACTGTATCTTGCATACCGTTTAGGTCTGCCATTTTGAGAAGGTCTCGTTCCCGCTTCGATCATTTATTTACTAATTTAATAACACCTTTAAAACAATTAATTTAAAATATTTAAGAATAAAGCGAAAATATCGTTATTTGAAAAAATTTGTTCCTTTAATTAAATTTAAAGCTATCAAAATTCTTTATAAGATGAGCCCAGCATGAATGCGTTTTGTTAAATTTTGAAGAAGTTATTGCAGAAATAATCAAGATTTCAACATTTTTTAATGCTCTTGGACTAATTTTAAAACTAAATTTCTACAAAATCGAACCAAATTCTTAGAATTAATGTGTAATTTTTTTCTTACATACTGCTCGAGGTTAAAGTTCAAATATAAAAGTTGGAAAATTCCAATATTGCTTTTGCTGAGAAAAACATTTTTATAAGATATATAAAACATATAATCATGAATTTTGTATTGAATCCCCTTAAAATATATATTCATATGATTAAATGTTTTCAAAATTTTCCTACTTTTTTGTTACAATTTCAACTCTTTGCATTATGCAAGAAAAAAATTATAGATTTATAATGAAAATTTACTTCGATTTTGTAGAATCTTAGCTTTAAAATGAGCCTAAGAACATTAAAAAATGTTGATTGTTTCGAAAGTTATTTAAAATTTAAGAAATCATTGAAATTTGGAATTTTTTTGCAATAATTTCTTCAAAATTTAACGAAACGACTTTATTCCAAACTAATTTTAAATAATAATAAACCAGAAATTTTCTCACTTTAATCAATTTAAATAATTTGAAAACGAGCTTAACAGAGTTTAGAACGTTTTTATAAAAGTAAATTATTTTTAAAAAACTGAAATTTCCACAAATTTCATAAAAATTTTCAGCAGAATAAAAATCTATAAAATTTAGAATTAACTTTTTCGTATGATAACAAATTCTCTGGTAATTTTTTAATTCCCTATCTCCCTATAACCCCGAAACGTAAAATCCAAGATACCCCTACTTATTTCATCTCAAACTCAAACCTAAATTAATTAATGTTTAAACTTAATTTACAAGTTATGCTATCCTAAATAGTAAAAAAAATAGTAAATAGTTTAAATAACTTTGAATGTTCTATTATTGAAAATCTGCTACAAAGTTAATTGTGTATTAAAGTCGTAATCAGAATATTAAAGTTACACTTTTCTATAAACGAAATTCAAATTACTCAAAATATATATTATAAAGAATTAGATGGTACCGTATATTTTTCAATAATCACATACATTATATTTATTTTAATTAATTTAAGCAATATTATGAACGTATGTCGTCGTATAAAAGAATCGTGCCGTACCATAAATCATTTTTACGATTTTATTTTATGTACTAAAAATAAAAGTACTGAATCTTACGGAAACATTCTACAATGTGAAAATTTTTTTATTGAATCCATAATTTTTTCTTCAAAAGTATGTTTATTATTAAATCAAAAAGATATGCGATTGGAGCCGATAAATATGCTCAAAATTCTAAATTTTATAATGATAATTCTAAAAAATATTAGGAATCTAGGGAAAATCGAGGTGCAATGGTAATTATTCATAGCGACTGAAAACTTTTCGCAGTCAAAATACCAAAGACTCGAAAAATGATATGTAACTTTGGTATAGGTATAGTAAATTTTGATACAATCTATAGTAACCTATCATATAGTTAATCTAAAATTCAGTATTTCGCTGCGAAAGATTTTATTATTCTCAATTTTACACGTTTTTTCTGAAATTGAAACGTAGTTTAGTGAAAATTCTAAACTTGGATTTCTTCGTCTGTTGAATTTAATCAACGATATACCATTTGAAAAATCTTATGAACAATATAGACATTTATGTTTGTTTTTCTTCATAAGCACTATTATTGGAACAATAAGAAAGCAGAAATTTTACCCCCAAAAAATAATGTATACATTATACATTTTGTATTTGATTTTGGGCGTGCAAAAAACCAGTTGATCTCCACATCGAAAAATAAATCCATCGTCACGTGATCTAAAAAAGTTCAAGTAGGATTTGATACCGCCAGAAAGCAATTTTTCAATATGACCAACCTAGTTCAGCAGCCGGCGAGAATATCATTCGTACAGGAACGTATGAAGCATTCCCTGTGGCAGATTGGAAGACGATGAATTTCCTGAATACGTATGAGTTTCAATAGCTCATTTGATTTTCAAGTAACACTAAAAATGTCAACACTCGAAAATTTGTTTGCACTAATGAGAATGAAACTCGGGTAATAAGGATACACCAATGTGAATCGAGTGCCGGTGCACTTGAACAACGCAGTCTTTGCCGAGATGAGAGAAAGGGCGCGTTCTCGTCACCGAATAACGCGTGTTTTATTCAAGAAAACACGTATGTGTTATGTGTGCAGCACTTCTCGAGATAGAATGACGAGCCGCGCAAAGATGATGAGAAATAAACGCGGATTTCTCGAAACCCAGAAAGCAGGAGACAGGAGATGACACCATGAACCCGTCACGACGATATTAGAACTGACCCGCACCCCACTGCCATCCAGTATGTTTCGTTATGTCGTTGGATGGGGGTGAGTAAGTTCCAGTCTCGCGGCTGCGCCCGCGCCCTTTTCCCCGATCCCTCGAACCCATCGTCTTCAACTCGCATTCCACCCTCACCTCTTCGTACTTCTGCCAGCAGCCGTGATATATCATCATATCACTTTATGTCTTCCAAACGTTTTATTAACCAGAAATCAAATACCCCAATCCGAGTCCATCCCTACCTGCATCAGAATTATGAGATTATGGTGTTAGTAGTGAATTTATACATACACTAGAAGAGCTTATTGGCAATTAGTAATTTAAGTGAATTAGTCATTATAATAAAAAATCTGGATCATACGGACTACATATACAAGTATATGGTGTATTTCATGGCAAATCGGACAGGTTCAGGAATCCATGTTTCCAATTTACTTGAAATTGTGAGGATTGATAGAGTAACATAAATAATGAAGAATCCCAAAATTTGAGATATTTTCATGCATTATTTAAAAAGTTATGCTCTCTAAATCTGAATCAGTCAAAATCTACTGATTATCAGGGAAATTTTACTGATTCAAATAGCTAAAAAGAGGTTACTGTTAATCAGCCAAATTTCACTGATTACTTCAGTGGAAAGTAACTGATTTAAGAGTGGAAAATATTGTTCTCGCTAATTAAACAGTGAAAATTAACTGATTTAACAGTGAAAAATATTGTTTCCACTGATGATTCAGTAAAAAGGCAAATCACTGATTCAATCAGTGAAAATTTGACTGATTCCGATTTAAAGAGTGGGATGAACAAAAAAAATTCTTTTGTTCTCTTTCAATTATTTAAAAACTGAAACGAGGAAAAATTCTAAAAAAAATTACACAAACGCATCATTAGATGGCCGATGCAGTAGCATTTTTTTGAAAAATTTTTAATGCAAATTTATTAATAAAAAAATGTTTTTTTCAAACAAATTGAATTTCTGAAAAAACGCCATCTTTGAAAAATCTAAAAAAATTCATAGAGATAGCCTTAAGTATTACGCAAATTTTAGGTATATAATTAAGGTGCGCACTCGAAAATTGCATGAAATATGATTTTTTTTGTATAGTGATGCGCGTGGAATCACGATCTTAATTCGATCAGCGGCGTCAAGCCCAACTTCCACTAATGCTGTATCACTGTCTACTTTTTGGAGAATGTTGTTATCAAAAAGTGATGAGAAGTGAATATTTATTTTTCTATGATCGCTTTATACTCATAACATATGAATACTGTAATTAGTTTTATGATTATATATAAATTATCAAAAATATAATTTTTTTAATTATCATAAAAATTAATTTGTTCGTAAAAAATCCACGAAAGTTTATTTTCAAAGAGCAATTGACATGATTCGACAAAAAAGAAATTGAAATTTTGTTCACTGCCTTCATTATCGGAGAATCACTAGTCGCGCATCAGATAGAATATGTTGTCGACAGGTGTCCTCGTATACAATTTCAAACTCTTATATCGCAAATAATGCAAATGAATTCAAATTTTAAAGAATTTAAGATCTTTCTGTGAAAAAAAGACGCTTTCGACTGCGCTGGGATTCGATTGCCGCGAAAAACCTGGGCTCGTATCCCAGCGCAGTCGAAAGCGTTTTTTTTCCACAGAAAGATTTCAAATTCTTTAAAACAGATTAAAATATAGGGTAAGTGTGGGTATTACTGTGGATACCCCAGTTACTGCGGCTTCAAATAAAACTAATAATATACAATGTTTTAAAGAAATATAACGTTACAGAACAATTAAAAACAATTAATTTCTAATCCAAGCATAATAAGTATCAACGAATTATCAATAGTTACGATATTTGTAGCTAATTAATTGCAGTTTTAAACTCTCATGTTCCCGAATCCTATAGTTTTAATGCTTAGATTTGTTGACAGGTCATGAACACGTTCTGAAAAACTTGTTATAATTCCGTTTCTGAAAATAAAATATTTATTGTGATATTATTTTCTACTCTCTAAATCTCAATCAGTCAAATTGTCACTGATTGAATCAGTAATTTTCCTTTTCACTGATTCATCAGTGAATAATAATTTTCACTGATTCATCAGTGGAAAAAATATTTTTCACTGTCAAATCAGTCAATTTTCACTGAAATAATGAGTGAAATTTGACTGATTTATAGTAACCTCTTTTTAGATATTTGAATCAGTCAAATTGCACTGATAATCAGTAGATTTTGACTGATTCAGATTTAGAGAGTACACAGTATAGTATATTACATACCTAGTCGCACAATGAGGGTTATTGCGCGACGAGCGACAATGCTCGCAGGAGATCGAAGCCAAGGCCTAGGTGAGACGAAGCCGAGGCGCGATCAGTTCTGCGAGCATTTTCGCGAGTCTCGTAATTTCCCGAATTGTGTGCATTGGCACGTATTCTATTTTATGTGACTTCGGTGCGTATACGAGTTTTTATGCGTCCACTCGAATCTAATCTAGTATTGTAGTTGTTTGCGGCGCTAGTCATTACACTTGATATTTCGCGACTAGTCCCGGCCATTTTGATTTTATCGATCTTGTGTAGTAGTAGCATGTTGTAATAGAGCATGCGCAGTTCAAATGTACAAGGCTTTGTCAGTAGGGTGCTAGCGCTGTACGAAGAAGAAGAAGAATAAGAAGAAGATTGTGCTCCGCTGTACGGCTATAGGCGCATGTGCAGTTCAATTTTTACATTTCATTCCTCTGTAGCGCAATACACAACATTGCGCTACTCTTAACTGTAGCGAAAAAATTGTTTCTAATGAGGCTAGAGGAAGTCAAGTAATATAATTTCAAGGTAAATTAAATAAGAGTTATAATATTATTTAATCCTAATTTGTTAAAAATGCTTCATGTTCACTGTTTATAATTTAGTTTAAATAAAATGTTCAACACTCCTTAATCGTTGCCAAAGATGCAAGACGAACTCAAGTGATATAATTTTAAACTAAATTAAATAAAATTAATAATCTTAATTTGTTACGAATGCTTCATCATGTTTACTTTTTATAATTGAGATTAAATAAAATGATCAACACTCCTAAATTAATTGTAAGTTCACTCAAAATAAAATCGCAGTATTACGCGCGCAGAAATTGGGGTTTCCGCAGTAATTGGTGCGCAGTAATTCATGCAAACCCGCAATAATACCCACATGGAACATTTTTTTAAGATTCGCATTTTCTAAGTAAACCTGGTTTCTTTTTAGGGTTTAAGGACTGCATGCTACTTACTTAATACCAAATACTGCTTTAAAAATTAATTCGCAGCGACTTTTTCATCTCAAAATCTTTTTTTTTAATTTTAAAAGCCGTCTTGATTTTCGATCCGCGGTAATTAGCACACTTACCCTAGTGAAATCATCATGTGCTAATCTATAAATAATTTACCAAGCATGGGCTTAAAATTCATTTTCCTCTTAATAAATAATACTCGCAGATTCGAATGCAAGCAGTTTGAGGGCATTCCCAGAGAATTTTCTCAGTAAATTCAAAGATGTTGAAAAAAATGCAGTCCTTTGCAACACATGTAGGAATAGAGTTATGAGAGATAAAGTTTTAGAAGAAGGATTAAAAAGAATAAGATTTGTTCCGCCTGGCATTTATGTTTTCTTTCTTAATTGTTAAAATTATCAGAAATCGGCGAATGACTCGCAAAATCTACCTTCTCACGCTTCCAGGTAGCTTCTGATTCCAAGAATCTGTTGAAGACAATAAAATTGACGAAAACTCAGAGTCCTTGCGATTTCTCACATTCTCATCAACATACAATTCAAAAAATCACCCTCCATACTTTCTTACGTCAAAAATTTGTTCATGGATTTTTTACGAACAAATTTATTTTTATGATAATGGAAAAAATTATATTTTTGATAATTTATATATAATCATAAAACTAATTACAGTATTCATATGTTATGAGTATAAAGCGATCAAGAAACAATAAATAATCACTTCCCATCACTTTTTGATAATAACGTTCTCGAAAAAGTAGACAGTGGAAGCATTAGTGGAAGTTGCGCTTGACGCCGTCAATCGAAGAACGTGATTCCACGTGCATCACTTTACAAAAAAATTTATATTTCGCGCAATTTTCGAGTGCGTACCTTAATTATATACCTGAAATTTGCGTAATACTTGAGGCTATCACTATAAATTTTTTTCAGATATTTTAAAACTGGCGTTTTTTCAAAAAATCAGTTTTTTGTTATTAAATTTGCAGCAAAAATTTTTCAAAAATATTCTACTACATCGGCCATTTAATGATACGTTTGTCTAATTTTTTTCAGAATTTTTTCTCGTTTCAGTTTTTAAATAATTGAAAAAGAACAAAAACATTTTTTTTTGTTTATCCCATAACTTTTTGAATAATGCATGCAAAAATATCAAATTTTGGGTTTCTTCATTATTTATGTTATTCTATCAACCCTTATAATTTCAAGTAAATCGGAAACATGGAGTCCTGAACCCGTCCGCTTTGCCATGGAACATACCATATATATATATATATATATATACAGATAGTAATTAGATGGTTGAAAGTAGCATTTTGGACGGTAAACCAGAGCCATAAGGAATTTCTGTCCATCCCAAAAATACTCAACTTAATAGAGGGTTTTCCAATTAGAGGTTTCATTTTGATTTATAAGAAAAACGCGTGTTTTTTGTGAAAAATCATATGATTTTTATTTCATTTAATAGCATTTCCGCACATTCGGAGCTCTATTTCATCGATAACGGCACAAATCTTCTCTTTGAGTTCTTGAATTGACTGAGGAGCATCAGCATAAACCTTTTCTTTCACGTAACCCCAAAGAAAAAAGTCTAAAGGTGTTAAATTGCATGATCTTGGCGGCCAATTGTAATCGCCGTTTCGAGAAATCACTCGGATTAGAAACTTTTCACGCAAAAGACCGATGGTTTCGCTACTTAAAATAAACATCGTCCACTTCCATATCTTCCAATTCTGGCCATAAAAATTCATTAATCATGGTTTGATAGCGCAATCCATTCAACGAAACAGCCGCTCCAGCTTTATTTTCGAAAAAATAAGACCGAATGATCCCTCCTGCCCAAAAACCACACCAAACAGTTACACTTTGCGGATAGAGAGGCTTTTCAATAATCATTTTTGCATTTTCCGAGCCCCAAATGCGACAATTCTGCTTATTAGCGTAGTCTTCAAGGTAAAAATGAGCCTCATCGCTCATAATGATTTTTCGGTGAAATTCAGGTTCATTCTCATGCATTTTTGTAGTGAGTTTTAACAATTTCAATGCGTTCTTGAAGCGTATATTGCTCCATTTTTATTAATGATATTGTTTTTACCGGGGGTTTTAGTTGTAATTTGCCGGTTTTACTCATAGATGTCGCTAGAGATATGTATAAATTTCTATGATTTGGCATCTATGTCATATTTTTCTATGGACAATAACCTTCAAAAATACACAATTACATTCTGCCAAAATAATAGCATCATAGTTGTTTACCTCAGTGAATATGTCGAGTTTCGTTCCAAGTAAATCGCATTTGCGGCATTCGTTGCTTTTCTTATTTCATCAAAAGAAAAAAGCAATTGAAGCTCATCGATTTCTGGTAGAAACTTATGGTGAACATGCTCCAGTGATTAGAACATGTGAGACATGGTTTCGTCAATTTAAAAGTGGAGATTTCGATTTAACAGACAATGAACATCCTGGTGCAGCGAAAAAGTTCGAAGACGAGGAATCGTAGACGTTATTGGATGAAGACCCAACCCAATCGCAACAACAATTGGCACAAACACTAAATGTGACCCGAGGAGCAATTTGCCAACGTTTAAAAGCTATGGGAAAAATCCAAAAGTATGGAAAATGGGTACCACACCAACTGAACGATAGACAAATGTAAAATCGAAAAACCATTTGTGAAATGCTGCTTCAACGGTTCGAAAGGAAATCTTTTCTGCATCGAATTGTCACGGGGGACGAAAAATGGATTTATTTCGAGAACCCGAAGCGGAAAAAATCATGGCTTTCACCTAGTGAGGTCGGCCCATCGACTCCAAGGCCAAATCGCTTTGGCCGTAAGACAATGCTCTGTGTTTGGTGGGACCAGTGTGGTGTGGTGTACTTCGAGTTATTAAAACCTGGTGAGACGGTGAATACGGATCGGTTCCGACAACAAATTATCAATTTGAATCATGCGTTGATCGAAAAACGGCCGAAATGGGCCCGAAGACATGGCAAAGTTATCCTACAACATGACAACGCACCGTCTCATACCGTTAAAGTGGTGAAGAACACATTAAAAGCATTGAATTGGAAAATATAATCGCACCCGCCGTACTCTCCAGACCTCGCCCCGTCCGACTATCACCTTTTCGCATCGACGGGACACTCACTCGCTGAGCAGCGCTTCGCCAATTTTGGAGAAGTCGAAAAATGGCTCGGCGAATACCGAATAGTTTGCCTTGAAAGAGAAAAAGTTTTTTTAAAATGGTATCCATGATTTGCCTGAAAGATGGGCAAAATGTGTAGAATCCAATGGTCAATACTTTGAATAAAAAATTTTTGAGATTCCCTTCAGAATTAAATGTTTTCTTTATTGAAAAAACCGGCAAACTTCAACTAACACCCCTGGTAGTTTTCATGTGTAAAAATGACACCTCTTATTATGACTACTGCCAAAATAGCGGGCTATTCAAAATGAAACCTCTAATTGGAAAACCCTGTATAACACGTTTCAGAAATATCACCAAAAATGATGGTGAAAATTCATATGCCAACTTTTTTTTTGACAAAATATACCTTTAAAGATGTGTATGCATATCTTTCGCGTTTACATTACAAGACATTCCATAGGTTGAAATATTACTATCACGTATTTACGGAATATTATAATCGTAACGTTCGAAAAAATTCCCATCAGAATTCAAACGTTGGAATCGTAGATAGTACTTTTTCCAATAAGTTCTGCTTTACTCTCTAAAATGGTACTTTTTTTCACGAAACATAATACATTTAGCGTTCAAATTTTCTAACATTTGGAATTTGAATCGGCTATAAAAAAAAACTTATGGATATTTTTTCAAAATTATGATTTTGTTAGGAAGATTGAACCTTTCCATTTAAAAATGAAACACAACATCATTCAAATGACTGCCACGGCTGGCCTTACAGTATCCCATTCGATCAACCCAATTTTTCAGTACATTTTCGAATTTTTGGGCTTCAATCCCATGAATGGCAACTTCGATTTCGTGTTTCAAGGCCTCAATCGTCTCTGGATGGTTAGTGTTACGTTGGCTGTGTAGCAAGTGGCCGCCCTGTCCTGTTAAAACCAAATGTCGTCCATGTTATTCTTTTCAATTTTTGGAAACAACGGTAATGCACGGTAACGCTCGCCATTGACCGTAACGGCGGCTCCTTGCTCATTTTCGGAGAAAAATGGCCCAATGATGCCATCGTACCAAAATGTGCAGCAAACACTCACTCGTTGAGGGTGCATCGACTTCTCAATGATGATGTTTGGATTTTCTGAGCCCCAAATGCGACAATTTTGCTTATTAACCTTATTCTCTCTAAACCTGAATCAGTGAACAGCCACTGATTCGCAGTGACTATTCACTGAACCCAGCAGCTATAAGTGTTTCAGTGAAAATCAGTGAAATTTGACTGACGAATCAGTGAAATAGATTAAATTCACTTATTGAATCAGTAAAATCTTCAGGTGGAAATAATAAAAGCAGCAACATATTTTAATGATCGATGAACAAGTTTATTTCAGGTTAAACAACACTAAAAATCAATTACGTAATTATTATGATATATTGTAATTATTGTGTACAATTATATTATGGATAATTAAAAATTAAAGATCCATCGTTATACTTTAAGCGTTCACAGGGAACTTCTCGAATCCAAAGGTTATGTTCAGGTGGCGCGTTCACTGATTCCTCAGTGAAATCAAAGCAGGGCACTTATTCATCAGTTGATATATTTTCACTGATATAATCAGTGACTATTTCACTGATTCAGGTTTAGAAAGTTGGCTTTTTGCCCAAACAATCGAAAATTTACTGAAAAATTGTGTTGATCCACTTGGGTATTATAAGGCCAGCCGTGGCAGTCATTTGAATGATGTTGTATTTCATTCTTAAATGGAAAGTTGCAATCTTTCTAATAAAACCATACTTTTGAAAAAATATCCATGAGTTTTTTTTTATGGCCGATTCAAATTCCAAATGTTAGATGGCCCACCATGTATTAGGATAGCCCTTATTTTGACGATGTTGGAATTTTTTCGACCTCACACCCTAAAAACAATCATCTTATAAAAAAAATGTTTGTGTAAAATTTGAAGGCAATCGGATATCATTAACTTCTGCCACCGAGCAGTTAAAATTTCAAACGCAAATTACAAGAAATTTTTCGTGCATTTAACACTAAATTTTATGGCCTTCTATACAACACCTAATTTTTGTAGATTTTTCCGTATTTTTCATCATGAACTGCGAGCTCTTCGGAAATGTATCTCGTCCCCTGTTTCTCCGTTCATCCCCATATAATCTTGAGAATCAGGGGAAAGTATTTTTTTAAAGCATGATAACGCCTTTCATAAAAAAAAACTTATTCGTAAAGTTCAAAACAGTCACTTTCAATTGATACACGCTCACACAAACCATATATACGGTGATATATAGGAACCGTGCGTGGATAATAGTACTATCTAAATTTGAATCCGTCAAATTTCACTGATTATTTAAGCGAAAATTGACTGATTTGACAGTGAAAAATATTTTTTTCACTGATGAATTAGTAAAAATTAACTGATTTAACAGTTAAAAATAGTTTTTCACTGATGAATCAGTGAAAAGGCAAATCACTGATTCAATCAGTGAAAATTTGACTGATTCAGATTTAGAGAGTATTGAAGTTACAAAAGTTAATGTTAAATGCACGAAAAAATACATGTAATTTGCATTTGAAATTTCATCCGCTCGGTGGCACGGATTAATGATATCAGATTGGCTCCAAATTATGGACAAAATTTTTTTTAATAACATGATTTTTTTTAGGGGATGAGACCGAAAAAATTCCAATATCGCTAAAATAAGGGTCACCCTAATAAATATCGTCAAATTTTACGTCACCTTTATAACGTAAAAATCTTGTAAATTTCGGATCAAGAAGAAACTTATTCATTAAGTCCACAACAGCCACTTTTAATTGATACATGCTTATACACTGTTAAAAATTTATATATTAAACTTCCATTACTTCCATAAAGGATCCTATAGCTTTGAAATAAAAAGGAAATGAAAAACCCTTTTGGAAAATTGTTTCATAAATCTCAGCTTTACATTCTTATAACCAATACATGAACTTTTACTGAGAAATAATAAATATATCACAAGATACGTCGATGGATAATAATAAAAGTACGCAATATTTTCTTGGACTTTTTCTTAGCTTGCGAAGAAAGTTCTAAATGTTTACTCTTAAATTTTGGATGAATGAGTAGTGAAACTTTTTTTCTATTGTACAAAAATTATATTTAAGAAAATACCGTATGAAAATTTCAGGTAGATTTAAATATTACTTTTGAAACTTGTGCCTTTTGACCTATGTTGTAAGACCTTTAAGAATGAATTTCAAAACAGTACACTATATATTTTATATGTGACTCTAAAATATGCTCTCTAAATCTGAATCAGTCAGAATCTACTGATTATCAGTGAAATTTAACTGATTCAAATAGCTAAAAAGAGGTTACTGTGAATCAGTCAAGTTTCACTGATTACTTCACTGAAAATTAACTGATTTAATAGTGAAAAATATTTTTCCACTCATGAATCAGTGAAAATTAACTGATTCAACAGTTAAAAATATCCTTTTCACTGGTAAATCAGTAAAAATGCAAATCACTGATTCAATCAGTGAAATTTTGACTTATTTAGATTTTGAAAAAAATTAGAAGACTTGTCGAAAATTACAGTTAACTGTAAAAAATTTTGCAAACTTTTCACTCGAACGAAGTTGACAGACGGACTTTATCGTCTTCTGTTGTATTTTCTGAGTCTTCAGGAAGATATTTTTTAAATCAAAAAAGTTATCTTACATGAACACTCACAGGAATTTAGTCACATGGTCTGGTTGATCTATGGCCTTAAACCAATTTTAAAAATGTGACTACAAGAATTAATGACCGATGGTCTTCCAAACATATCCTTCATAATGGTTTTACATATTAAACAAAAATAAAGAATTCACGAGGTAAAAGTTATTTTTCATATCTTATTTTATACCATAGTTGATTATTAAAAGAAAAATTTCGTTTCGTATTTACTTTCGTATTAACCCTTTCGTGCATCGTGCGGTATATACACTGTTAGAAATTTCTGTATTAAACGCCCATTACATGTAATGGAAGTTTTATTCAGTAACATATATTAAATTTAAAATACTTTCATTTTAAAAAATACAAACTTTTATTTGAATTATAATACACGTGTGTATATATTTTAATAATGTTTGTTAATATTGATATATTTTAAATGAAAAGTTATCTTATTTAACATGAATGTATATTAATTTTTCATTATATACAATTCTATTAATTTTAATGTACCACTTTTACATTAAGGTCTACTAAAATTAATAAGATTTTTAACAGTGATATGTCTACCAGTAACTTTGAAAATGTGTAACTTCCACAAAAATTAAGGTAAAACCTTCATCAAGGTCTTATTTTAAAGAGGGGGCATATAATTATTTTTTTGAGATCAATAGTCTCCTATAGCACACCCCGTCTGGTACAAACCCCCTCCAAAACACGCGAAATTCTGAAAAAATTGAGTCATGCAAAAATTTCAGGTTGATATTTTTAAATCACTTTTAGCTACAAGAATCACTTAGAAATGATGGTAGCATTAAGAATATGAAGGCCAAGTTGTTCACTTTCAAAAATTCGAGATGGCAGATTCAATATAACGGGCCTAAATCTCAATTTTGTTCATTTTTAGGTTTTCGTGTGAGTTCTAGAGGCGCATCGTGGGAAATACATTTTTAATTCTGTAGAGTTAGTTTTCATGTTAAGGGGTTTTTTAAAAGATTCTTTTTAATCTTGAAGCTTCTTTTTTTAAATTTTTATATTTTATACTTTGTTTATTATGGCATTATTTTCCTCGTAGAAAATGTTTAATAAGCACGCGAAACTCGCTTTTTTCCATGGTTTTGATTTAACAATGAAAAACTAAATTCAACTGGCTGTAAAAAATGTTCTAATCAACGTACTGACTTGAAACTTTGTATACGCAATGATATTAGATGGTATTCTCTTAGAGTAGTAACATATTTACAATAACAGCACCATCTTTCGAGAAGTCACGGACTTATTGAACAGCCCTCGTACACTACCTGGCAAAAGTTTAAGTTCACCTGTAGTTTGAGCCATTTTCGAAGTATATTAATTTTTATAAAAACAAGTTAACATTTTTTTCGATAATAACATGAATTTTAATAAAATCTTGCATTTAATGATCCCAAGCCGAAGGTAAAATGTTAATTTTATAAAAATATATTATAAAACGTCAAATCACGATCTTTTTGGAAAATGTTAATAACTCTATAAATAATTAATATTTTTATAAGTTTCTAGTCTTTGTTTTCATCATTATTTGCTAACTTATCAATATATTCTTAGATTTTTTTCCTAGGTTCTACCCTGAGGTCAAAAATGGTAGAAAAACGTCGTAACATTTAAAATAAAGACTGTATTCTATACATTATATAAATAAATACAAAATACCAATATTTTCATAAATATTCCTAAATCATATTAAAATATGATATACATTGAATTATAAAAAATTCTTCTAAGAAGCTACACATTTTTTAAATTTTACGACTATTTCGTATCATGTTTGACCCAAGGATAAAATCCAGAAAAAAGTTCTGAAAATATCATGAACAGTCAGCAAATTACTATGAAAACTTACCTCTAAAACGAGACCTAAACCTTTTAAAAATGTTAATTATTTTTAGTTACTAACATTTTCCAAAAAGATCGAAATTTGACGTTTTCTGTAATATATTTTTATAAAATTAACATTTTGCCTTCAGCTTGGGATCATCAAATGCAAAATTTTATAAAAATTCATGCTATTATCGAAAAAAATGATAACCTGTTTTTATAAAAATTAATACACTTCAACAATGACTCAAAGAACAAGTGAACTTAAACTTTTGCAGGTTAGTGTATACAAAGTAAAGATTCATAAAGTCAGCTAAATTAGAGAAAGCAAGAGGAAAGGGTTTTTAGAAAGGAAAGAGACTTTAGAGACGTAAGGGTTTATAGAAGAGAGGTATTACGTGTTGGATCTTGACAAATTACTTTAGGAAGTTATCTCCCAAAGCGATCGAATGCTTCTTTCTTTTACCAGTTGCGAGAGAGAGAGAAAATATATATATATATATATATACTATATATAGAAATAGAGATGAAGGTAAAGAGCCAGTGGCGTAACTAGGGGGGACAAAGGATAAAGTCCTGTACCTACCCTTCTCAAGATCCTTTATTTGCACGATGAGTACGTTAGGTTTACACATAGCTGAGAGCTTTTCATCTCATAGCAACCAAGATCTTGACGCCAGTCGTGCATGATTTATGAAGGTCGTTTATGCGGAATTTTGTTTTTGCTTCTTGATAACACAAGACGCCCTCTTGAACCTTCACTATGTAATATTGCGTTACGAGAACCGAAATCTTGGTCTTTAACCCTCCTAAAGCGGATAAGGGAAAGGGATATTGTTAGATATTATCACTAGTTTGATCACCAGTTAATGATTCTAAAAACTCATGATATCTTATGCTATTTATGAAATCGAAGATGGTAGGGTGACCATGATTCAACATATTTTCTCTGATTCGTAATTCAGACACCCGAAAAAGCTCTTATTTTGGTTTAAATAACAATTGGGCAATTTTTGTATGATCATATTGGGTTCTCCCAGAAGTAATTGCCGATTTCACATATAGATGTCTTTGACCATCTTTTTGAATGGCTCTTTTCAATATCATGATTTTTTCCTTCTGGCATTTGTTAGTTGTTACTCGTAGCTTGCTTTACAAACAAATTGAGCGTAATTTCGTTTACAGTTGTTAGTTTGGCACCAACTTTAAGATCGAGTTTAATAACGAGCATTTTCGACATATTTTGCTTTTTTATTTTCGTAAAGAAAGAACGCAGCTGCTAAAAAATTATGTGATGTGTATGGTGAGGAAGCCTTAAAAGACAGACAGTGTCGAAATTGGTTCCATAAATTCGGTTCTAGGGATTTTTCACTCAAAGATGAGCAACGTTCAAGTCGGCCAAATGAAGTTGATAATGACCAAATCACAGCCATATTCGAAAAACGGCCAGAATTGGCCAATCGTAAAGATGTAATTTTTCAGCATGACAACGCTACACCACTCTCTTAATCTGAATCAGTCGAATTTTCACTGATTGAATCAGTACTTTGCCTTTTCACTGATCATCAGTGCAAACATATTTTTCACTGATAAATCAGTTAATTTTCACTGAATGAATCAGTGAAAAAAGTATTTTTCACTTTTAAATCAGTTGATCTCCACTGAAGTAATCAGTGAAATTTGACTGATTGAATCAGTAATTTTCCTTTTCACTGATTCATCAGTGAATAATAATTTTCACCGATTCATCAGTGAAAAAAGTATTTTTCACTTTTAAATCAGTTGATCTCCACTGAAGTAATCAGTGAAATTTGACTGATTTACAGTAACCTCTTTTTAGCTATTTGAATCAGTCAAATTTCACTGATAATCAGTAGATTTTTACTGATTTAGATTTAGAGAGCACACACATCTTTAGCCACTCGACAAAAATTATTAAGGCTTGGTTGAGAAGTGATGTTACATCCACCATATAGGCCTGACCTTAAACCATCAGATTACTATTTATTTCGATCTTTGCAGAACTACTTGAATGCACAGAGAGAAATTTTAGGTTTCACTGACCAAAGTTTTTTTGTTAAAATCGTCTTTACAAAAATGTTAAAGTTCTCATGACAATCATGGTAGTGGCTGTCATACATTGGAAAAGTGTTTACTTCAACTGCAAGGAACGTTACTGAGACCACGATTCTGGTACTTGAAATACCATAGCGCTGCGGTTATAGGAACCAAAGTCCATCGTAAAGCCGCGCATAGAGTTTAGTTAAAATGACTAAGTCTACGGACAGTAAATACCCAGCCAAAATTATTTTTAAGGTTATAGGTATGGTTCTCTTAGTTATCAAAATACAAATTCAATTTGATGAGAAAAAATAAAGTTTCACCGAAAAGATCTAAGAAAAATAATCCGGTATAATGATATTTATGATAACTTTCGTCGATTAAGTTAAAAAATTGTCACTTTTTTCATCATCATAAACTTTTTTTGACTGACTATAGTTTTGACAAAATACGACGAGACAGCAAAATTGGAACGCATTGCATTGTCCCCGAACAAAATCGTTTATCATTTAGAAAGAATTGTCGAACTATATTTATAATAGAATTATTTACCTGATAATGCTTGGCACGGTGAAATATAGTCCAGGAATCGAGAACGAGAATTGGCAGGATTCAACTTAGGCTGCATATCTTTCAATGAAAGTTATACTTGATTTGTCTAGCGCAACAGCGAACGCTGCGGTTGTAGTAACCAAAGGAGCTTGGCAGTACACATAAAGAAAATGTACGTGTACTAACCGTTGGGGTACGTATAAAGCTCATTCTAATCATCAACTTTGGTCACAACAACCGAATACACAAAAAAGTCCAAATTACTGTCATGATAACTATAAAAGTAGTAGCTTCTCTCAACTTTTTTGGTCAAGGCAACTACTGTACAAAAAATTTATGTGCTATGTGCGCAGGAATCAAAGCCGATTTCTCTCAGTGTGGTAAAACTTTCAATGATGATGAAGCTGTGAAATCGCACTTGATTCAGTTTTTTTGCCGCTAAAGACCAGAAGTTCTATAAGCGTGGAATGATGAAGTTACCAGAAAGATGGAAAAAGTTTATTGAACAAAATGGAAAATATATCATTGATTAAATTTCATTTCTTGTATCTAAAAAAATGTGTTTAATTTGTATGAAAAAATCGACAATTACTTCTGGAACAACGCAATAGTTGTACAGGATTTTTCATTTCATTCTCCCCAGATACCTATTTTTGACCTTGGAATTCGATAGAGGAGAAAATTATACATCAAAAAGATGTGGTGACATGTTGGGTCCCATTGATCCCAAAGTAGAAATGTTCGATTCTGATTTTATTCTTTAAAGATCGATCTTTTAGACCGATTTTCTACTAGTTGATTCTTTTCCATAAAGATAAAGGTCTCTTGAATAGTGTATAGCATATATGTGTGCAGTCTTCCAATCAATGCTCTCCATTCTGTTAAAATCGAGAACTCTGATTGGACGATCACTCAGTGTGTTTCCGGCATTGGCAAAAAAGATATATTTTATTTTAAAAAATAACTTTCAATCTAAAAGTGGCTAAACAATTTTAATTTATTTCTTCGTTTTACAATTGAAGTTTTCTAGTAAAATTTTCCTATGCCTTTATGCCTTAAAAAGAACTCTGATCAGAGTTAACACGTGGATCAATAAGTCCCGGGACTGACACATAGATGGCGTTGCCGACCAAAATTCTGTATGATTTTTCACGAGTACTAACCTTCAAAAGATATCTGTCAAAATATCATGACATTCTGATGTTTGGTCCATGAGTTACAGTGATTTAAGTGACGCTAGTCTTGATATTCTCAAAACAATGGATTCGAAACAATTTCGTATGTTGATATACCATTGCTTTTTTATGAAAAAAAACACAGTGCAAGCTCAGCAATGGCTTGAAAAGTGCTACGGGGACTCTGCTCCATCAAAAAACAACCATTTGTCGGTGGTATGCTGAGTTTTAGAACAAGCAACAGGGAATTTGTTATGAATGATTTATGACATTATTTATTTCAGAAAACGGACTGCGCCATCAGAAGAGAGGTCGGTCATAGAGTAATTGTGTCATGTTTTGGGCAACGAAATATGATTTATAAATTTTTTATTAACGTTTAAGACCAAAAAATCGCACTTTTTTTTAGTTTTTTGTTTATAACATTAAAGGTAATTATCCAATCTTAATGACATTCATTAAAAAGTTGTAGAAAATTGAATTGCGAACAAAATGAGCCGCCGTTCGATCTGATTGGATAATTAGAAGCGATGAAAATTCGGAAAAATCGGGAAATTGAGCTTTTGTTAAACAAATTAATATTTCAGTAAATTTTTAACTTTTCAGGTTGAGGTTTGGTGGAAAAGTAACCGACTTTATGCTCTTCAAATGAATAAAAAAATGAACACTTTAAGATAATACGTTTCCGCGCTATTGACACATTAATTTATTTCATGCGTTAATTGTAAAATGTCTGCTTGCCGCAGAGGTGGTCCGATTTTTATTTTGAAAACGGCTTTCAAAAATATAAATCAAGGAAAACAGAACGTCAATCTTGGTTTTTTGCTAAAATGTTGCAAAGTTTTAACGAAAACCAAGATTGACGTTCTGTTGTGCTTGATTTATATTTTTAAAAGCCGTTTTCGAAATAAAAATCGTACCACCTCTGCGGCAAGCAGACATTTTACAATTAACGCATGAAATAAATTAAAGTGTCAATAGCGCGGAAACGTATTATCTTAAAGTGTTCCTTTTTTATACATTTGAAAAGCATATAGTCGGTTACTTTTCCACCAAACCTCAACCTGAAAAGTTAAAAATTTATTGAGATATTAATTTGTTTAACAAAAGCTCAATTTTCCGGTTTTCCGAATTTTCTCCGCTTCTAATTATCCAATCAGATCAAGCGAAGACTCATTTTGTTCGAAATTAAGTTTTCTACAACTTTTCAATTAATGTCATCAAGATGGAATTATTACCTTTAATGTTATAAACAAAAAACTAAAAAAAGTGCGATTTTTTTGTCTTAGTTGTTAATAACAAATTTATAAATGATATTTCGTTGTTCAAAACATGACACAATTACTCTATAACCAACCTCTCTTCTGATGGCGCAGTCTGCTTTCTGAAATAAATCATTCATAACAAATTCCCTGTTGCTTGGTCTATTTAAACGTGGTCGTACAGACACTGAAGATGCTGAACGCTCCGGCCGGCCAAATGAGGTAGTTACACCGGAATCCATCAAAAAAGTCCATCAAATCGTTTTCGAAAACCGTAAATTAAAATTGCGTGAGATAGCTGACACCTTAAAGATATCATACGGCAGTGTGTACGCTATTTTGCATAAAAGTCAAAGTGGGTGCCGCGTTTGCTCACGGTGGATCAAAAACGACAACGTGTCGTTGATTCTGAGCGCTGTTTGGAGTTGTTTCGCCGAAATAAACCGAATTTTTTGCGTCGGTATGTGACAATGGATGAAACCTGGATCCATCACTACACTCCTGAGTCAAAGCGGTCGTCAGCCGAGTGGACTGCAGACTTCAAAAAAATGCTCCAAGGAAAGAGATTCTACTCTAACGAGGAAGTCATCACCGAAACGAACGCTTATTTCTAGGCCAAAGATAAATCGTTCTACAAGAAAGGTATTGAAATATTAGAGAAGCGCTGGACTGATTGTGTTGCTTTTGAAGGAGACTATGGTGAAGAATAAAGTCGAGTTTTGCCAAAAAAATGTGTTTTTCCTAGTTAGTCCCGGGACTTATTGATCCACGTGTTAAAACAAGTTGGCAAATCGATCATCTTAAAAACAAACCGGAATAGGCCATATTTTATTTTATTTACAAATCAACCGGTCTGCAATTTTAATGTAATTTAAAATAAATATATAAATAAATATTATTTTAACTATATTTTTAGTGTTTTTTCCATAGTTGATTATTCCTTTATTTAATTTTTACATTTTAAATTTTTATATAATGTTTGTCGATTAATAATTAGAGTTTTTTTATTTAAAATAACTTTTTCTCTGAAAAATATACTTCCCTTTTTCATCGTAATACCAAAAATTCAATAACAAATTACATAATTACTGAAAATAAACAATTGATGTCTTAAATTAACTTTTTGTATGCGTTTCTAAAAGATCGATCTTTAGAAGATCGATTCTTTCCAGATTGATCTTTTGAAGGATTGATTCTCGTCTATTTGATCTTAGATCAACTCACGAATCGATACTTTTCAAAGAATCGAATATCCTTATCCCAAAGGGTCTTACGAATGCATTTTGTTTGTTGATAATCATTTGTAAGTAGGTGAAAATCTTTTATCTTACAAGTAGGCAGTTATTAATGGACGTAATTATGATAAAGGACATGCCGGTCACAAACTAAAGACATATACTCCGAGTATTTTGCCTTAGGTGGTTGGATCCCAAAGATCTTGTCTTACCAAAGATTTTAGTTCAACTGAGATAGATATTTTCCAGATCTCTCTGATATTTTAGGAGTGTACACTTTTTTTATCACATTGTAAAAATGGTCGTTTTAATGTATTTTCACACAAAAACGTCTTCGTATGATACTTAAATAAATTTTACGTTAAATCATATAATGATATTTAGGGATCACATTGACCCCAAATTAATGAAACACGTAAGAAATGTTCTTGTATCGTTTGCAGAAATTAGCAAACTTTGCTGAGAGTCTCTGTTTTTGATGAAAGGACTTTTCATGATAAATTAACTAATGTCTCAAGTCTAATCAATGTTTTCTAGAGCGTAATTTCTCATCCAAAGGGTGTTTTGCGGTAAATATTTTGACAATATAACGTTTAAATGAAAATTTGAACTTAGTAAAAGCATAGTCCGTAAAATAAATATATTTAAAAAACTTAATAATCTTAAGAATTATTTTTTAATTTTACCAAAGGGTGATTTTTCACTTTCAGTGGTAAATTTGTAACTTTTATGGGTATCATTAATTTTCTGTAATTATTCTACTATAACTTAACAAATTGTGAAAAGTTAAATTTCTCAAAACTTTTTATTTTAATTAAATAAACACAGATTAATTTATTATTGTAACCGTTAAAAAAAATTGTTTGAATTCAGCAAATTCTTTTCTAGATCAATATTATTAAGTAAAACAAAATATGCATTTTATTTAAAGTGAAAGTATATATTAAAAAGATATTAGTTGTGAATATATTTTTAAAATTGTAAATGACTTTGAAATAAAATATGACCCATATTTGGATAGAAACGGATATCGTAGAATTCTTTAAATTTGAACGTTTCTTATCGTCAAGGTAATAAATATTAAACACCATATAAAAATATCCAAGTGATATAAGGCCTTTTCTTCGTAGACATATTAGATAAAAAGTTTACAAACCTTTTTAGTCTGCATCAATAAATATAACACGTTGTTGCAATTCATTCGTCAGATATCAAATTTCCTCGAATAGTGAGGCAGTATTAACTTACTTTAATTTCTACAGTATTTCAAAATATCTCAATTTTGAGTAAGAATCAATCATCAGAATTATTTTCAAATCAATAAAAATGAGATTCATCTTTTCTTTTTTCCTATGTATTTTTGTGTCAATCAGTGACACTGCTGGTAAGTAAATCTTATAACTGTCCATACTTTTGCATAGATTTCACAATTTAATTGTAGAAATTATAATACTATGAAATATTATTGTGTGAATTTAGTAATTGAATACAAAGTTAATTAAATATTAATTTTCCTCTCTACAGAAATCAATTCGACTCTTTTAGATGGTAAACTAAGTGGTGGAACTGACACTTCATTACAATCCCTGCCTTACATAGTTTCTGTAAGAAAAAATGAAATACATATATGCGTTGGAAATTTAATCTCTTATACTCACGTTTTGACTGTAGCAAGGTGCATTTTTGAAATAAAAAAGAGAGATCTTTATAAATATGATGTCTGGGCTGCAAACTTCAATGAGATATTGCATAACATACACTACATAGTGCTTACAGTTCTAGATTTTCATTATAATAATGCCTTTAATCCTAATTTGCCAAAAACCACGGGTGATATTGGACTTTTATTGGTGAGCAAACACACAGAATTAATCGATTCAAATGTATTTTAATCCCACAACTATTTTACATGGTAGAAGTAAGAAATCTACTTATTATATTCAAACGATTATAAATATATGCAAGTTTTAATTATGTTTAGGTTCAAGAGAATGCTGCTTTATTACCACTACACACAAGAATAATTCATCCATCTGCAATAGAACCACAGCCAAGTTCGTCATACAGAACAGCAGGATGGGACAGTGAAATAATTTTCAATCCAGGATTTTCACATAGTTTAAATAAAGTAAACATGACTGTTAGGTTTAAGACAGATTGTGATTCGCAGTACGAAAGAATCGTTGGTATAGCTGAATGTGGTAAACTATTTCCTCTTGAGCCAAAGCATATTTGTGTATTTCCAAGTGAGAGTCATACAACCATCAATGTAAGTATTGCTCTATTTTTAAAGTAATTTACACAATCAAAATAGTTAATTAATTTAATCAAAAACGATTGTACTACACTGTAAAAAACAAGTTTCAATTCAATCCTAAAAATTGGCTAAGGAGAACATTGAACTACTATTATCTGCCTCATTCCCATCGAAATTATTAGATGTACAACTTTGCTTCCGCCGTTTTTCCCCAAAATTTGAAACTTTTCTCTTAAAACGTGATTACCTATTTATGATTCGAAGTACTGTCTATCGTTAGCCACTACTTTTTTCCATCTTTCTGATAATTGTCGGATACCATCTCAAAAGAACTATGCGTCTTTTGAGGCGATCCACGAATCGACCCATTTTGCGACTTCTTCATAAGAGCGGAAATGCTGATGAGCCAGTTCGTATACCATCGATCGAAACAAATGTTAGTTGGAAGTAGCAAAGTCTGGAAAGTACGGTGGCATCAATTGCGTTCGATACCGATCCTCTGTGATGATTCCGCTCGGTTTTAACGGCTCATAATACACCACACCGAGCTGGTCCCACCAAATGCAGAGCATAACCTTGGTACCATGAATATTTAGTCTGGCAGTCAACGTGGAGGCATGTCCGGGCATTCGCCGTGATTTTCTGCACTTGGGATTATCGTAGCGGACCCATTTTTTGTCGCCGGTCACAATGTGATGTAAAACGCCCTTCCGATTCTCTCTTTGAAGCAGCTGTTCACAAGCAAAGAAACGCCGTTTAACATTTCTCGGCTTCAACTCAGTGATCCCAGAACGTGGGAGCTGGTGGCCCCCACCATAGATGCCTCGAGCTCATTGTGCTCAGCCATGAGCTGGTGGGGTCTATGGTGGGGGCCACCAGCTCCCACGTTCTGGAATCACTGCTTCAACTCGTACACGGAGAAAAGTTTGGTGGATTCGTTCGCCCAACGCGTAGAACTGATGCGCTAAACACACGAAGAGCCGCGCGACCTCTCTTTAGTCGAACGCGAAATACTTGGGCCAGCCATTCTCTCGCAATCTTTGTCGTTAGTTTGAGGTAACCAATGCACCTATTTTAGAGTAAACATCACACTAAACCAAAGAGGAGCGACTTTCCCATCACTAGTGCAACGATTCTACTAAACTTCTCTCCGTGTACGGAATCCAATCTCCTTGATTCTGAATCATTCCCATGGCTTTGAGGCGTTTCGAAATGGCTCGTTGAGTTACTCTCAATGATTCTGCCAATTCTTCTTGAGCTTGGCACGAGTCTTCAGCAAGTAATGCCTCCAATTCGGAATTTTCGAAAATTTTCTCTTTTCCACCGCCATGTCGGTCCTCGACATGAAAATCACCGCTCTTGAAGCGTTGAAACCACTCATGACACGTACTTTTACTAAGAGCAGCCTCACTGTAAGTACTTGAGAATATTCGATGAGCCTCATCCGAAGTTTTCTTCAAATGAAAGCAGAAAATCAAAACTTCTCCCAAATGACAAGAAGTTGACTCGAAAACTGACATCTTCGATCGAGAATAAATTTATGATGCAAACAAAAAATCGCTAATGTAGTGCTGTTGTAATGTTGACAGATGCCCAAACTTACTGTGTGACATTTTTTATCTGCCTGTTTCGACCAGCACTCAACGCTGCAGCCATCTATCGAAAAACGGAGGAAGCAAAGTTGTACATCTAATAAAAAAATAAAAAATTCTTGCAGAAATTAAATATGGAGAATTTTTTCATCCTTCGCATTTCTATGTGAAACGAAATATCGATTTGTAACTTTGGGAAATTAAATAAAAGGGACTGAACTAGGTTCATCTGGTTCTAAATATTTATAAATGTAAACAAAAATTAATTTTAAATCGATATCTCATTTCGTACAGAAATGCGAATGATGAAAAAAATTATGTCGACGTTGATATATAATTAATAAAAAAGTAAAATTTATATCTGTCGCATCACAATAAATTACACAGCAATTGAAAAGTATAGTCAAATTAATTGCAAAGTGTAGTTGAAAATATAAAGACGCGCTTATCAGAAGTAAGGATTAAATAAGTATTCAACTTAAGTATTTTTAGATGCTTAAATTAAATACTTATTCATTCAACATTAAATTCAAGTGAAAAGACGTATTTTAATTGATATTCTCAGAAAAATGTTTGGTTAAGCAAACCAATATTTAATTTGACTAAGGTAGGCCCCAAGCAAAAACAGATAATTTTGTTTTCAAAAATATCAATATTATTATTAAAGGTATCGCTTAAAATAGAAAAGATTATTTTTCAAGAAAAAAATTTGAAAGGCAGAAAAATAATTTTATTAATATATTTTGTTTTTGCCCGAAATTTTTTTCTTGTCGCTTCGAGCCAAATTTTTTTAATTGATGCGATTCTAATAAATAAAAAATAAAAATAAATAATGTACCTTAAGCAAAAAATTTGCTTACTGCGGTCGACCAAATTTTTGGTTGAGCCAATCAAAGAATTTGTTTCATGCAACCAAAAATGGTATGTTTGGATACAATTTGGTTAAATAAAACAAATATTGCAGTTGATCCTACCTAATTTTGTTTGACTCAACCAAAGATCTTGATTCATTTAACAGAATGATTTAGTTAGATCGAGTAAATTTCCTTTTTTGGGTGTAGTTGAAATTATTAGTATGAATTAAAATAAATTCAATAAAGTACACTATTATTAACTATCCGCCTGAAAAGGGCCTCCTGAAAGGGGTGGAAACTTACAAGCCGATAGATGACGAAAGTGTATATGCTTTCAATAGATATATACAAAATTTTTGATTTTTTTCAGGAAGATATGGGTTCTCCCCTAATTTATCTTTTACGGGAGCTTGTAGGGCTCCAGAGTTACAGTTTAAACATGCCCAATCAGCCTGTCGTTTATACAAGAATTTTTGACTACTTACAATATATCGAGAGTACACAGCAATGGCTTACAGAAAGAAATGAGCATATTGATTTGCAACAAGTTCACCCCATATAAAAAAAACTAATGGTCAATCTAATTAGATTTCTACTAAACATTGTATAGTCAGGTATCATACACACTTGATTTCTAGTCTCTTAAGGGGATCGGTGCTTAAAAAGTTTACAAAAATCCAATATTCTTATTTTATTTTTTTCTTAACCCTTTGCGTTATGACGGTTTCAATATTTTCAACTACATTTTTAACAACGAGTACCCTCTAGAGGGTCCCTAGAACATTAATAAGTGTAAAAAACGTGTGGAAAGTCATTAATTGTTAATTGAAAAATGTCACATAAACAAATAATTGAAATTAGTACTTTTTCATCGAAAAACACATTTTCCACTACTCTATGAGGAAAATCGAGAAATTGTTAACTAAAATTAAATATAATTGAAATATTAACAATTATTCGCAAAAAAATTTATTAGATAATTAGATAATAGTAATGATTTTATCAAATACATATTATGCAAGAAATCACATAATAGAATTATTCTGGTTTCTTAAAATATTTTAATTTTCTGGAAAATATGGTGCTTCTTACCCAGATTGCAGTATTGTCAAATGTATGTAACAATTTACGCAATAATTTGGAGGTTTATTCCTGATATGCTAATAAAATAAAATAAATAAATGATAAAATCTACATAAATGTAATAAATTTAATAAACTTATTCATGCTTCTAACTATAGGTGACACCATGGCCTTCGAAATCACCGTATTTAAAAATAAATAAATAAATCTTTAGCTGTAAAATATTAATTTTCTCTCTTAGTAAATCAACTTTGTTGTTAAAATCTGCAAAATCATTCCATTAAAAAATAAATACCTTTTTGATTTCCTTCAACTACCAAAATTTATTGCGTATTGGTACCACAGTATTATTCTTTATTGATTTTTAAACTTTGCAATCCAATTCAATTTAATTTTGAAGAAAATTTTAAGATTGGAAAAGTGGTATAAATACTGTTAGCTGCTTCAAATTTGTAATTCTTAACTCAAGAGATTTTTCTTTATAAATACGCCAGTGAGCCAAGCGACCAAAGCACGGATTCCAGCAACTGTTATCCGTTATCCATTATTCAGGAACCATTCGTGATCGGTCGCCAAGCACGAGTCACAATCGTTAAGGGTAGCTTGTTTGACTCTATTGTCTTGCGACACAATGATCTCTGTTTTCCTCTTTCAAAAAGAATCTCGTCTTACATCCCGCAATCACCTTCAGTATATCATTCTAATTCACGAATATAAAAAACTATGAAAGCACACATTATTGACTCAGTATACTTTTGAAACATTTTTATAATACCTTTCTTCATACGATAAGATAAATTTCTTCATTGAAAAATATTTTTGATTCATTATTAAGAGGTAATGTTATTGATTCCAAGGTATTTTTTTTTGCAGGATAAAATAATATTTTGTTCAATTAAATATTAATCTCTTTTGACGTTGTAAAAAACGTTTTTTATATTGGATCTATAACTTAATTGCAGGGAGTTCTTCTTCATTACTTTAATATGAAGAAAACTGCTGCCGAAAGTCATCGTATTTTGGTGGAAGTTTATGGTGAACATGCTCTAGCTGAGCGAACGTGCCAAAAGTGGTTTGCACGATTTAAAAGTGGTGATTTTGGCTTGGAAGACGAAGAACGTGCTGGGCAGCCAAAAAAGTTTGCAGATGAAGAACTGGAAGTATTACTCGATGAAGATTGTTGCCAAGCACAAAAAGAGCTCGCAGAATCTTTGAGAGTCACTCAAGCAGCCATTTCAAAACGTTTAAAAGCAGCCGGATACATTCAAAAGCAAGGAAATTGGGTTCCACATGAACTCAAGCCGAGAGACGTTGAAAGGCGGTTTTGCATGTCCGAAATGCTGCTGGAACGCCACAAAAAGAAGTCATTTTTGCATCGGATTGTTACTGGTGATGCAAAATGGATCCATTACGACAACCCCAAGCTCAAAAAATCATATGTGAAACCCGGCCAACCAGCCAAATCAACGGCAAACCGAATATCCATAGCGCGAAGATAATGCTCTGTATGTGGTGGGATCAGAAGGATGTGCTGTATTATGAGCAGCTAAACCGGGTGAAACCATCAATGGAGAACGCTAGCGAACACAATTAATCCGTTTGAAGAGAGCAATAGCCGAAAAACACCCGGCATATGCGACCAGACACGAGGCAATAATTTTCCATCATTACAACGCTTGGCCCCAAATTTCTATTCCGGTTAAGAACTATTTGAAAAACAGTGGATGGGAAGTTTTACCCTACCCGCCTTATAGCCCAGACCTTGTCCCTTCTGACTACCATTTGTTCCGGTCGATGCAGAACGCCCTCACTGGAATACGGTTCACATCAGAACAGGGTATCAAAAATTGGCTTGATTCATTCTTGGCCACCAAGCCGGCGCAGTTCTTTTGGGATGGAATCCAAAAATTGCCAGAAAGATGGGAAAAAGTCATAGCTTCAGATGGGCAATACTTTGAATAATACTATTGTACATGTTTTTCTTAAATAAACGTTCAAATTTTGAAAAAAAACTGCACGAATTAAGTTATTGATCCAATAGTTATAAATACACGGATAGAAATTTGACGAAATGATGGGATGAAAAAAAAAGGTTTTCTTTAATTTTGAATTATTATTAGATGGTAAAAATTTGCCTCAATGTTTCCATTTTCAAACACACGCTGATTCCAAAATTCTACTCTGTACGATGACGTATATTTGCATCATGTTCTGGGGTGTTTTCTCCAATTTAAATCAGGGCAAAATAGCTTGAAATAAAGTTATAATAAATAATAATAAAAAATGGGTTTGAGTGTTAATCAAACATTGCTTTTTAATGGGAAAAAATACTGTTGCAGCAAAGCAGTGGCTTGATAAGCATCATCGGGACTCTGCACTAGGGAAATCAACAATTATCGACTGGTATGCCGAATTGAAACGCGGTCTTACAAAAAAAGAATTTTCTGCGTCGGTATGTGATAATGGATAAAACATGGATCCACCACTATACACCTGAAACAAAAACATTGTCAACTGAGTGGACAGCAGCTGGTGAAATCCGTCCAAAGCGACCAAAAACTCAACAATGGGCTGGCAAGGTTATGGCATCCGTATTTTGGAACGCGCATGGTATTTTGTTTATCGACTATCTTGAGAAAGGTAAAACCATCAACAGCGACTATCACATGGCATCATTGGATCGATTAAGCGCAGAAATCAAGAAAAAACAGCCTCACATGCAAAAAAAAGTACTGTTCCACAAAAACAATGCACCGTGTCACAAGTCCATGAAAACGATGGTCAAATTGAATGCATTAAACTTCGAATTGCTTCCTCACCCACCATATTCTCCAGATCTAGCCCCCAGCGACTATTGGCTCTTTGCTGACCTGAAAAAAATGCTCCAGGGAATGAGATTTGTCTCCAATGAAGAAGTGATTGCCGAAACTGAGGTCTATTTTGGGAGCAAAGACGAATTATTCTACAAAAAAGGCATCAAAAAGTTAGAGAAGCGTTAGAATGAATGTATTACGCTTGAAGGAAACTATGTTGATGAATAAAGTCCAATTTTTCGAAAATAACTGTGTTTTTCTTATTTCGACTGGAAACTTATTGAGTGATATGTCATATTGCATTGCAAGGGGGGATGAAACACAGCGATTGCAACGAGTGTGAAGTTTGCTACCCGAGTGAAGCGAAACGATACTGTTTATACCAGGGGTGTTAGTTGAAATTTGCCGGTTTTACTCATAGAAGTCGCTAGAGATATGTATACATTTCTATGATTTGGCATCTATGTCATATTTTTCTATGGACAATAACCTTCAAAAATAAACAATTACATTCTGCCAAAATAATAGCATCATAGTTGTTTACCTCAGTGAATATGTCGAGTTTCGTTCCAAGTAAATCGCATTTGCGGCATTCGTTGCTTTTCTTATTTCATCAAAAGAAAAAAGCAGTTGAAGCTCATCGATTGCTGGTAGAAACTTATGGTGAACATGCTCCAGTGATTAGAACATGTGAGACATGGTTTCGTCAATTTAAAAGTGGAGATTTCGATTTAACAGACAATGAACATTGTGGTGCAGCGAAAAAGTTCGAAGACGAGGAATTGCAGGCGTTATTGGATGAAGACCCAACCCAATCGCAACAACAATTGGCACAAACACTAAATGTGACCCGAGGAGCAATTTGCCAACGTTTAAAAGCCATGGGAAAAATCCAAAAGTATGGAAAATGCGTACCACACCAAGTGAACGATAGACAAATGGAAAATCCAAAAACCATTTGTGAAATGCTGCTTCAACGGTTCGAAAGGAAATCTTTTCTGCATCGAATTGTCACGGGGAACGAAAAATGGATTTATTTCGTGAACCCGAAGCGGAAACAATCATGGCTTTCACCAAATCGCTTTGGCCGTAAGACAATGCTCTGTGTTAGGTGGGACCAGTGTGGTGTGGTGTACTTCGAGTTATTAAAACCTACTGAGACGGTGAATACGGATCGCTACCGACAACAAATTGTCAATTTGAATCATGCGTTGATCGAAAAACGGCCGGAATGGGCCCGAAAACATGGCAAAGTTATCCTACAACATGACAACGCACCGTCTCATACCGCTAAAGTGGTGAAGAACACATTAAAAGCATTGAATTGGGAAATATTATCGCACCCGCCGTACTCTCCAGACCTCGCACCGTCCGACTATCACCTTTTCGCATCGATGGGACACTCACTTGCAGAGCAGCGCTTCGCCAATTTTAAAGAAGTCGAAAAATGGCTCGTCGAATGGTTTGCCTTGAAAAAGAAAAAGTTTTTTTGGAATGGTATCCATGATTTGCCTGAAAGATGGGCAAAATGTGTAGAATCCAATGGTCAATACTTTGAATAAAAAATTTTTGAGATTCCCTTGAGAATTAAGTGCTTTCTTTATTGAAAAAACCGGCAAACTTCAACTAACACCCCTGGTAGACATAAGAAATCTGCTTAATTTCAATAGATGCATTCTGAAAAGAACGTAATTTTACAATCAATAGACGTTTTTTTAAAGTGTAAGTGTACATATTTAATTGATATTAAAATATATTTCTGCTTTCAACACAATCTTTTATCATGGCATTCATTTATATAAAATTTGATTCTATTTCATATAGTTAAAGTAAATTACTTGGATGACAAAATTATTTTAAAAGATGTAACAGTTCAAAAACTCATTTCGACTAAATTGTGTGATTAACCGGATTTTAATAATAAAAGCTCAAATTCAAATTTTATATGCATCTCTGATAGCTTGGAATCAAAATCTGCAATTCTAAGTAAAGGATAATATATAAGTTTGGAGTGGATTCTGAAGTGTGATTTTGCATGAAATGCCCAGAAATTAATTTGCTCCTTCGTTGCAAGTGAAGATAAGTTTGCAGTCGACTCGAAAACTCATAAATTCTCTCTACCTCTTGTCTCAGAAGACTGTATGTGTACAATATCGAAACTTCCCTTGTGCAACATGTCCATAACATTTTACTCTCAGAATGACAATAATCAACAACTTGGAAACAAGAGACAGTAGAGAGACACCCTTTGCTCTCTAAGGAAAGCTGACCTTTAAAACTTGATAATTAGCATCCAGTAACTTCGACAAACTAAAGTCTTGCATACTCACAAGAAAAAAATCTCTTACATTTACTAAATCCATGAAATAAAATAGTGACATGAAATTTTTTTAAATTTAATAGATATTACAACACAATTCACTACTTTTTTTGCAAACATAACAAATTTGTCGATGAATATTACAGAAATTCCTGTCGAATCAACATTTTAAAGAAAATTTCTTATTCTGTACATTTAACAGGTTAAGTTATTTGTTAAAATTACGGAAATTGTATATTGTCACCAGGGACGGAAATAGAAAAAAAGTTTGGGGGGGGGTCCAATCGAAAAATTTAAAAATAAAAGATATTTCGGCTTTCACAAAACGTGACGTTAGAATTTTTCGCTAGAGTAAATTATAAAAATGAATTATATTTTAGTAAGATATCGTTTCAAAATTAGAATTATTTTTAGAGAACTTAGTAATCATAATATCATTTTTTCGTACTCTTAATTTTTCGAATGGAAATTCATAATATTTGGTATTTAAAATAATAATTTTTCTTCATTACGTTTTCAAAATTGTTATGACTATTGAATTTCGATGCAATAATATGAATAAATGTAATGAAACCTCGGATTTCCCTATTTTAAAACAATATTATACTAAATTAATTAGTTGAGTTCAAACTTCTTGCCACTGCCTACATTATTGGAGGATCATTAGTCGCGTATCAGATATAATACGTTGCCGACAGGTGTCCTCGTAGACAATTTCAAGCTCTTACACAGTGTGTACCAAAAATAACCGAACTTTTTGTATATAGAATAAGATACACATTATATTATCTTTGAAAGTTATTATTTATTCAAAATAGGTTCCATTAGACTCAATACAACGTTTGGAACGATCAACCAGTGCATGCATAGATTTTTTTATGTTATTTATAGGAATGTTCTTCAGCACCTCGGTTACGGCTGTTTGAATGGCAAAAGTGCACAGACCTTTCTTTTACCCAAATCTTCAGTTCAAATTCTTCAAATAGTATTTTTACTCATATTTAATTCCTCAGCCAACATTCTCATGGTCAAATTTGCATCGATACCCATTATTTCATGGACTTTTTCCACCAATTCAGCACGATTACTAACTTCTGGACGACCTGGCCTTAGGTACACTGTAAAAAATCCAGTTGAAAATTACCAATCGATTATAAAATATTTTACTATGATTGACGTAGGAATAATACGACTCTATTGTGAATTTGCAACGATAAGCGATGTGATTTCACAGTATTTGTATGAAGTTTGCAATGAAAGTTTAATATTACCACTTGAATCAGGGGACATAAAATTACGCATGATAAACATGGTAAATTTCAACCATAGTGTAACGTATATTTGAATGTAATTTTACAACGTGTCAGTAAATTCGCAATGCGTACTGCGATTTATTTTACCATGAAAATGTAAAAATGCAGACTGAGTGTAAATCTACCAGAATTTTATAATTCCACGCTTCATGGTGCATTTTTGTTTTAACGCCTGGCGCTGCAACAGTGATTCTATAACTTCTATAACCTAGAAAGCCAACTCTCGTGCAATAGCAGCAGGTTTCAAATCCTTATTTAATTTATCATTTATATCGCGTTTTCACAATGTAAAGGTAAGTGTTAAATTAAGAAAATAAACTAAAAAATTCGGCTTAGAATACTATTAATTTTATACTATTAATTCATAAAAATATACTACAAGAACCAATAAATATGTTAATAATTCTATAGCATATTGATTTGAATCCATGATATACATGCTTTTAGAAAGAAATGCTTTTGATTCAATAGCATTTTTTTCTCAGTGTACTGTCAGTGTTAATTTACAAATGATATATATAGCGCATGCGCAATGAAATCCATCCCGGCCATTTTACATTGTTAATTGAATTTTACAACAAGAAACGTAAAATTATACTGCATTGAAAGTGAGATTAAGGGAATGTTACTGTCTGCATGTGATTTTACCGTTCCAAATTATTTTTACACCATTTTGGTAAAATTACCACGTTAATCACTAATAATTTTATGTCCCCTGTTCTACGTGGTAATTTTCAACTGAATTTTTTACAGTGTAGTCATTTAAATCCTCACGACCATTTTTAAATCGTGTAAACTACGTATAAACTTGAGTACGACTCATACAATCATCACCATAAACTTTTTTCATCAATTCGTATGTCTCAGCGAATTTTTTTTCAAGTTTAACACAAAATTTTATATTTGCTCTTTGTTCCATTTTTGTTTTGTAACATTAACACACTTTTTCTTTTATTGAAATGGCTGTAACTTTCACATCTGTCATCCGATATACTACTGTGATCAAACTGAAAGGTGAATTTTATTATTACTTTTAAAATCCTTACTTATTGTTCCAAATCTATTTCGTCTCCTTCGAAGTAATCCCCTTCCACCGCGATACACTTATGCCAACGAATTTTCCAATCATCAAAACACTTGGCAAAGTCCTCCTTCGGATTAGCCTTCAGAGCCTTCAGCGATTCGGTTTTTATCTCCTCAATCAAGTCAAAACGGTGTCCCCGGAGCGGTCTCTTGAGTTTGCTGAACAACCAGAAGTCACACGGAGCTAAATCGGGTGAATACGGTGGTTGCGGAAAGATATTTGTTGAAGTTTTGACGAAAAGATCGCGTAAAACCAGTGCCGTGTGTGATGGTGCATTATCATGATGCAAAAACCAAGAGTTGTTGTCCCATAAATCGTTCTTCAAAATCGCTTGCACCGATCCAAATGATATTTGTAAACTATCAGCGACGTCTCTAATCGTGACAAAAATTTCAAACTCAATTAATTAATTTGAAATTATTTACAGCCGCAAGGCTGAGCCACTAGGCGATATAAGGAGATCTTCCTGTGGAGAAGGAGATGTCGCACGCCTGTGTAGCTCAGTGGTTAGAGCAGTACCGGCAATCGAAAGACCTGGGCTCGAATCCCAGCGCAGTCGAAAGCGTCATTTTTTCCACAGAAAGATTTTCAAATTCTTTAAATATTGAATTTATTTGCATTATTTGCGATATAAGAGTTTGAAATTGTCTACGAGGACACCTGTCGACAACGTATCCTATCTGATACGCGACTAGTGATCCTCCGATAACGTAGGCAGTGACAAAAATTTCAAACTCAACTAATTAATTTTAAATTTTAAATTCACCTTTCAATTTGATCATAGTAGTACATGAATTTAGATGCGTTTTAAAGAGGATGAATGTATCTTTTTAATGCTGCAAATTTTCAATAGATGGCGCTGCATGTTGTATGATTTAAATATGAAGTTCGGTTATTTTTGGGACACACTGTGTATATAGCAATTTCATTAAATTTTATCATTTACTCTAACGAAAAGTCTCTCCGTGTATGCACAAAATTAGCGCATGCTTTTGTTTTAACACTGGAATTACTTTTTGCTACTCGAAATACCGAACTTGATTCTCATATATGAAGTAATATATTTAGATATGTTTAAAATCCCTCTGAAGAATTTCAATTTAATCTCATTCACGCACTGGATGAAATTTTTTCAGCCATCTCACGGCGTTTTCTATAGATAACTCGGTAGTGACTACAACCCAACAGATAAAAAATGATTTCTAACTTATAACAAGCCCAGCAGGTCACTATTTTCGATTCTCAGTTGCGCAAGTTATGGATGATGAAAATTTCTTCTTTACCGTCCTTGATTCATAAAACAGTTTCTCTCGTTACTTGATTTAATTATTCTAATACCTGCCATATTGATTGCTGTTTACCAATTCTACTTGGAATTTCAGAGTTTGCCTATAACTAAATATCATATCGTGTATCCAGTTAACTGAATTTGCTAAATTTTATATATCAAACCTGATTGGTAACTGTATTTTTTCTCAGGGTAAGGCCTAAACTTGCGTCAGTTACCGACGTCTTTTATATAAAAGTTCTTGAAATTCGGGTGTAAAACACTAATGTTAAGTCATGATGCGCAAAATCTAACCGGAAATAAAAAATTAATAAACGTTACTGCGCTACCAAAAATATTTACCAACTTTTAAATAATTATTTACTTAATATTTTCTGTAAATAAAGCTCATTATAAATTAAAATGAATATTTTGTTTATTGTTATAGATATTAAATTTAATAGTTACAACCTTCAGATGGTAAAAAGAAAATCCTAGAAAAAGTAAAATCTGTTTTGAAAAATTTTAATTTACTTATATTTGCGAATTAATTTATTCAATATCATTTTATTAGAGTCTCTTCTAAACTCATGTACGTATTCAAAAATGCATTACTAACTAGGGATCAGATCGGAATGGGTATACAATTGCACGGAAAAAAGAGGATTTGCATAGATTTTAAATTTTAAACTTTGCGAATTGCCGAAGGTGATAATACGGCACAATATTGGCCCAATCTCGGCAGCCAAGAGTCGGCCATTGTTATTGGGCCAGTGTCACTGTTTGCATCGGTCAAGTGTTGGGCCGACGACGGCGGCCTTTTTCGACTGTTTAAATTTACCGACCTTCAGCCAAAACTTGGCCCAGTATCGGCCCTATACCAAGCTGATTGTCATTTTTACTATGGCATCCAGTTCTGAAAGTAGAAGAGCCAGAGTCGGGCTCATGGACGGCACATTACTGGGCGATGTGTCACTTTTACCACGGCAAACCATCCTGGAAGTGAGAAAACCAGAGTTCGGCACAGCATTGGCCCGTTGCTGTCCCGAAAACAAGTGCTGCACGGAAAAAATATGTCCAGTAAAAAGTGTAGAACTTAATCTGGGAATCTTGGACGGGTACCACAATGTTGTAAAAATTGAAAACCTCCTTCTTTGAATATTTACAAGATATTACTATACTAAGTGCAAGAAAGAACTACATAAAGTCCTAGACTATCTAGGAAATTTCGATAAAGCAAAAACAATTTGGAGTCTGTAAAATGTCTAAGACAGTCTGGGAAAAAGTGTAGAGGCAGCATGTACAATTTCCAAGACAGTATGGGAAAATATGAAGGGTTCTAAAGCAAAATAAAAAAAGCGAAGCAGACATCAGATTTGTAGTGTTTTGTTTACAAGTTCACACTACTAATACACGAGAAACGTATTCTTCACTTATCTAATACACACAAATCTTATTCTATAACCTAACTTAATACATAATACATATAACGCAATTCACTAACACGGTAACACGCAGAATATCGCACGCTGAGTATATCGGTCGAAATGGTCCTTATATAGTAGCTAGTCAAATTCTCAACGCTTGTGAGAAACGTCCAGTGCCGGGTATCTAAAAATTTTTGATGAAATAGAGAAATTTTTTATGACATTTTTTATGAAATAGAGATAAACTAACCTCTCTTAGTGAGATATTAATTACATTAATACTTTCTTCACAAACATGTAAAATAAAGAAATAGGTTGATGTTAATAGATTAAGTTTTGAAACTCACTAAAATTTAATATAAAATGAAGGTGTTAGGTAACTATTTTAGTACAAAAGTTGGTACTTACGAAATACACTTCTAATCCTTTATCCTTTATCTCCTTTATATAAAATAAGATCACTTATTCACTTTACTTCGCACTACCGGCTGATGCGCTGATGGTCAACTGCGCATATCGAGGCGCAGATTATTTTCCTAGACTGTCCAGAACTTTTTGTAATACCAGCTCGCTATTTTTACTTTAGGAACTTTTCATATTCTTTCGAACCGAATTAGAAACATTCACAACTTTTTTACAATTCGTCGTGAACTGAATTTGCCTTCTTACTTAAATTTTGTGTAGTAAATACAAAACTATTTTTCCTAGACTCTTATTGAAAATTTTCAAGACTCATTTGCATTTAGTACTGAAAAGTTTGAAATATTTTATTAAAAGTCATTCAAGATCTCCAACATTTTGCTACCCGTCCAAAACTCCTGGACTAATTCTACACTTTTTACTGGACATATTTTTTCCGTGTGGTGGCCAGAGTTTGGGCCAGCATTGGCCGCCAAGTGCATACCGGAGTTATCATTCCAGCATCGGCATGATATTGGCAGCCGATCTTCGGCAAATTTTTGGCGATGAGAAATAAATGCTTTCTCTAAATGTACTAAACCAGATGAATTATTTTCAGGACAATATGGGTTGTCCTCTAATTGCAGGAAAATTCATTATAGGACTTCAGGTTTTCAATTTAAATATTCAAAATCAGCCTATTGTGCACACAAAAATTATCAAATACATCTTATATTATGGGAACACAGAGAAATTTCAAAATGAGATATCAAAAAAACTACAGTAAACCAGTTCACTCTCTATGAAAGAAATTTATTTATACACATACACAGTGTGTCCCAAAAATAACCGAACTTTATATTTAAATCATACAACATGCAGCGCCATCTATTGGAAATTTACAGCATTAAAACGATACATTCATCCTCTTTCAAACGCACCTAAATTCATGTAAATCGGATGACAGATGTGAAAGTTACAGCCATTTCAATAAAATAAAAAGTGTGCTAATGTTACAAAACAAAAATGGAACAAAGAGCAAATATAAAATTTTGTGTTATACTTGAAAAAAAAATTCGCTGAGACATACAAATTGATGAAAAAAGTTTATGGTGATGATTGTATGAGTCGTACTCAAGTTTATACGTGGTTTACACGATTTAAAAATGGCCGTGACGATTTAAATGATGATCCAAGACCTGGACGACCAGAAGCATCAAATCGTGCTGAGTTAGTGGAAAAAATATGTGAAATAATCGCTATCGATGCAAATTTCACTGTGAGAATGCTGGCAGAAGAATTAAATTTATCTTACTGTACAATCATTGCTTTCAGCGTAAAGCTGATGAAAAAAACGTTTCCAAGACCTCCATAAAAAAATTAATTTGGATAACTTTTGTAGAAGTTATGGTTAATTGAGTATCAGCGTGCGCGGTAAAAGGTTGAAAATTCGAGCCCCTGTATACTGACAACCTGTCGCACTAGAGACGTACTCTTAGGGGAATTAAAAGAGGTTCACTTGGACAATAATTTCGCGGACTTTCAAGGAAATCGGAGACAAAAAGTTTTTAGGCGGGTACACTTGACGAATTTTGCCCCAGGTGCTAAAGAACATCTCCAAAACCGAGTTTAAAAAACCTATGGATAAATTGGTTGATCGTTCCAAACGTTGTATTGAGTCTAATGGAACCTATTTGGAATAAATAATAACTTTCAAAGATAATATAATGTGTATCTTATTCAATATCCAAAAAGTTCGGTTATTTATGGGACACACTGTGTATATCGATATATTTGTATCACGGAGAAAAGTGCGGATTGCTAATGCGTGCACGGGACACGATTCAGTCGTCCCTTATTAAATATGGCGTTGGACCCACACTGCCGATGGGCTGACACGGCTCATGCGTTTCCGCGCACGGAGCAGCCGTGCGCTGGATACGCTATGCTTTTCACAGCAGAGCCGTGTCCAGACACGGCAGAGCAGTACCCCAATACTTTTCGCACGACCATTTTCATGCTCGTCCCTACTCCCACATGTAATGCGATTTGCGCTGGCTCATTCGATGTTCCTGCAAAGGTTGGTTTTTTTCAACTCGTTTTGAATAACTAATTATTAAAGGAATTGAAATAAAACACACATTTTGGATGGAAGTTCTGTTTTTTTTATTAATACCTAATGTAGAAATTTTACAATTTATTAATAAAAAAATATTATCGTACAAATTGGAATTAGATTACGTTAACTTCGAAATGAAATAAAACAAATCTCTTTTAGCTTCAATAAACATGTACGTAATATTATTCATTTGACATTGAAGGAGATGTAATATTGATAGGATTTATTATTACTTCATCTTAGCATCTACAAAGTAGAGTAAAATTGTAAGTATTACTAAATGTGTCACTGCATGAACTAAACATGGAAATTCTTTATGTTGAATACAAATATTACAAAATATTATGATAAAATAAGTTGAGTAAACAGTGGCTACATTCGTTTAGATCGTGATATGATTATTTTTATAAAACCGAAAGTCCTTTTTTTATATATACGTCTCTGGTAGCTTGGAATAAAAATCGATATTCAACTATGTTATGTGACAAGCATCTTACATATTCGGTTTTAATATCTGAATATTCAACTGTAATATCTAAAATATTCATATTAATATATTTCAATATTTTAGGCCGTAAAAAAAACACTAAGAAACGTATATCTGCTCCTAAATATTTATAATTAATTTTTTTTCGTAATTATACAAATTTAAGGCCAGATAAAGGTTCTTCATTATTTTGCACTTAATTATTTAAAGATTCAATTTGATATCTCAATTAATGTGAAAATGCGAAGGTTGAAGAAAAATTGTCGGTAAAGTTGGAATTGTATAATTCATACATGACCTTAATTCCGAATGAAAATAAATCTCCAATCAACTTACAAATTTATAGATTCTCATTCCATCTTGTCTCAGAATATGGTATATATATAGTATCTAAACTTTCTTGTGTAGCTTGTCCATAACATGTGACTTTGTAAACGACAATAATAATCAATAACTTTAAAACAAGAGACACTACAAAGACACTCTTCACTCTCTGAAGAAGACCAAGCTTCATAACTTAATAATAAGCAGTTACTAATTACTTCCATGCAAGGAAAAGTTATACCTTTACGACAAGATAAAGTTTTGCACACTCTAACAAGTGCTATGCATAAGATTGATACATGCTTCTGTTTTGACACTTTGAAATTACTTCTCACTACTCAAAATTCAGTACTTAAATTTCACATATGAAGAAAACTTTCCAGATATAATTAATATGCTTCTGTAAGATATATAATTTAGTAAACAAATACTTTTTAAGTCATTTATAGACTTCAAAAAAACAATAAAATGGCATTTTTAGACAGATTTCTGGATTTTACAAACGAATACCTTAAAGACAGGAAAAAATAATATCATCCCTGCATTATTCATCAAGGGTTCTCTTAAATTTAGTCTGTGACATATCTAAGAACTTTTATCTCAATGACAATAAAGGGATCACTTTTATTTTACCTTTTAGCGATAAAAACCATTCACCATTTGCGGAACGTCTCCACCGTCAGGGTTGACCATTGGTTTAAGTGAGACGCAACTACTTTTATCTCACTGCTACGAATAGCCAATCCTGACGGTGGAGACATTCCGCATATGGTGAACCACTGCACTGCCGTCAATGACAGGTATATGATATTTTTCTAACCTTCATCGCTTAAAAGTAAAATTATTGTATTTATTTCACTGATTTTACTAATGAAATAGCTTTAGTGAAATGTTACTAAATATCAGTTTTATTTATTGCGTCATTAAGTACATGGTTTGTCCGAAAAGTAATGTCAGTGAATTTATTGGGAAGCAACTATGCGTCGGAGCGCACTCGGACAGACTTTTCCGTGAAACTCGTTTTCATCTCCCGTGCAAGCCGTATTGCATCGCTCGTTGGAAACTTCACCACAAAAGCGCGCCAGCCCACACTGCCTTCGTGACCCGCTTTCTGGCCGGTTCGAAGTTGCCAACGATTCCGCAGTCACGCTACAGTCCTGTCGTGGTCCCCCCAGACTTCTTTTTCTTTCCGCGCCTCAAAACTTCCATAAAAGGACATCATTTCGGGTCAGTTGACAAAGTCAAAGACGCTTGCACCAAGGTTCTAAAGGACAGTCCGGAGAAGGCCTACCGTGACGCCTTCGATGCCTGGAAATTTCGCTCGAAACAATGTATCGACGCAGGCGGAGCCTGTTTTGAAACCTTTTAATGCGTTCCCTAGCGGACCCGGCTGAGAGAACGGTCATAGAATACTCTGACCGTTCTATGACCTCGCATTATTACGGCTAAGAACGGTAAAAAAGACATTAAAAGCATTGCAATTATGATTCTGTGGCGAAATTTGGATTATAAGGTGAAGCAATAAACACAATTATCTTATTTTTCAGCGATAAAAACTAGGAAAACATCATGTACCTGTCATTGAAGGCAGTGCAGTGGTTCACCATTTGCGGAACGTCTCCACCCATAGTAAACCTTCACGGTGGAGACGTTCCGCCAATTGTGAACCACTGCACTACCTTCAATGACAGGTATTATGTTTTTCTAGTTTTTATCGCTGAAAGATGAGATAATTGTGTTTATTGCTTCACCTTCTAATCCAAATTTCGCCACAGAATCATAATTGCAATGCTTTTAATGTCTTTTTTACCCTTCTTATCCGTAATAATGCGAGGTTATAGAACAGTCAGAGAACGGTCAGAGTATTCTATGACCGTTCTCTCAGCCGGGTCCGCTAGGGTTGTACCGATTTTTTCAATGAATTTTTTTTTAATCAACTCACTGATTACTTTTCGGACAAATCATGTATGAAGTTGGAATTTTCTTATGTATGAATTTGAAAATTCAATATTTTTGAAATTTCACACTACCATTTGTTTCTGTTTTGTACATTGTGAAGCTACACTATTATTCTTTCGACTACACTTTAATATTTACAATTATACTCGAGCTTCCCTATAACGAGAAGCTCGAGCATCGGAGACGTCTCTGCATCGAGGGCGAGAAGGATTCCCTCCATATCCTACTTGTTGCTATGCACTGTTATGTGCATTAGATGATGCGTGCAGTCAGTCTGTCAGTGATTCCATGTGAATAATTGTATGTACATAGTAAAAAAGTGTATAAAAAAGATTTTTGCGAGCATTCAACATGGAATTGACTTATTTGACGGTATGTACTAAAAATACTAAAAATATAATAATATAATAATAAAAATATCTATGCTTATCAGGTGTATTTTTGAATATTTCTGAAAAAAAGAAAAGTCTTGGTGATAAATGTAATAAACTGTAATATAAATGTTTAAATGTTGCTGTTGGTGTTCATTTATAAAAAATGCGTTTCGAAACATAGTATTATACATGTAGTATTGATCACAATAATAAACTGCGCAAAATTATACATACTGATTAATTGTAATTATATAAAACTTGCATACATATTATTTAAAAAGGGAGAATTTTACTTATCTACAGTAATGTTTGAAATATCAAAACTTCCAAAAAAACTTATGCAATTTTAATGTTCGATAACCTACTTTACTCCAAAATATTGAAAACTCCAGATTGGAAAAATTAAATATTAAATTTATCATTTCAAATACTGTAAAATTACACAATTAAGTAATTTTTTAATAATTGACCAATTATTTTCTCATTAATTTGTGATAAAAGCCATCAAACTAAATTATTACTCTTTCAAATTCGAGCGCGCTTCATTCCGTAGTAGTGGGGGAAGAGGGGTCGATCGTCTGCTCGTTATGGGGAACCGTGACGCGCTCGTAAAAGGAAGGCCTTGTCACAGGGAATCTCGTTATAGGGAATCTCGAGTGTATGTTTCGAATAGCATTTTGTGAAACCATGGATAAGTCGGAAATTCATGCAATCTTCGAATATGAGTTTCATTGTGGAACCAACGCATCGGAGACAGCTCGTAAAATTAATAGTGTGTTTGGAGAAGGTTCAACTAGGCATAGCACAGTATCGTTTTTGGTTTGCAAAATTGTGTTCTGGGGATTTTCACTATACGTGGAAGACCCTAACCCAAAGTAAATAATGATGAACTGAAAGAAGTTATTATAGAGACCCTGCTTAAAAAATCGTTAAAAGCATGGTTGGAACCGGGTAAAACGTCATTTAAAACCCGGGTAGGTTCCTATCATTAGCTCTGACATTTTATCCGGACCTACCTGGGTTCGACCGGGAAATTATAACATAATTGTGGAATGCTATCCGGGTGTAAGACGGACATTACATGGCTAATTGGTACTCAAATTATATTATTTTAATTGGAAAACGGGACCTAACAGGGTATACCTGGCTGCCGTACGGGATTAGTATATGAAAATTATTCTTCCAAAGTGCACTTTGGCTGATCAAACGGGTCTAGCGTGGTTTTATCAAGTATCTAAGAAATCGTAGGTGTGGGCATCTAACAGGGTCCTCGACGGGTCATAGCGGAAACATAGATCGAAAAATTTGGCCGTGCGCTCTGGATTTCTAAACAGGTCTACCGTGGTTCTATCAGGGATCTCTTGAATCGAAAGTATGGGCGTCTGACAGGGTCTCAACGGGTCATAGCGGGGACATAGATTGATAAATTTGGTCAAGTGGGCTCTGCGTGTCTAAAAGGGCCTAGGATAACAATGTTTGGTTTCGTATAGAACCCTGTTATGGACATACAGAACTCTTCTTAGGGCCGGATACGACCTGCTTAGCACCCATTTAAGACCATATACGCGAACAATTTAAGGTCCCACATAAAACCCAGATAAAACTCTTTAAGGTCCTTCTTAGAACCTGCTTAACACCCATGTAGAACCTGATTGGTCAATCGATCACAGCAGAGACCTACTCTAACCAACTGAACAAGATGATGAAGAATCTAGCAGAAAAACAGCCGAGATTAGTGAACAGACAGACCAATTCTTCTACATGATAATGCTCGCCCATACACTGCAAATCGGACGCAATTAAAAATAATGAAATTGGATTTGGAAACTATCGATAATCCTACATATTCACCGGACCTTTCACCAACTGATTATCATTTGTTTCCAAATTCGGATAACTTCTCACCAGAAAAAAATCTAATTTCCAACAGGCTATCAAAAGTGTCTCCCGCGCTTTCATCGGATCTCGCTCTCCAGGCCTCTATGCAAAAAGCATAAATGAATTATCATCGAAATGGCAAAAAAGCTTTTGAATCCGAACTTCCAACTTCATACTTAATGACCCAATAATGGGAAAACAGTGCCAAAAATTAGGTCTTTGGAAAAATAGCAATGGAGCCATAAAAAATAATTTTTATATTTATAAAAGAAAAAACACTGATCTACAATTAGTTTCTTCACTTTATTAGTTCTTGGTTCCTAATTTTACTTAAAAATTTCAGCAGTTGCCACAACAACTATACATATCTTGTTACGTGTAACTAAATCACTAACTGTTATGTAACAAGTTAGAAAGTGAGAAAAATTTTTGTTTATTTATACCAGATATATAATTTAATAACTACATCAGACTTATAATGGTAAATAATTAATCCTGAGAAATATGTAATTCATGTATCATTCGAACATTCACAGCTGGAACTATAAACATTTAAAAAAAATTTTCGGCATAAAAAAAAGAAGAAAATCACATGCAGTTGACTGCATAAATAATACTTGCATAAATGCATAAATGATACTTAATCAAATATAAGGTTTTTGTAAAACCATTTCCTTTCATGTTTTTTTTTAAAAAATTTTTAATTATCTCAGGAACTGTATGAGATATCGAAAAAACAAAACAATCAATGAATTTTGCGTTAAAAAAGGTAACGAAATCAGGTATTACAACAGAGCCCAGATTTGGATTCAGCACAGAAAACTACTCTGGAATAAAATTGAATGAACACATAGGTTATATTTTGTTGACAAATGTTATTTGTTTGGACGGACCGAGAAACTTTCAGTAATTAAATTTATCTGAATTGGTAAATTTTCTTTAATTAAGCTTCATTCAGATAAAGTGTATTTTAATGGTAAGTGTCCTCATAATTTTAAATTAATAAAATTGGATAAACAACGTGCTGTTAGAGCCTTTTTATCAGAAAGGCAATAGTCATTAAAAGTGTTATCTTAAGGTCATAGCGAGACGAAGAAATTTTTTTCCATTTAATTTTAATAAAAGATTTTGAAACATATCCCCTCAACATTAATTCACATTACTTTTGCATTTCCATTACTTCACATTAGTTTTTCAAAATATCTTGATTTTTTGTTTGGAATTAACTAGATCAATTTCCTCCAACCGAATGATAATGAGAATCGTCTTCACTTTCTTCATTTATGCTTTCACAGTAATTGCCGATATTGCTGGTAAGTAAAATTTCAATTCAATTTTTTTAGTGTCGAAAGAGTAACTTACTAAACATTTTTAATTTCATGTTTTTGGCATTTTTTATAGAATTTGATTCAACCGATTTTGAAGGTAAAATAGATAATGGAACCGAGATTTCACTAGCATCCGTACCCTTTTTAGTTTCTATAAGAAAAGATAACAATCACATATGTGTTGGAAACTTCATTTCTTACACTCACGTCTTGACTGTAGCAAAGTGCATTTACAAAATAAAAAAAACAGGAAAAAATAAAAACATTAAACGTTATCGTGTTTGGGCCGGACTGTTTAATCGGACAGTCAATCATTTAGTGCTTAAAATTAGAGATCTCTATTTCCCTGATGAATTTAATTCTTCTGTACCCAGCACTGTTGGTAACATAGGACTTTTATTGGTGAGAAAACGCACAAAAAGTCCCAAATTAAATGTATTTCAAACTTGAAAATATTTTGATGAGTAAAAGTAAGATCTGTACTTTTTATATTTAAAAATAAATTATGAATAAAGGCATCATTTATTCCTATTCAGGTTGAAAAGAATCTTGCCTTAATATCAATATACCCTAGGATAATTTACCTAATAAGGTTTGAACCAAGTATTTGGTGGAATTTTGCAACATTAGGATGGAGTAGTCAAACAGTTTCCCAACCAGGCTTTTCACATACTATAAGAAGAGTTAATATGACGATTAAGAATCGAGTTTTTTGTAATAGGCGATATGAGGCAATGGTTGGTCCAACCCAACGTAAAAAACTTTTTCCTCTTCGAGAGAAACATATTTGTGCTGTCCCAAGTGAAGCACATACTACTTCTGATGTAAGTACTGCTCTACTTTTTAAAGTAATACAGACAATTAAAGCAATCAATCAATTCAATAAAATTTTAAGGGAATAGAATGTAATAAGTAAACAAAAACGAAGATTTCACAAGAATGGAATGGTTATACACATTAATTGAAATGATTCCAAGTTTTCGCTTATAAATGCCTCAACAATTACAAGAAATATTCAAAAGCTAATTACGGGGGAAACTGGACATGTTTTACTCCAGTTTAGCTTGTAATAGTTTAACTTACAAATAACTAGGAAGTTCCTTACGAATATTTTCTTACTAGTTTTGACTTACTATTAAGTAATCAACTGTCTAGTGATTTCAGAAGGTTATATACTTTCAAACGTTTCGACTCTGATTGCTGAGCAGACTCCTCATCAGTGATCTTTATTTCTAAAATATCAAAAACAATAAATAAAATATTGCACATATGAGCCCTGTTTTAGAGTAAGCTTTGGTAATGAAAAAATGTACATATTGGGTTGGCAACAAAGGCATCTCGTTTTTTTTTCATGATTTTAAAAGCAAGTTTATTCATACAAATAACAAACATTATTCAATTATGTATTGACCATTTTGTTCGATGACCTTTTGCCATTTTTAAGTAAGCTTCATAATTCCGCTTTCGTAGAAAGTTTGGTTTTTAGAGGCAAAAAACTGTATCAACTCATTTTTGACAGCCTCATTTGAATCGAATGTTTTTCCATTCAAATGGTTTTGAAGTGAACAGAATAAATGATAATCGGATGGTGCAAGGTCAGGACTATACGGTGGATGAGGCATCACTTCCCAGCCTACACGGAGAAAAAAATCTGATTATAATAGTAAGAAAACTAGTCATGCTTTTGTAGCAGATTTTGTTCTTGCTATCCGGGTGAAAAAATCATACATTTTATGCAGGGATCCCTTCATGCTAAAAAAGTACCAAATTTCATGCTTTCAGAGCAGTTGTGCCTTGCGAAAATAGTTCGAACTTCGCCTTACTATGATTGCAAGAAACCCGTCCTATTTCAGTATGAGTTCTCTTACAACCGAGATGTTAGGCCACACCTACTTTCGAATGTAGCACCTCACGTGTTCTCTCGGTTGTAAGAGAATTCATACTGAAATAGGATGAGATTCTTACAACCGTAGTCAGGCGAGAACCTTGCTCTGACAGCATATGACACTAGCAATAACGGCATGCGCTTGTTTCTTTTATAGTATAAGACATTTCATGCTAAAAATGCACGAGTTGATGCAAATACTGGTAGAAGCTAATACCAATTTCGCACATTAAGTTCGGTGCTTTAATAGGAAGAGCTCAGCCTACTATAATACAGGGTGGGCCATCTAGCGTTTTAAATTTGAACTATCTGTATTTCGACATTGGAAACGTCAAATACAATTCGGAAAGTGACAGATATTCAGTAAAAACTCTAAAATTTACGAAATGGGTTCGACCATCCGAGCTGTCTACAGTTTGCAGATTGGGCGGAAGATCGTTTGACCGAGGATGGTCAATTTTACCGAAAAATCATCTTTTCGGACGAGGCTCATTTCCACCTCGGTGGTTACGTTAACAAGCAGAATTGTCGCATTTGGGGCACAGAAAACCCGCACGTAATCGTCGAGAAGCCAATGCACCCAGCACGAGTCACTGTATGGTGCGGATTTTGGTCTGGTGGAATCATCGGCCCATTTTTCTTCGAAAATGAAGAAGGAACCGCCGTAACCATCAATGGTGAGCGATATCGCGCAATGTTATCCAAATTTTTCTTCAAGCAGATTGAAGAGGAAGACTTGGACAACATTTGGTTCCAGCAAGACGGCGCTACGTGCCATACAGCAAACGCTACACTCAATCTTTTACGCCCTATCTTCGAAAATCGCATAATCAGCAAAAGAGGTGATGTGAATTGGCATCCCAGAAGCTGCGATTTAACTCCGTTGGACTATTTTCTGTGGGGAGCTGTTAAATATAAATGTCACGCCAACCATCCAGAAACAATTCAAGATCTAAAGTACGAGATTCAAGCTGCTGTTGCTGCCATAAGGCCTGAAACCATCGAGAAAGTACTCCAAAATTGGGTGGATCGGATAAGCTACTGTAAACTCAGCCGTGGTGGTCATTTGTCCGAAATTGTTTTCCACAAATAAATTTCATAAAACAACCTTTCAAATAAATGTTAGACCTTTAAAAAATATCAAGCCGTTTTTTTTTATTTACTTTTTAATTTTAAAATTTTATATGGCCCACCCTGTAGTTCGATTTTTTTCTCCATGTAACTCCAATAATTTTTTGCAAGTGACAAAAGATATATGTGGTCTGGCGTTATCTTGATGGAAAATGACGCCTTTAAAAGGTGCCAGTTCTGGCCAATTTTCCTTCATTTCTTTGTCCAATTTCAATAGCTTACGTCAGTAGACATTCGAATTGATAGTTTAGTCCCTTCAGAGCAGCTCGAAATAAACAATACCCTTTTTTTTTCTTTTTTGTTGGTAAGGAGGAAAAATGGCGAAATCTTTTGATGAATATCGGCTTTTGATGTCGATTTTGCAGGCTCATCTAGCTTGCTCCATGATCTTTTTCGCACGACGTTATCGTAAACAACCCATTTTTCATCGCCTGTTATGATTTGCTTTAAAAATAGATCGGTTTTGTTACATTTCAGCAGTGAATCGCAAATGGAAATTCGTTTGGTGAGTTTAATTTCGTTTAGTTTGTGAGGAACCCAAATATCGAGCTTATTAACGTAACCAAGTTGTTTTAAATGTCTTTCAACGCATGTATGTGATATTTTAAGCTTCTCTGCAACCTCTCGTGTCGTACTACGCCGGTTATTTTCTATCATTGCTTTTATTTTGTCGTCGTCAACTTCAGTTGGGCGTCCAGAGCGTGGTGCATCTTTGAGGTCAAAATCTCCGGAACGAAAACGAGCAAACCAATTCTGGCACTGACGTTCTGTTAATAATTTTTCACCATAAACATCATACAACTTTTTTCGAGCTTGTACTGCGTATTACCTTTTCGGAATTAATAAAGTAAAATGTGACGAAAATGACCGTCTGGAACAGTGCTGTCAGATCGTGGATGGAATTCACCCCCTCCACTCTACCAGTTTATTGCAAAAAAAAAACAATTTTTCAAATATAATTTGCGGAAATTTTTGAAGTATATTACTTTTTCAAGTTGTTCTTTAATTATATTTGAAAGTTTGCCCAAATTATACTTGAAAAATTGCTTTTTTTCAATTAAATGTCAAAATGGAGGGGGTAAATTCCATCCACGATCTGGGAGCACTGGTCTGGAATCTCTATTTCAAATCAATGAAAAACAATAAATAAACAGCAAAACTTGAAACTTTTTTTGTACTTAATAATCTATGAAACGTCAGCTGTCAAATACCATATATGGTCTGATGTTTACAATGGAGAAGAACGACTTCGAATGACTAGAGTCATCTAGCGGAAGAAAAGCGAAATGACTTTGTTGCCAACCCAATAAAATTATACAGAAAAACATCGATAAAATATCTAAAACTTCCTTGGGAATAACAATAAAATTATAGCACATAACTTTGAAATACCTTAACTAAAAAACTAGTATATACTTATGTCTAAATATTACTGAAGATATAGATGCAAGAACATAAACCATCTAATCAAATTTGACCCGGACAGGTCTAGTTAAACCGCGCGCGTAAACCGAAACGGCAAAAAGTTGTTTTTCTAGGTTGGTAACACCTTCTTTGAACGTCGTCTGAAGTTTGAGCGAGAGACGTCCATTAATGTGTGTTTGGCAACCATTGGTTTACGACGCGAAGAATTTGTCTAGCGATTTTTACTATGGAAAAAAAATTGAACAACGAGTTTTGGGTAGTCTACTCTATCGAAAACGCAAGTATTTGAGCGGCATAAAGCGAGAGTTGTGAGGTCGTAGAAAACTTTCCTCATGCGAGTCGTCCATCTACCTCTGTTAACGACGATAACATCGAAAAAGTGAAGAAAATTGTGCTCGAAAATCGTCGTGTTGGCATTAGAGAAGTAGCAGAGGCTCTCAACATCTCTTACGGTCAATAAGGAATACTACTTGGCCATTTTGAGGCGCCTACGTGAAACAATTCGTCGTAAACGGCCGGATTTGTGGGCAGACAACTCATGGATTTTTCACCACGATAGTGCGCCGTCACATTCCAGCCTGATTGTGACTGAATTTTTGGCTAAACACGAAACAAAGGTCATTGCTCAGCCACTGTATTCGCCAGATTTGGCTCCCTATGATTTTCTCCTATTTCCAAAACTCAAATATCCGCTCCGGAAAACGCGTCATGAGTCGATTGAGGCCATAAAAAGAAATATGCTGAAGGAACTAAAGGCCGTACCGGCCAAGGCCTATAAGAAGTGTATGAAAAATTGGATTAACCGTTGGCATGCTTGTATTGGCTGAAAAGGAGCCTATTTTGAAGGCGATAATAAAGATTTGTATTAAAATACATAAATATGTTGTTTGTTTTAACCAGACCGGGTCAAATTTGATTGGATGGTATCTAATATCTAAGAATTGCTAATACGAATTCTGGTGTTCAAATATTTTTTAATGATCAAAAACTTGTAATAATAGCACATGAAAAATCATTTAAAGTAAAAAATTCAATTGTAGCCCATAACTATGAAATATTAAAGTAAATTTGACAGAGTATTGTAAAACAATTTTGATTGAAGTATTTTACAACAACTGATAGTATGACTTTAAAACAAAGATTATAAAAAATTGTCAAAATCAATAAAAACCCAATAAAATGAAAGATTATTTCTGCTGTCCTAAATGAAAACGTAGTAAGTCGCATTTGCTATAGAGGCGAGAGTCGCGCGAGCCTTCGTTTTCTCACGGACATCTCACACAGCCATACGATCCCCCGATTACCGGCGGAGATGTTTTTTACTTCTTGAAAGATTTACAGTTTGGCATTTGATACTGCTTAATATTTTGAATTGTGAAACTTTTGTTCCTGTTTACATCCCTTTTTTTCGCTTGCACTGAATAATTTAATAAAATTATCCTTTTAAACTGAAAGGTGTAATTCACAAAACTTTCGAAAACGAAAAATAATATTACCTCTGTAATGAAATTTCCAACGCATGTATTGTATATAAATGACAATATGAAAAATTAAATTGATTCAAACTGTTTGAAAAGTGTATATGTATTCGAAATGGGTTCATATAAAAGTTAAAATAATTCTGAATAATTCTTTAAGAAAAAGTTCCAAGGCAGACAATCATAGACAGACTATCCTTTCTTGAAACTTCAGGAAAGAGTTAAACTGAAGTATCTTTCAGATTATCTTAGAAATAAAACCTGACTATCAATACCGGCCTTAGTTAATTATATCACACGTGGAAACGCACATGCATTTTTCAAAATATACTTACACGCAAAAAAATGTGTAGCTGGTACAAAGAAACATATCACTATTATAGCTATATTATTAACTATGTTAACCATAAATATGGCTGATATAATCTAAAAAATCCTTGTGACAGCTAGACATTTTTTTCCATGTACTTTAATTTATTTTGGAAAACCTTCACTCAATACAATTGTTATAATTAGCACAATTCAGAATATCAATCAGTATCAAATGTCAAACCGTAAAACTGTCAAAAAGTAATAAACATGTAAAAGAGAAAAATTTAAAGGTCTCATAAGTTTCTATATTCGGGAATCTCCGCCGGTATTTGGGGCATCGTACTGTTGTCTGAGATGTCCGTGAGAAAACGAAGGCTCGCGCGACTCTCGCCTCTATAGCAAATGCGACTTACTACGTTTTCATTTGGGATAGCAGATTTGTGTCAATTACTGAAACTAAGATACCGATTACTGAGATATTTACCTTAATCAAATGCGAAACAAATGAAAATTCATTTGTTTTAAATAAATATTCGTCATGTTATAATATAATCCATAAACGTCTTTACTAAATATATTTAACAAGCTGAATGATTTTCAGATCGATATGGGTTGTCCTCTAGTTGTAGGTAATGTACTCACAGGACTAAAAAGTTACAGTTTAAACATACCAAATCAGCCCGTCGTTTACACATCAATTCACGACTACATAGATGATATCTCAAGAGCACAGGAACTTTTTGCAGCTAGAAATATGAATTACCAACTACAAATAGTTCACCCTCTATGAGAGATAATTACAGTTGATTTAGTTATATTTTTACTTCACGCTGTATAAGCATACTAAAAAAATATTACTGGAATCAAATAAACACGATATACGTATTTCAATTTGAAGTATGTTTCTTCCGAGTAAAAAATTATCTCTCGAATTAGAAATTATACATTTCGATTGAAAAAAATAAAAATAAAATTTTTCGAAGAAAATATTGTTTGGACCAGAAATAATATTGGATCATATCAACTACCTGTTTTTTAAATAAAAATTACTTATTTCTTTCAATTAAATAAACCCTTTGTTCGTTCAATCAATAATTCTCTGACTGAAATAGTTACTTGTCTGCTTCAATAATCTCATATTTTTGGTACAATGTAAACCATTTCTTTGAATTGAAGAAATATTTTAAACGACACATTCAATACGACCCTTACTTTGAGTCAAGTAAATTTTCATTGACTTAATTTTTTTTTAGATTAGTAAAGTATTATACATATATATACCTCTAAAATATGTTCTTCTTCCCAAGAAAAAGCCCTACGTGAAAAATGAAAATTACTATCGTAATAAAGTATATTTCGGTTGATTGCATCAACTTCGTTGTTAAATAAATTCAATCAGTTTTACTCTTGTTTCAAGTCAACATGTAGGGAAGACCTGAGCTAATTGTATATGTCATAGGCCACACTTCCAACGCGACTTATATTAATATTTAAGACCTGCTTTAGATTTTGATCTTAAAATATTATTAGGCATCATAAAAAATTATTCTGAATCTAGCGATTCATCTAAGCGATATATTGAGCAGACATAAGTAGTCTTTTCTCGAATTTTTTTATTAATTTTTTAATTTTTACAGTTTATTTATAAAATATTAAGAATTTCTCCCTACAGTTAGTTTATCTATTTATGTATAATATCACTTATTGAATTGAATATTTTTTAACATCAAAACAAATGTAATGTTGATGGAATGTGGTAACTCAATTAAGAAGGTTCCTAGCAAATTGAGAGAAATTTCTTCACTGTAAACTTTTCCGTCTCGTCGTGTCCAAGATTAGAATCGCAACAAAAATTATAAAAAACATAATAATTTTCATTTAATACAGGAATAAATTCTTTGTAACGAAATTATACATATTTTCTTTCTATATCCTATAATTATTTAAACACGTCAAAAATATAGATATTATAAGAAGTTTGGAATATTTAATAATCGATCATTATCTAACTCTATTGATAGAACCAAAAGGCTCAAATAATCTTCTAGGATAAACTATTGTGAATGCGAAAAAAATAATGTAAAATCTCTAGTAATTAGAGTGACTATTATTATTAGATTGGAGAGGAATTTTATACTATAATTCTTTTAATATGAAATGTTTTACAATTTAAAATATTTAAAATATTATCTGCAGAGAAAAAATCATCATTTTACTAAATATCTCAGTTTTAATTCAGAATTAATCAACTGAATTATTCCTAATTAAACAAAAATAAAAACCGTTCTTTTATTTGTCCTCTATGCCTTCGTAATAGCTATCGATACTGCTGGTAAGTGAAACTTAAAATTTTCCATTTGTTTCCACAAAATCACACTTAAAAAATAACCAATTTTATTATGTCAACTAAAATACTCTGAAATATTATTTCACAAATTAAATAATTAAGTAGAATTCTAATTTTATATTCTTTTACCTCTTTATAGAATTTCATTCAACTCCTTTAGAGGGTAAAATGGATGGTGGAACCGAGATTTCATTACAATCTATACCTTCCACAGTTTCTATAAGAAAAGATAACAATCACATTTGTGTTGGAAACTTGTTGACTCTTACGCACGTTTTAAGTGTAGCAAGATGCATTTATAAAATAAAAATTAAAGGAAGAAAGAAAAATAGTAAACACTATGATGCTTGGGTTGGAATGTTTAATGGGGCCATCAATCACTTAGTGCTTGAAATTAAAAACGTCTATATTCATGAAGATTTTGATTCCTCTGTCTCAACAACTAGCACATCTTTGTATAGAAGACCAATTGAAAATTGTATAAAATGTCGAAAAAACGGCATATAAATGGTGTTTTGTCGATGAATGTCATAATTCGACAACCAAGACACCCGATAAAATTTTTTTTCCGGTTCCGGTAAATCCGATTGTGCCAAATAAATGTTTTGAAAGTGCACAACGGCGAGATATGCCAGGAAATAGTAACATGTTTTGCTGTCAAGATCATTTTATGATCAGTATAGTTTCTTTTTGTTCATAATATTGTTATCTGTAAATGAACTGTAATTGAAAAAAAAAATATAGATTTATTTATATTTATAACTATAGTAGTTAAAACAAAATCTAACCTCAATTTGTCGATGTGTAAATAATAATATGATTTAAAAAGTTATTACTTTACTTCTAAGGAGCAGGTTTTATAGAGAAAATCATGATCATAAATTTATGTGATACAAATTAAGAATGTTAAACAGAACTTGCTGTTATTACTGTTTTCAAATTTTTCAATAAAGAATTTTCAAGTTGTAGCTTCAAAAAAATTTTACAATAATAATGCGGTTAAATTAATTTATAAATTATGAAATAATAATTACGTGAATGAATTATTTCAGTTAAAAGAGGATATGGAAAATTACGTGAAGTACTCTTTAACTGGGAAACCAATAAAGATTAAAAAAGGTGTTTTTCCGCATTTTTTCTATTGCCAAAAACATCGTAGTAATAATAAAACTCCAACTCCTCGACCTGATTTTGTTAAACTCAACCGGAAAAGAGCAATTTTGGAAATTTTATCATTATAATGGTAAACGTAACGACTATCACTCTCTCAATGAAACTTTATTGGATATTATACTATTCAAATATTAAAAATTCAAGCAGTTAACAAATAATTCATGTCATTAGAACTAATTAAATTAAGATCAAATGAACTAATATTTATAATGACGAATAATTAATTATTTATAAATCACTCAAACGAATTAATTTATACTTATATCATACATTTTACCAATAATATACTCATCTTCTTTAATAACGTAATCATAATTTAACTATGTAATAGATACATTAACTTATACATGAGTGATTTTTCATTATTATCAATCAGCAATTTTTTCTTTTATTTAAATTGACAGAGTGGAATAATTATAATTTGTAAATTTTACTTACAAAGTGACTTTGACACCACGGATTTCTGGTGCGGCATATTTAGGGTTAGATGTAAAATATTCCAACACCATAAACATAGAAATTTTGGGAAGATTTCCCGAGTCTGCTTTTACGAAGCCACTATCCACCTTAGGAGGCATTTTTAACTAAACAAACCAGATTATATATTATTTAGAACTTCACTTGCACTTGGTTTGCATGTTGCTGATACAAAAATACAACGGTTTGACGTCACACTTTCAAGGAACCAATCAGAGACGCTTGACCGCTAAAGCGGTCCGTTTCAAACGCTCATTATCTTTGAATCCATCGCAAATCAACAATTAATGAGTAAAAAAACGCTATTGTAATTATTTTTTAGTTTATATAAACTTTAGATTGCACATATAAAATTGCATAATTTTTTTGCATGCAGATTCCCAATTCTTTTACATGATAATGCTCGCCCATACACTGCAAATTGGACGCAATTAAAAAATAATAAAATTGAATTTGGAAACTATCGATCATCCTACATATTCACCGGACCTTTCACCAACTGATTATCATTTATTTCCAAATTTGGATAACTTCTCAAAAGAAAAAATATCCAATTTCCAACAGGCTATCAAAAGTGTCTCCAGCGCTTTCATCGGATCTCGCTCTCAAGGCTTCTATGCAAAAAGCATAAATGAATTACACGGGTCTGCAAATAATGGGTTTGTATTTGTTGTTGGAAAACAAAAGATCATTTCCGGGGTAATTTTTGACGTAGAACCCGAATCCGGACAATGGGGTTTTTTGCTACTTTTGAGGTTATGTACAGGGCGCAAGAAATTTTTTTGGTTTTTTTCTCAAATGTCATCATTTAGCACTACTTTTTCCCTTCAAAATGAGCTATTGAACAGTCACGAGCGATTTTTTTAACATATCTTGTTACATGTAACTAAGTCACTAATTGTTATGTAACAAGTTAGAAACTGAGAAAAAAATTTTGTTTATGTGTACCAGATTTTTAATTTAATAACTACATCGGACTTATAATGGTAAAAAATTAATCCTGAGAAATATGTAATTCATGTATCTTTCGAAGATTCACAGGTGGAACGATAAACTTTTCGAAAAAATTTTCTGCATCAAAAAAAAGAAGGAAATGACATGCAGGTGACTAAAAAATAAATGATACTGAATCAAATATAAGTTTTCTGTAAAACCATTTTCTTTCATGTTTTTTTAAAAAATTTTTTTAATTATCTCAGGAACTGTATGAGATATCGAAAAAACAAAACAAGCAATGAATTCTGCGTTAAAAAACGCAACGAAAGCAGGTATTAAAACAGAGGCCAGATTTGGATTCAGCACAGAAAACTACTCTGGAATAAAATTCTATGAACACATAGGTCATATTTTGTTGACAAGTGTTATTTGTTTGGACGGATCGAGAAACTTACAGTAATTAAATTTATCTGAATTGGTAAATTTTGTTTAATTAAGCTTCATTCAGGTTAAGTGTATTTTAATGTTAAATGTCCTCATAATTTTAAATGAATAAAATCGGATAAACAACGTTCTGTTAGAGCCTTTTTATCAGAAAGGCAATAGTCATTAAAAGCGTTATCTTAAAGTCATAGCGAGACGAAGAAATTTTTTTCCATTTAATTTTAATAAAAGATTTTGAAATATATCCCCTCAACATTAATTCACATAACTTTTGCATTTCCATTACTTCACATTAGTTTTTCAAAATATCTTGATTTTTTGTTTGGAATTAATTAGCTCAATTTCCTCCAACCGAATGATAATGAGAATCGTCTTCACTTTTTGTATTTATGCTTTCACAGCAATTGCCGATACTGCTGGTAAGTAAAATTTCAATTCAATTTTTTTAGTGTCGAAAGAGTAACTTACTAAACATTTTCAATTTCATTTTTTTGCCTTTTTTATAGAATTTGATTCAACCGATTTTGAAGGTAAAAGAGATAATGGAACCGAGATTTCACTAGCATCCGTACCCTTTTTAGTTTCTATAAGAAAAGATAACAATCACATATGTGTTGGAAACTTCATTTCTTACACTCACGTCTTGACTGTAGCAAAGTGCATTTACAAAATAAAAAAAACAGGAAGAAATAAAAACATTAAACGTTATCGTGTTTGGGCCGGACTGTTTAATCGGCCTGTCAATCATTTAGTGCTTAAAATTAGAGATCTCTATTTCCCTAATGAATTTAATTCTTCTGTACCCAGAACTGTTGGTAACATAGGACTTTTATTGGTGAGAAAACGCACAAAAGGTCCCAAATTAAATGTATTTCAAACTTGAAAATATTTTAATGATTAATATATTAATTAATATATATAAATAAATTATGAATAAAGGCATCATTTATTCCTATTCAGGTTGAAAAGAATCTTGCCTTAATATCAATATACCCTAGGATAATTTACCTAATAAGGTTTGAACCAAGTATTTGGTGGAATTTTGCAACATTAGGATGGAGCAGTCAAACAGTTTCCCAACCAGGCTTTTCACATACTATAAGAAGAGTTAATATGACGATTAAGAATCGAGTTTTTTGTAATAGGCGATATGAGGCAATGGTTGGTTCAACCCAACGTAAAAAACTTTTTCCTCTTCGAGAGAAACATATTTGTGCTGTCCCAAGTGAAGCACATACTACTACTGATGTAAGAACTGCTCTACTTTTTATAGTAATACACACAATTGAAGCAATCAATCATTTCAATAAAATTTTAAGGGAATAGAATATAATAAGTAATCAAAAACGAAGAGTTCACAAGAATGAAATGGTTATACACATTAAATAAAATGATTCCAAGTTTTCGCTTACAAATGCCTCAACAATTACAAGAAATATTCAAAAGTTCATTACGGGGGAAACTGGACATGTTTTACTCCAGTTTAGCTTGTAATAGTTAAACTTACAAATAACTAGCAAGTTCCTTACGAATATTTTCTTACTAGTTTTGACATACTATTAAGTAATCAACTGTCGAGTGAAACTTAAGACACTTCTACCTGGGTAGGGTCCAGAAATAATAACTCAGAAGGTTATATACTTTCAAACGTTTCGACTCTGATTGCTGATCAGAGTTTTCATGAGTGATCTTTAATTCTAAAATATCAAAAACAATAAATAAAATATTGCACATATGAGCCCTATTTTAGAGTAAGATTTGGTAATGAAAAAATGTACATATTGGGTTGGCAACAAAGGCATTTCGTTTTTTTATTCAAGATTTTAAAAGCAAGTTTATTCATACAAATAACAAACATTATTCAATTATGTATTGACCATTTTGTTCGATGACCTTTTGCCATTTTTAAGTAAGCTTCATAATTCCGCTTTCGTAGAAAGTTTGGTTTTTAGAGGAAAAAAACAAATCAACTCATTTTTGACAGCCTCATTTGAATCGAATGTTTTTCCATTCAAATGGTTTTGAAGTGAACGGAATAAATGATAATCGGATGGTGCAAGGTCAGGACTATACGGTGGATGAGGCATCACTTCCTAGCCTAACTCCAATAATTTTTTGCGAGTGACCAAAGATGTATGTGGTCTGACGTTATCTTGATGGCAGATGACGCCTTTACAAGTTGCCAGTTGTGACCAATTTTCCTTCATTTCTTTGTCCAATTTCAATAGTTTGCGACAGTAGACATTCGAATTGATAGTTTAGTCCCTTGGGAGCAGCTCGAAATAAACAATACCTTTACAATCCCATCAAACATAGATTATAAAAAATTGTCAAAATCAATAATAACCCAATAAAATGAAAAATTATTTCTGCTGTCCTAAATGAAAACGTAGTAAGTAGCATTCGCTATAGAGGCGAGAGTCACGCGAGCCTTCGTTTTCTCACAGACATCTCACACAGCCGTACGATGCCCTGAATACCGGAGGAGATTCCCGAACGTAGAAACTTATGAGACCTTTAAATTTTTCTCTTTTACATGTTTCTTACTTTTTGACAGATTTAAAGTTTGACATTTGATACTGATTAATATTCTGAATTGTGCTAATTATAACAATTGTATTGAGTGAAGGTTTTCCAAAATAAATTAAAGTACACGGAAAAAATTGTGTAGCTGTCACAAGGATTTTTAGGGTTATGCCAGCCATATTTATGGTTAACATAGTTAATAATATAGCTGGAATAGTGATATGTTTCTTTGTACCAGCTACACATTTTGTTGCGTGTAAGGATATTTGGAAAAATGTATGTGCGTTTCCACGTGTGATATAATCAACTAAGGCCGGTATTGATAGTCAGGTTTTATTTCTAAGATCATCTGAAAGATACTTCAGTTTAACTCTTTCCTGAAGTTTCAAGAAAGGATAGTCTGTCTATGATTGTCTGCCTTGGAACTTTTTCTTAAAGAATTATTCAGAATTATTTTAACTTTTATATGAACCCATTTCGAATACATATACACTTTTCAAACAGTTTGAATCAATTTAATTTTTCATATTGTCATTTATATACAATACATGCGTTGAAAATTTCATTACAGAGGTAATATTATTTTTCGTTTTCGAAAGTTTTGTGAATTACACCTTTCAGTTTAAAAGGATAATTTTATTAAATTATTCAGTGCAAGCGAAAAAAAGGGATGTAAACAGGAACAAAAGTTTCACAATTCAGAATATCAATCAGTATCGAATGTCAAAAAAAAAGAGAAAAATTTAAAGGTCTCATAACTTTCTATGTTCGGGAATCTCCGCCGGTATTTGGGGCATCGTACAGTTGTCTGAGATGTCCGTGAGAAAACGAAGGCTCGCGCGACTCTCGCCTCTATAGCAAATACGACTTACTACGTTTTCCTTTGGGATAGCAAATTTGTGTGCCGATTACTGCAACTAAGATACCGATTACTGGGATATTTACCTTAATCAAATGCGAAACAAATGAAAATTCATTTTTTTTAAATAAATATTCGTCATGTTATAATATAATCCATAAACGTCTTTGCTAAATATATTTAACAATCTGAATGATTTTCAGAGCGATATGGGTTGTCCTCTAGTTGCAGGTAATATACTCACAGGACTAAAAAGTTACAGTTTAAACATACCAAATCAGCCCGTCGTTTACACATCAGTTCACGACTACATAGAAGATATCTTAAGAGCACTGCAGCTTTTTGCAGATAGAAATATGAATGACCAACTACAAATAGTTCACCCTCTATAAGAGTTAATTACAGTTGATTTAATTGTAATTTTGCTGGAATCAAATAAACACGATATACTGCAATCAACATTTATTTTATCCTAGAAAATGCGTATTTCAAATTTGAAGTATGTTTCTTCCGAGTAAAAAATTATATCTATCGAATTGGAAATTATGCATTCCGATTGAAGAAAAATGAAAAATTTTTTACGAAGAAAATATTGTTTGGACCAGAAATAATATTGGATCATATCAACTACCTGTTTTTTAAATAAAAATTACTTATTTCTTTCAATCAATAATTTTCTGACTGAAATAGTTACTTGTCTGCTTCAATAATCTCATATTTTTGGTACAATTTAAACCATTTCTTTGAATTGAAGAAATATTTTAAAAGACATTCAATACGACCCTTACTTTGAGTCAAGTAAATTTTCATTGACTTAATTTTTTTTTTCAGAGTAGTAAAGTATTATACCCCGTGTAGAAATTTCGATAGGGACCTAGTGGGGCCCTGACGAGTTTGCCCTATTTCTAGCCGGGATATAGAGTGGAAAACTAGTCAGGGCCCCGTCAGCAACGCAACGCTTTTGTCGTAGTGGGCCCCACTAGACTTTCTAGTAGGGGTTTAGTGAGGTCAGCCCTTACACTTCCCCACCTACAAAAAAGGACACCATTAAGGCCCTATTGGACTTCCGCATTGTATTTAAGGGCATATATCAGGAGAGTCACGTGACCAATTTTGTTCAGGTATCTCACTGAAAAAATAATAAATAAAAAGGATTTTCCACACTCAGGGAAAAAGTACAGAGAAAATACGAGTTAAGACTCTAATATTTATCGTTTCTAACGGCAACGGAGAGATATTCGCTTGGAACGTTAAGTTTACTGTTTCCATAATAAATAATCTGTTTTCAAGCTAGGAAAATTTTTTTTTGTAAATTGACAGTACTTTTTCGTTACACGTACACCGAAAAAAAATCTCAGTAAATTTGACTACTTTTTTAACTTACTTTCCGTAATTCGTAAAGGCCCCAAGTGTCATTTTTGAAGTTAAGTGAACTGCAGGAACATAGTTAAATCAAATAAAAAGAGCAGTAGTTGCATCGATGAATATTCTTAGTACATTTCAAAACTTTATTTACTTTCAAGTAGACACTAACTCACTATTTTTATATATACACTTACCTACAAACACTCATTCCCCTCTACACTACACAAACGCTCGTTTAGGCAGTATTAAAAATTACTCTTAACGCTGCGGATTTGAACCCTCTCTACTTATAATTAACGCATTACTAACCTAACGACTAAGCCTCTCGGCTATGCACGCTTGGAATACAAGAAAGAAAATAGCGCTTATAACCTGCAACTACTGAAGGGCCGTCTAAAAAGTGTTTGGGCCCCGTGTAATCAGGAATTTTTTAATTTTTTGCCAATTTATGATTCTGATTAAAATTTTTAAGATTTTTAATTATTAAATCGATTTTCTATCAAATAAAATATTTTTTAAAGAAACAGATCAAATTTTTGAATTAAAGAACATTACTACCCCGACACAATCAGATACACACACATACACACAGGTGTATGTGTTATGTTGTATCTAATGGACCTAACCTTAACCACAAATATTACAAGTAGGGATTTTCTAGTCAGGGCCCCGCCAGATACAAATAGATTTTTCTGGCCCAGAAATACTAATCGGGTGCTAACAGTGCCCCTAACACCTTTTTTTATGTTAGGAAATTCTAGTCCGGGCCCCACTAGAACCAAACTTGAAATAAGGAAAGATAGGGAAATTTCTACACGAGACATATATATACTTCTAAAATATGTTCTTCTTCCCAAGAAAAAGCTCTACGTGAAAAATGAAAATTACTATCGTAATAAAGTATATTTCGGTTGATTGCATCAACTTCGTTGTTGAATAAGTTCAATCAGTTTTACTCTTGTTTCAAGTCAACATGTAGGGAAGACCTGAGCTAATTGTATATGTCATAGGCCACACTTCCAACGCGACTTATATTAATATTTAGGACCTACTTTAGATTTTGATCTTAAAATATTATTAGGCATCATAAAAAATTATTCTGAATCTAGCGATTCATCTAAGCGATATATTGAGCAGACATAAGTAGTCTTTTCTCGAATTTTTTTATTAATTTTTTAATTTTTACAGTTTATTTATAAAATATTAAGAATTTTTCCCTACAGTTAGTTTATCTATTTATGTATAATATCACTTATTGAATTCAATATTTTTTAACATCAAAACAAATGTAATGTTGATGGAATGTGGTAACTCAATTAAGAAGGTTCCTAACAAATTAAGAGAAATTTCTTCACTGTAAACTTTTCCGTCTCGTCGTGTCCAAGATTAGAATCGCAACAAAAATTACAAAAAACATAATAATTTTCATTTAATACAGGAATAAATTCTTTGTAACGAAATTATACATATTTTCTTTCTATATCCTATAATTATTTAAACACGTCAAAAATATAGATATTATAAGAAGTTTGGAATATTTAATAATCGATCATTATCTAACTCTATTGATAAAACCGAAAGGCTCAAATAATCTTCTAGGATAAACTATTGTAAATGCAAAACAAATAATGTAAAATGTCTAGTAATTAGAGTGACTATTATTATTAGATTAGAGAGGAATTTTATATTATAATTCATTCAATATGAAATGTTTTCACAATTTATGGTTCTGACTTATCATATATTTCTTAATACTACTTAAACCTAGAATTGTCAATTGCTTTCTAATTCAGCCTTCTTATCCAGAAGACAGAATAGCTATTTAAAATATTATCTGCAGAAAAAAAAATCATCATTTTACTAAATATCTCAGTTTTAATTCAGAAGTAATTAACTAAATTATTCTTAATTAAAAAAAAATGAAAATCGTTCTTTTATTCGTCCTCTGTGCTTTCGTAATAGCTATCGATACTGCTGGTAAGTGAAACTTAAAATTTTCCATTGGTTTCCACAAAATCACACTTAAAAAATAACCAATTTTATTATGTCAACTAAAATACTGTGAAATATTATTTCACAAATGAAATAATTAAGTAGAATTCTAATTTTATATTCTTTTACCTCTTTATAGAATTTCATTCAACTCCTTTAGAGGGTAAAATGGATGGTGGAACCGAGATTTCATTACAATCTATACCTTCCACAGTTTCTATAAGAAAAGATAACAATCACATTTGTGTTGGAAACTTGTTGACTCTTACGCACGTTTTAAGTGTAGCAAGATGCATTTATAAAATAAAAATTAAAGGAAGAAAGAAAAACAGTAAACACTATGATGTTTGGATTGGAATGTTCAAGGGGGCCATCAATCACTTAGTGCTTGAAATTAAAAACGTCTATATTCATGAAGATTTTCATTCCTCTGTCTCAACAACTAACGGTGACTTTGGAATTTTATTGGTGAGCAAACCTAATGGAAAAATTGACTTCATTTTCGAAAATCTAAATAATAATCATAAAACTTTCTGATTTCATGCCGATTGCGAGTTACTGCACGTTGGCTTCAACCGACTACACTTTTTTGTCGAGGGATTTCACTCTCACATACTTTTAAATAACAGACTGTGTTTTTTTTATCCGACTCATTCATAGCGGAGAATATAATATTGGATCTATAACTTAATTCGTGCGGTTTGCTAAGAGATGGCGTAACTTGATTATTATTCCATCGTACCAATATTCCGAACATGCGTTGGAAAGCTACTGTCATTGTGCGTCTTTTTTAGTATATGTCATTCAGTTGAAGCGTAAACAACAATAGTTTTTTTTCACTCAAATATGTCGAACTTTGTGCCTGAAAAAGTGTTTTTGCGAGGAGTTCTTCTTCATTACTTTAATATGAAGAAAACTACTGCCGAAATTCATCGTATTTTGTTGGAAGTTTATGATGAACATGCTCTAGCTGAGCGAACGTGCCAAAAGTGGTTTGCACGATTTAAAAGTGGTGATTTTGGCTTGGAAGACGAAGAACTTCCTGGGTAGCCAAAAAAGTTTGAAGATGAAGTACTGGTAGCATTACTCGATGAAGGTTGTTACCAAACACAAAAAGAGCTCGCAGAATCTTTGGGAGTCACTCAAGCAGCCATTTCAAAACGTTTAAAAGCAGCTGGATACATTCAAAAGGAAGGAAATTGGGTTCCACATGAACTCAAGCCGAGAGACGTTGAAAGGCGGTTTTGCATGTCCGAAATGCTGCTGGAACGCCACAAAAAGAAGTCATTTTTGCATCGGATTGTTACTGGTGATGAAGAATGGATCCATTACGACAACCCCAAGCGCAGAAAATCATATGTGAAACCCGGCCAACAGGCCAAATCAACGGCAAAGCCGAATATCCATGACGCGAATGTAATGTTCTGTATTTGGTGGGATCAGAAGGATGTGCTATATTATGAGCTGCTAAAACCGGGTCAAACCATCAATGGAAAATGCTACCGAACACAATTAATCCGTTTGAAGAGAGCAATAGCCGAAAAACGACCGGAATATGCGACCAGACACGAGGCAATAATGTTCCATCATGATAACGCTCGGCCCGATCTCGCTATTCCGGTTAAGAACTATTTGGAAAACAGTGGATGGGAAGTTTTACCCCACCCGCCTTATAGCCCAGACCTTGCCCCTTCTGACTACCATTTGTTCCGGTCGATGCAGAACGCCCTCACTGGAATACGGTTCACATCAGAACAGGGTATCAAAAATTGTCTTGATTCATTCTTGGCCGCCAAGCCGGCGCAGTTCTTTTGGCATGAAATCCACAAATTGCCAGAAAGATGGGAAAAATTCATAGCTTCAGATGGGCAATACTTTGAATAATACTATTGTACATGTTTTTCTAAAATAAACGTTCAAATTTTGAAAAAAACCGTACGAATTAAGTTATAGATCCAATAAATATATGAAAATATAACGTATGAAGGTTTTTGCAACTTCAAGTTTTCAACAAAAATTCATGCCTCACGTTACAACAGTGTAAAAAGTTTTGTTCAAAGTTTAGAACACTGTGCTCATGTCCATGTAAGATAATGTTCTCTTGACAGAATTTTTAATAGTTAAATTCGAAATCAATCAATCAAGCAGAATCAATTGACCAGAACAATAAGCGTAAAATTATCTGAAGATAATGCGTTAGTTCTCCCGATTTCTTCCTTTTATATATTAGCCACATGAGTTCGTCGTTTTATTACCCTAGCGGACCCGGTTGAGAGAACGGTCAGAGAATACTCTGACTGTTCTCTGACCGTTCTCTGACCTCGCATTATTATGGCTAAGAACGATATAAAAACATTTAAAACATTGCAATAATGATTCCGTCGAGAAATGGCAGACGAGATGGCATGGTGACCATACCGGGAGATGGACACACCGTCTGATCCCGGAGCTCGCCACCTGGCTGGATAGAAAACACGGTCAAGTCGGCTTTTACCTGGCGCAAGCGCTTTCGGGCCATGGTTGCTTTAATGCGTACCTGAAGCGCTTCAAGAAAAGAGACGAAAATTCGTGTCGCTACTGCGGTTCCCTTGTGGAAAATTCAGAGCACACACTCTTTGTCTGTGCCAGGTGGGGCGCGGAAAGGGAGGCTGTCGGTCGGGCAATGGGCGCACAACTCACTCCTGACACGATGGTCTCTCTCATGCTCCAGTCTGAATAGATATGGATGCTTATCGAGTCATTCGTCACCCTGGTGATGAAGACGATGGAGCTCGATGGGCGTGGAGAGCGCGGCAACAATTGGGGCCAGTAGAAATCGCATCGGGGCCTACACCCGCGGTCCTGCGTCTTGGGCGGACTTGGCTGTCTGTGTCGGCCGGGGGAGCAATCTTTATATTCCTCCCCTGGTTGGCGCGGCTAGCCGGCCTGCCTAACGGGCGTGTTCCCGCGGATGGGGGTCCCGGGCGAACGGACCTCGGAAGAGTCGTACGCGACTTTAAGCTGGAACCAACTGCCCGCGAAGTTTAAAGGCGAAAGGCGGTTCCGCGGGCGGTGTATTGGTTCGTGAAAGGGGGTTTTTTGGTTTTAACAGGTATGCCTAGACCCGTCCTAGGAGAGTCCTGTACAACGTCTATAAAAGATTTCGCCATTTTTCCTCCTCACAAAAAAAAAAAAAAAATTATTTTATTTTTAAGCGATAAAAACTAGCAAAACATCATGTACCTGCCATTGAAGGCTGTGCAGTGGTTCACCATTTGCAGAACGTCTCTACCGTCAGGATTGACTATTGTTAGAAGTGAGACAAAAGTAATTGCGTCTCACTCCACCAATAGTAAACCTTCACGGTGGAGACGTTCCGCCAATTGTGAACTACTGCACGGCCTTCAATGACAGGTATACGATGTTTTTCCAGTTTTTATCTCTGAAAAATAAAATTATTGTATTCATTCCTACACCTGCTAATTTAAATTTGATCGCAGAATCATAATTTCAATGCTTTGAATGATTTTTTTATCGTTCTTAGCCATAATAATGCGAGGTCAGAGAACGGTCAGAGAACAACTTCAAATTTTGGCGTACTTAATTTTCTTTGCGTTATACGATTAAAATCAGATTTCAAAACGATATTGAACGAAGATTTCAGAGTGCGACGCCCCTCTGGCCAAGATTGGGAGAGAGTTGGTAAAAAATTATTAATAACCACATTTTTTTTATTTAGATTGAAAAGAACTTAGCTTTATTACCAATAGAAGAAAGAATAATTGAAATGGGAACATTCCAATTAAATCCCGGGATGGAACCTACAACAGTAGGATGGAGCAATGCAATTATTACCCAACCTGGTTTCTCAACTGTTTTGAGAAAAATAAACATGTCAGTTCAGTCGAACTCGTTATGTGATTTACAATATGAAGATAGTTATTCAGCCAAATGTGGTGAATTCATTCGTTCACGACCTAAACAACTTCTCTCACTTAATGAAAAACAGCTTTGTCTACTTCCAAATGGAATATATGCCAGCACGAATGTAAGTATTGCATCATTTCTTAAGGGGCCATCCATATACCACGTGGACAATTTGGGGGGAGGGAGTATGGAAAAATTTCACACTTGTCCACGAGGGGAACCAGGGGGGTCAGGTGTGAGGTTTTTATCTTAAGACGTCGTAATTCTTGCGGAGTCGTTTTTCTCCTTGAAAAATAAAAAGTTTTTATTGCGGACATTTTGTTGTACGATTCGTATTTCTTGGGATATTTTAAGCTTCAAGATAAAAAAATTCACTCTCTATACACATAAAGCAAGATTTTGACACGTTGACTGGCATTTTGTACAAATGTTCAATAATGCATCACAGTTCGGTAAACTTTAAAAATTTAGAATAAAGTTTTAAAATGTCTATTAAAAAATTATTACAATGTTATTAAATAATCTCCAACTTGTCCATATGTCCCAGATTTGCTCAAAAGTTGAGTAAAGTTTCTCGAACTATTTTCTTCCGTGTAGGTAATAACGCAAACTACAAGTTATCTCGTATGTTGGCAGACAACTTTTGATAATAATAAATAACGAGTATAATAGATAGGAAAGTTGTTCTTGATTGAGAAAGCAAGGTTTTTTTATGTAAAAAATGAGCCTCTCTAAAAAAAAAGTAGCTAATTTTTCACACGAGAATTTTTAAGAAATAGAACATTTGAGGCGCTTAAAGCAAAAGGAAAATATATATTGTTGTCATAGAAAAGTGAAACATAAAATTGTTTTCCTTTTGCTCTAAGCGCCTCGTTTATCAGTGAAAAAATAACGGCATTAAAATAAATTATTTTCTTATCTTAAAATGTGATATTTTTCGAGGTATCTTATTCAGAGTATTTGCATTATTATGTTATTAAATTTCTTCTTATTTTTATTATGTTTCACTATTTGTCATTGAAAGTATTTAGCAATTCTCGGCAATTAGTGCCTTCACCTTTGTGAGATAATGTGTGTAAATATCGTGTGACGTGTCGCAGTACACTTTAAATTCCAATCCCGGAAAATTAACTTTCTTTAATTTTAGAGCGCTAGAATTTTCTTCCAAACTCGCTCGCAGTTCGTCGTCACTCATTTTGGCTTCTGCTAATCTTTTTTAATCGATTGTTTCGATACTTCCTGTCTGTGATGGCCATAGAGATATTACAGATAGAGACAAGCCATAGACCGCTCTGTAAGTGGCAAAGTCAGTCTGGAAACTCGGTGAGAGCGAAAGAGAGAGACGATGGGAGGGTTTTTCTGTCTTTGTCTACGCGTACCGCGTTAGAGAGAGACAGCCTAACCCTCCGAATCGCTCTCTCTCGCTCGCCCGAGCTGACAGGTTTCAGGCTGACTTGTCGACTCTATCTGTAATATCTTTATGACGATGACGCGTCCGCCACAACGTTGCTCGCCCCGCTTATATGTCGAACGTCCGTTGTAAATTGGGAAATAAAATCTAATTATCGGATCTGCCGTGATTTCTACGCGGAGAAAAAAATCGGACTATAATAGCAAGAATACTGGTCATGCTTTCGTAGCAGGTTTCGTTCTTGCTATTAAAGTTGAAATAGGATGAGTTTTCTTGCAACCATAGCAAGGCGATGGTCGAGCTATTTTTGCAAGGAACGTTGTTATGACAGCATATGACACTAGTAATAATGGCATGCTTATTAACGTAACCAAGGAGTTTTAAATGTCTTTCAACGCATGTATGTGATATGTTACGCTTATCTGCGATCTCTCGTATCGTACTACGCCGGTTATTTTCTATCATTGCTTTTATTTTGTCGTCGTCAACTTCAGTTGAGCGTCCAGAGCGTGGTGCATCTTTGAGGTCAAAATCTCTGGAACGAAAACGAGCAAACCAATTTTGGCACTGGCGTTCTGTTAATGATGTTTCACCATAAACATCATACTACTTTTTTCGAGCTTGCACTGCGTTTTTACCTTCTCGGAACTAATAAAGTAAAATGTGACGAAAATGACCGTCTGAAATCTCCATTACAAATCAATGTAAAAGAATAAATAAACAACAAAAGTTGAAACTTTTTTTTACTGAATAATCTATGAAACGTCAGCTGTGAAATACGATATACGATCTGAAGTTTGTAATGGAGAAGAACGACTTCGAACGACTAAAGTCATCTAGCGGAAAAAAGCGAAATGACTTCGTTGCCAACCCAATAAAATCAATAAATTCTTTCTTTAAGTATGCTAAAAAAATTTTTATTTTTTCAGGAAGATATGGGCAGTCCTTTAATTCACGATGGTTATTTGGTAGGTCTCCAAAGTTTTAGTTTAAAGATGCAAAATCATCCTATCGTGTACACAAATATTGCAAAGTACGCTCTAATTATTAGAGGACAACTTCCTAATATTAGAGACAGGTTTGCAGAAAATCCTAGTCTAGTTCAACCTCTATCTCTTCTGGAGCATTTTATACCGATGATTTAAAATTATGTTTGACAAATCCGAGCATAGAGAAAAATAAGGGTTTAAAATTAACTGCAACATGCTTGAAAGAAACTGCTTTGGTTTGTTTTAAATTCAAATCTAGTTTCTTTTGAATCCAACGCGGTTCTTTTTTAACTTATTGCAGTTCATTTTGAACATTTATTTTTGCTGTTATCGTTTTGAATTTTTAAAGCACTACTTAAACCATAAATCTCTAATGGACGAGTTAAAGTAACTGGTTTTTAATGTTTTTCTCCCTTTTAGCTCTGATAAAAAAAATCAACCGCTTGCAAGGAAATATCTATTTGATTTACTAGTGGAAAAAACGAGCATTTTCCAATGAGTGTGAAGTTTGCAACACGAGTCGAAGGCGAGTGCTGCAATCACACGAAATGACAATCGCTTGTCCCCCATGAGTGAAACACATTATTTTTCCCAACACGTCTAGTGACAATTGTATTTTTACCGTCTCTTTGAGACGGAAAAATGGCTATATTCCCCACGAGTGGGAAAAATAGCAACAGTTGTAAAATCAGCCATTTTCTCGTTTCAAAACAGGCGATGAATCAACCTGTTTACTCAAGTTTTTACCACTGCTCAGAATATATCAAATAAACACGAGCAAATCTTACAAATGAAGTTGCAAATCACTATCAACAAGAAATAATTATAGTTAGTTTAATTATATTTTAACTGTATATTGTATATACGCAATCATATGTACATGAATCAAAAATACTTTATTGGACATATATAATATGTTATTATTGTAACAATATGAAAATGATTCTACCTAAAGTATAATGCCGTACAAATTTAATTATATTTTTAATTTATCATTTACAATTCCTTTTTTATTTGATCACGCTTCATAACTTTATCTCAGACATAATACAAATATATGTTCTTGTAATTATAACAGATTTAAAAATAAATTATGTATAAAGCCTACTTTATCTACATTATATATTATCTTATCAATCTCTTATTATCTTATATCTATTATCTTTATCTACTATACATTATCTTTTAGGTATTTATTTTCAACAAGTAATACTATATCCATATAAAATGAATCATTAACTACATTAAACTACGAATAATTAGAACTGAAACTAAATACAGCATTGATATGATATTTTCGAAATGAGAGTCTGCTATAATGTCAAAAGCTACAACATCAGTTTATAAGAAAAGGAACACCTAATCGATTTGAATCAGTATATAATTAACTGATTTGAAAATTGTGCATTTCTTTTCACGAGGTAATCAATCATTTTGCACTTTAAATGAGTGAAAAATTACTGATTGCTTCGTAAAAAGCGTGGTACTAATTTTAACATAATCAATTTTCCACTATTTCAGAGTTAAATGCAAAGAAGAAACATTTCTTACGATGGAATAAAATCAGTTGATACGTTTCTGTAACTTAAGAAATTAACTACTAGAATGCGAACACTTGAAAATTTCGGCGGTTGCCGGTAACTAAATATATTAACATATACAACCAGTTCACAAAATTTAGTAAAATACTACTATACGTGGAAAACCAGATTGGTAACTGTTTTGAAGGTAATGAATAAATTTACATGAATTACCGACGTTTTTTAGCAATTATTTTCTCAAATTTCGGGTATAACTATTAAAAATATTTACTAACTTTTCATTTATTTTGTTTTATTTTCTATTGCATAATCATAGTGTCTGACTAAAAAGAATGTTCCGTTTATATTAACAAAGTTTTAATTCAATAACTAGAACCTACACTTGGTAAAAAAGAAATCTTAAGATAATAGATTAGATCCAGGTGTAATTTTTGTTCAATCAAGTCAACAAAAATCTAAAGTTCTAAATTTTAATTCCAACTTTTAACTCTAAATTCAAATAAAACTAAATCGATAAAGTCCTTGGATATCATTAAGTACTAAAAGTACTAATGGTCTTGTTTATCTTTTTTCAAGTCATATTGTTTTGTATTCGTTGTCGTGACAACGTCACGACAACATTCAAATGTACCTCAAAGTGAAACCTGCAACAGTTTTTCTACATCGCCCAAGCATTCGCTAATAATAAAGGCAAGAAATAAAACAAATACATATTTACATACGTATATTATAAAGTCAGAATAAAGTAATAAGTAATTCTCAAAGTTGTTAAATAATAAAACAGTTAGTAAATAACTCATAAGTTTATCTATAATGTAAGTCCAACTGCTTATTCCTTCAGAAATTTTAATTATGAATTGTATTTTAATTACATACACAAAAATTTTTTTATGTAATTGAAACTCATTAAACATTTTTTTATAGAATTATTAATATGTTCATTCAATAATAATTCAATTTGACAGTATCAAGGAATAAAGAAAATGATTGACTTTTATTATCTGCCTGCAAGCGCACCTTGTCGGGCGGTGATGATGCTGGCTAAAGCTATTGGAGTTATTCTAAATCTCAAAACGGTCGATATATTAAAGGGTGAACATTTGAAATCAGAATTTTTAAAGGTAAAGCTCATAATTACTACTTGTAATTAGGATTCTTATTCTCAAGCACATATTTTTATTTCGTGATTTATTCTAAAAATTATTCAATAAACTCAATGTATTCTTGCTATATCAGATAAATCCTCAACACACGATTCCGACAATTGATGATAATGGTTTTATTCTATGGGAAAGGTTGGTGAATATCAATATTTGCATAAGTTTTTTCTTTTCACACTCATGACCTATTCTGCAAACGACTCGTGGCCACTCTGTATATGTGGGGAATTATTTCTGAAGTATACTCATGCAAAAAAACGAAGTTCTCCAGTCGGACTCAAACTTGGTAAAGTGTTGTCGTATTGGATGGTAGTTTGTGGAAAAGAAATTTTGCCGATAGGACAGATAATAACAGGGGGGGGGGGGGGAGGGCGCGAAAGATTTGGATATTGTGCAAATGTCATTCTTAATTTTCCAAATTTTAATATTTTTAAAAAATTTATTTCTGAACGTAATGCAGGTATTTAAATAATGACAGGCTGAACCTTGTAAAATGCAGAGAGCGCTCAAATACACTACAATATATTATCATTTTATGTAAAAACACTAGAATGAAGATTACCAGCGCGCTGCGGTGCTCCAGTGTCAGCGTCTTCGCCTTGCTTGTGGTTTCTTACTGTAAATAGCAAATAGCAATATCACCACACATTTAAAACTAATAATAGTATGTAAGAAAAGTAGCCAAAGCACTTGATAGGTTTATTTCGAAAGTCCGGCACATATATCCAGCTTTTCACTGTGTAGTCCCACACAGACGACTGAGCCTCGCTTCTAAAAACAGACTATTGACTGTCAAATGATTCCTTTCACTATTAAAGGATTTTTCATTCAAAATTGGCATGAGAAGACATCCTTTAACAGTTAAAGGACTTTCGTTTCAAATGCTGTCCTTTTATTGTCAAAGTATTTCCCTTGGTCTGAAAATAAAATCCTTTGTCGTACGAAGGAAATATAATTTCGAGGATAAAAGAATAGTATATTACGTGTCTAGACGCACAATGAGGGTTATTGCGCGACGAGCGACAGTGTTCGCAGGAGATCGAAGCCAAGGCATAGTCGAGGCGTAGGTGAGACGTAGCTGAGGCAAAGCCGAGACGAAGCCGAGACGAAGCCGCGGCGCGATCAGTCCTGTATGCATTGTCGCGAGTCTCGTAATTTCCCGAATTGTGTGCATTGGCACGTATTCTATTTTATGTGACTTTGGTGCGTATACGAGTTTTTATGCGTACACTCGAATCTAATCTAGTATTGTAGTTGTTTGCGGCGCTAATCATTACACTTGATATTTCGCGACTAGTCCCGGCCATTTTGATTTTATGGATCTTGTGTAGTAGTAGCGTGTTGTGATAGAGCATGCGTAGTTCAAATTTTACATTTCACTCCTCTGTAGCGCAATACACAACATTACCCTACTCTCAACAGTAGCGAAAAAACGAGTTTACGCACCAGAGGCACATAAAAAATTGTATGATATAACCCAATAAGAAATGTACACAAGTTCAGCTTTGACAAATGCGAATATTAAATCTATCATTTTCAATACTATAATGCTTTGATTGTCAGAAGCAATGAAAAATGGGGTTATGCAGATTAAAATTATTTTTTTTGGTATACGTACATTCCAAAATATATCGCGCAACACAAAAATTACTCGCACATATTGCACTGTTAAGCACTAGACGATGTACACTCACTGATGCGCAGGCGCACATCGTCTGCTAGCCTACAAATGAAATCCTTTAAAAGTTGAGGATTTCTCTTTACAGTCAAAAGAAATCGTTTATCGGTAAAATTATTTTCGTTTTTCATTTTACAGATGAGTTTTTTAACAGTGAAACGATTCTGTTGATAATTAAAAGAAATCTGCTTAATTTCAATGGATGCATTCTGAAAGGAACGTAATTTTACCATCAATAGACTTTTTTTTTAAAGTGAAGGATGGTGCAAGAAAGACCAGCCAACGTATGCCACACAACACACACAAAGCGAAAACAGTAAAGCAAAATTAGAGAAGTGTGTATACTAAACTAAAGAAAGCTAAGGTATTACCGTCGTTTATAAAATACCGTAACGATATTAATGAAATTGAATATATATATTCATATAGGTCTAAAAGTGATTCAAAAAAATTTTTGTAAGGCCAGGCTACGTATGAGAAGAGTTATGAGCATTTTATTTATTACTCATTTAACACGTAGTCTTATGGGAAATCAGCACAGCTATCCTCAAACTGTAAAAAAAACTACCGTACAGATTAAAACAAAAAAAGAGAAAATATAAATTAGATATCCGCAGAGCATTTTGAGATCTTGGACGTATTGATTAAATACGTGTGATGATAGGAAATGAGCGATGAAATATTAAAAATGATGTTCAGCAACGGAAGGCGGTCATCACTCAGTAGATGTGGCAACGTCACAAAATGGGTTAGGCGCGCGATCTAGTTGAAATTCCACGTGCTGCGTATATACGCAAATGAAGGTTTTGTGGATTCAGAAATATTAAGAAAATAGTTAATGATAAATAATGTTAGTTGTTTCTCTATACAATACAATAACAATAAATAACAAAAAATAAACAATTTTATATACAGATCGAACGAAGTAATATAAATAGAAGTATTTTAGTTTCAAAACTCACATTTCCACGCGTCTCAAATAAGCCTGCATATAAGTTCGGCGTTCGTCTGCTATAAGAGAGCGAGGCTCCCGATACACACTCCCGCGGGTCGCGACGTTGCTACATCTACCTACTCACCGAATCAAACGAGAGAGTGTGTATGCCTGACTAGCGTAGTGGCGACGGTACTTCCTTAAAGAATTAAACCGCCAGACCTCAGCAACTTTCCCAGCTCTCCAACCGATAGCGAATCCGAATCAAAAATAAGTTCATCTAGGCTTACCTGCTCAGAAAATCGGTCCCGAAAACGGATATCCAGAAAACTGAAAAATTGAGGCCTGCCGTCCTATAGGAGCGGATAATAGTTACATATATGTTTAAGGTCCTTCAACTCCGCACCACAGTCGCATCCAACATCAATGTCCCAACCCATCCTTCGAAAGTGGGTTCCAGTTCATACGTGAGATGTCCTCAAACGGGTGATCGGCATAATATAGCTCTTAGGGAGCCTGAAACACTGGAAACAAGGTCTAGCTGACTTATAAGACACTCTGGCGGATTATACCCCCTGGCCCTCGGCGGAATCCACATAAGGCCACAAAAGACTACACCAAGCCTCTAACAAGAACCGCGAAAAGATTGTCGCGAGGAACACCCGGTTGCACGACAAAAGGAAGACGAGAAGCTGACCACATTTCCACTAATTCCAACACGTGAAGGTATCCAAACAACGCGTACAATGATTCCTCTATCGCGGATCATAGAGATGAGATGAGCCACTTTGTAAGCATAGGGGGATGTTCGCGGGGAATGTAATCTGTCCCTCAAGTGGAACATACCCTATAATGAGTCCGTAAAGATGGTTGTAAGAGGAAGATTGGTGCGCAAGACGAATTTGAGCACGCAAAAGATGAAATAAAACTCAGCAGAAAGAACAGAGATGAAACACGAGAGACGGATGCCAAATCTATATTCCAGAGACGGAACATGGAAACCGGCCCCCGTACGAAGCCGCTTAGCATGACTCGAGCCGTCAGTAAAGATCAGGACAAAATTCGGAAATTCGTCCAACTTCATCCTCTCAAACTCAAAGGTCGAATCGGGCGCCTCCTTAAAGGTCTTTACAGAATAGGATTTTAGAAACCGACGTAGCATCGGCATGACATGAACATAGAGTTTACGTCGTGCGCGCGATTCTATTGCCAATTGCAAAAGTTTTATCGCGTTCGCATTCCCGTTGCGGGAATAACGGAATAAAAGATTTGCAGTTGGCAATAGATGCGCGAGCACGACGTAAAGTCTATGTTCATGTCATGTCAATGTTACGTCGGTTTCCAAAATTCTATTCTGTAAAGACCTTGATGGCCCGGTCAGAGTCAAAATCGACGGATGGCGGAAGTCAGCTCCTCCCAAGAACAGTCGAAGTACAAGGGACGGATCGAACGTAAGCAATCCGTAGATCCAATAGGATAACACTTTGCGCAAGTTTGAGTCCGATTGGAAACCTTTGTTTTTCTGAGTGGGTACACTTCAGAAATAATCCTCCATGTATTGTGTTTAAATTATTCGTTCGAAAAAAATATACACGTTTGAAATAAAGAAAATTTTAATTATGTTCGCGGGGCCTCTGAAGTAGCAATGATAGAATAATTCTAGAAATTATTCATTTCAGTCGAGCAATAATGATCTACTTGGTATCTAAATATGCTAAAAATGATACGCTTTACTCAAAAAATCCACGAAAGAAGGGGTTGATCGATCAGAGATTGTATTTCGATATAGGAACTTTGTACGAAAATGTTTTTAAAACTTACGTAAGTAATTATCATTAAAAAATACAAACTTAGAACATTTCTAGCAAAAACTCTCTCTAAGATTAATTTTTTCATATATGCGCTTCGTGAGAATTATTAATAATAACATTTATAATATAATTTGCAGTTTGTTGTGATATTCGGGAAAAAAGAAAAACCTAGCGATGAAGATGTTCAAGCATTGGAGAAATCCTTTGAAGTTCTTAACGTATTTCTCCAAGACAGTAGATTTATTGCTGGTGATTCTATTACTATTGCTGACTTTAGTATTGTGACAACTGTCAGCACTGCTGAGGTAAATTTAATAAAACCCAGCTTGAAAAAATGCATTAATCAATCTTTTCTATATCCGTGATTTTCACTTAATTTTAGTAATGTTTTTGAAATCATTGTTTAGATAATAGTTTCAGGCCATAAAATTGATCTTCTTGGAAATCCGTTTTTCCATTTGACTTCAAGTTTATTTTTATTTTTTGGAATAGCATAAAATGCAATTGAATGACACTTTCAAAAAATTAGAAAAATCAAATATCAAAGTTGTTTAAAATTTTTTCATCACATTCAGTTTTACAAATCTCAGAATGTTAAAACTCATTTTCTTAATAATTGAAGTATCGGGAAATTAAATATTTGGAAAATGTAAAAGACATAGAAGATTGGAAATTATAAAAAATAAGATGATTTACAAATTTTCAAATTTCATTAATCTAATTACAATTATATCACATATAATATTTTTAACGTCTAATCTCTATTTCTTATATTATATGCTTATATTACCTTCCAGGCATTTGCTTTCGATATTGGACGATATGATTACGTTGCTGCATGGTACAAACGTTGCGGAAAAGACATGGAAAAATATGGATTTGATAAAATTAACTTACTTGGCTCAACATCTTTGGGCATAATGTATAAAAAAAGCTTAAAGTTGGAACGGTCAGAATATTAATAAAAATAATTATCCACTACATTGAAATCTACAAAATACGAAAAAATCCGCATTTAATAAATTTTACTGGTAGATAGGTAACATGTATAGAAAATCTGTCAGGCGAACTGAAATTCTTATAAAATCTACTAAAAAGACAAGTTGAGATAAGTACCGAACTTCCTGTGAATTTCACGAATTTCTTTTAGGCATGTAATAAGCATCAAAAATCATTCACAATGGCGCCCACTCGTAGGTCGAATGAGAGCGTCTTTTTTCAAACGCTCCGCAGCCGGCAGTAGATGTCCCGAAATTTAGCACCCAGAGCAATAGAAATTTTTTTTCATAAACTACATTACATTTTCTATAGAAGTACTAAAATATTATTTTTTCGCAAAATAGCACCAGATTTAAAAAAATGTATTTTTGATGAAAAAATTGACCTTAATTTATTTATATAGGAAAAGCTTGTTGAACTATTCAAATAATAGTGTGTACTACTTTAAAAAATGTATCTAAGAAGCTTTGGTTTGAATTTCAAGATTATCAGATGGATTTCTATTCAATGTTATGGATTGCGGGTGTTTGTAGAGGGCGTCTACACGGTACCTCCTCAAAATTGCAGTGTCAAACGGTTGCCACGTTTGAATTTTTTCCCAGCGGAAAAATCATTTGTATAGCTCAAAACATATGTAATAAACCCTCAAACCCAAATTTTTGGATCTTTGTTAGTAGAGTCTAAAGAAACTCGCCAAAACCCTAGCGGACCCGGTTGAGAGAACGGTCAAAGAATACTCTGACCGTTCTTTGACTGTTCTCTGACCTCGAATTATTATGGCTAAGAACGATAAAAAAATATTTAAAGCATTGCAATTATGATTCTGCGATCAAATTTAAATTAGCAGGTGTAGGAATGAATACAATAATTTTATTTTTCAGAGATAAAAACTAGAAAAACATCGTATACCTGTCATTGAAGGCAGTGCAGTGGTTCACAATTGGCGAAACGTCTCCACGATGAAGGTTTACTATTGTTGAAGACGTTCCGCAAATGGTGAACCACTGCACTGCCTTTAATGACAGGTATACGATGTTTTTCTAGTTTTTATCTCTGAAAAATAAAATTATTCTATTCATTCCTACACCTGCTAATTTAAATTTGATCGCAGAATCATAATTGCAATGCTTTAAATATTTTTTTATCGTTCTTAGCCATAATAATTCGAGGTCAGAGAACAGTCAAAGAACGGTCAGAGTATTCTTTGACCGTTCTCTCAACCGGGTCCGCTAGGGAAAGGTCTCATTTTACGATAATCAACACTAAAATAGTGTGCTAGTGAAATTACGTATCTTTCAAAATATATCCATTGAAATTAAGCAGATTTATTTTTTCTATCAACAGAATCGTTTCACTGTTAAAAAATTTATCTATAAAATGCAATACGAAAATAGTTTTTTATAAATTTATTAATCTTTGAATTAAGCATTTCTTTAAGCTGAAATCTAAGACGGATCCTTATTATTGTATTGATAATGTTTGATTTATTATTGGCATTTGTCAAAGTTGGGCTTGTGTACATTTCTTATAGGTTATATCATATTCAGAGCGCTGTTTGGAGCTGTTCAAGCGAGGTAAAAAGGATTTTCTGCGTCGATATGTAACTATGGATGAAACATGGATCCACCACTACACGCCTGAAACAAAAAGATCGTCAGTTGAATGGACAGCAACTGGTGAAAGCCGTCCAAAGCGACCAAAAACTCAACAGTGGGCTGGAAAGGTTATGGCATCCGTATTTTGGGACGTGCATGGTATTTTGTTTATCAACTGTCTTGAGAAAGGTAAAACCATTAACAGCGACTATTACATGGCATCATTGGATCGATTAAGCGCAGAAATCAAGAAAAAACAGCCTCACATGCAAAAGAAAAAAGTGCTGTTCGACAAAAACAATGCACCGTGCCACAAGTCCATGAAAACGATGGTCGAATTGAAAGAATTAAGGTAGTCTGGTAGTGGGAAGGGGAGTGGTTAAGTGCCTTTTTTTATTTCATATATCGATAGATTAGACTCCTCCCGATCAAAAAGTCCTCTGCCATTTTGGGCCTTACCGTATTAAATTTTGAATTATCACGTCTCGAAATATGGAATTTTAAAATGGGCTCTTATGGAAAGTCATTTCGCGGGCTTATAATATCACGAATTTGCGAAAAATTTTCTGGTGGTGGCGTTGCGGAAAACTATGGAACCGTTGGGAAATTTCATAAGAATATTAATTTTTCTTTGAAAATCGTATCTTACCGTATATTTTGGAAAGTTATTTCGAAATAAACGCCAGAAAACAAGAATAAAAAGGAAGTGGAATCCATATTTCCGCTCAGCTGACGATAATACATACTATAGTTGTCATCTCGTCGGGTGAGTCCGCGATTGGATCCCGAGTGATTGGCGCATAAAGATTGTGAATTAATGGAAAACATCTTTTTTCCAATCGTTATAGGTATTAATAGTAAATTATAACAGAAAAAAATTTGCCGCATAATGTTCTGAATTTTGCAACGCACATGAAACATTGTCGAAAAATTGTTATAGTTGCTCATTTGATCGCTACCGGACTACCCTAAGCTTCGAATTGCTTCCCCACCCACCATATTATCCAGATCTGGTCCCTGGCGACTACTGTCTTTTTGCTGACCTGTAAAAATGCTCCAGGGAAAGAGATTTGGCTCCAATGAAGAAGTGATTGCCGAAACTGAGGTCTATTTTAAGAGCAAAGACGAATCATTTTACAAAAAAGAAATCGAAAAGTTAGAGAAACGTTGGAATAAATGTATTATGCTTGAAGGAAACTATGTTCAAGAATAAATTCGAACTTCTCGAAAAAACTGTGTTTTTCTTGGTTAGGCTGGAAACTTATTGAGTAATGTGTGATTTCTCAAGATAAATATCTACCTTTGTCAGCAAATGTTCATCGTTTCACTCTGACCTTGGCAAGAATTTGTATGGACACACACACACACATACACACGCAATCTACGACCTTGTATTAGGCCATATTTTTGAAAATATCACTTAAAACGTTATCTAATTGTGGAACTGAAATGAAGTGATGAATTGTTAACAAGTAAATGTCTTAATAAAGGTTTTATAACTTTGTCAGTAGTTGCAAACATTTTCTTATATTCCATCACAGACTTCATTTATTTCTCTAAGTTATTATTCATTTGTGTATTTGTAGTAAGATATTCATAAGTATATATAATTCCTATGGTGTTTTGATATTATTCAATTTTATTGCACGAATTAAGCATCGAAATTATCTTTAATCCAATAGAAATGAGAGGCATTTTTACTAATCTTATATGTGTTTTCATTTCAATTTCTACTTTTTATCGTAAGTGAAACCTTACATTTTTCATTCTTTTATAGCTGTACACGTTTAGAAAAATATTTAGTTAAATCAAAAAAAATGTTTATTGGTTCAACTATAATATTTTGTTGCAATACGGACAAAAAAATTTTTTGTTGATCCAACAAAATTCTTTAGTTTCTGAGATTTGGTTGATCGAACGAAAAATTCTTGCTACATTTAAAAAATTTTGTTGAATCAGTCAAATACTTTGTCAAATGCAACAAAACGATTTTCTTCATTGAACAAATTTGTTTTAATGAATTTTCTTAGCATAAAATAAGTAATTGAATACAATTTTGATTTTATATTTTTTTGTCCCTTTGTAGAATCGAATTCGACAACTTTAGAGGGTAAACTAGATGGTGGATACGAAATTTTATTACGACATAAGCCCTATATGATTTCTGTAAGGAGAAATGACCTTCACATATGTGTTGCAAATATAATCCGTTTAAACATAGCTATAACTGTATCAAGGTGCATTTATCAAATACAACGTGGACCTGGGGGTAACATTAAAGAATATAGTGTTCATATTACACTATTCAATGAAGAGATTGATTCTATAACACTCAAAATTATAGACATTTATCTTGACAAAGATTTCAATCACGATAAAATCATATCTATTGGTAACATCGGACTTATATTGGTGAGCACAAACTGAACAAACACATATAAAAATTTTCCAAAAATGTATCTTAGACTAAAATATTTCTAAAATGCATGATTTCACGTTGAAAATGTTATATCACTTTTTTCTAGTTTGAAAAATCTTTTTATGTACGCTCATTAAACGATATAAGGCTTGCCTTGAGTAATGTCGCAGATATAAATACTATAGCAGATACTGCAACAACAGGATGGAGCAATGAAATTATTAGACAAATGGAATGCAACAAAGATTCAAAAACTGGACCTATTTTAAGAAGAGTAAACATGTTAATAAAGCCCAACACGCATTGTGCTGTACACTTTAAACAAATCGTTGATCTAAATGAGTGCATTGACATGATACGTTATGATGAAGAGTACATTTGTACAATCCCAAATGGTACACAAGTTATGAGCATTAATGTAAGTATCACTCTTGATTCCTCACAATAATTAAGGACCCTAGCAGACCCGATTGAGAAAATGGTCAGAGAATGCTCTGACCGTTCTCTGACCATTCTCTGACCTCGCATTATTATGGCTGAGAACGGTAAAAAAATCAATCAAAGCATTGAAATTATGATTCTGCGATCAGACTTTAATTAGCAGGTGTAGGAATAAATACAATAATTTTATTTTTCAGAGATAAAAACTAGAAAAATATCGTATACCTGTCATTGAAAGCAGTGCAGTGGTTCGCAATTGATTGAACGTCTCCACCGTGAAGATTTACTATTGGTGGAGTGAGACGCAACTACTTTTGTCTCACTTCTAACAATAGTCAACCTTGACGGTGGAGACGTTCCGCCAATTGTGAATCGCTGCATTGACTTCAATGATAGGTATACGATGTTTTTATAGTTTTTATCTTTGGAAAATCAAATTATTGTATTTATTCCTACAACTTCTATTCTAAATTTCGCCACGGAATCATAAGTACAATGTTTTAAATGTTTTTTCATCGTTCTTAGCCATAATAATGCGAGGTCAGAGAACGGTCAGAGAACAGTCAGAGAACGGTCAAAGTATTCTCTGACCGCACTCTCAACAGCGAATTCGCTGACCATTCGTTGACCTCGTAATAAACCCAAAGAGGAGCGGCTCTACCACCGCTAGTGCGACCGTTCCTCTAAACTTCTCTCTATGCACCTTCATTAGATGGGTCTACATCCCAAATACGGAATTTTGGCCCAACTGTTGCAAATGACAAGTTACCATTTTCTAACAGCATATGAAGTGTTGCGGATCCACCCCTTCTATAAAGGGGTTACAAAAGTTTTAAAATTATCGTTTTCATCTTACAACTCAAAATCAGAAGATGCGGGAAAATATTTCGAATAAAATTTGTAGGAAGTACCATTTTTACATACAAAAGTTCCTTTCACAAAGTTACTAAATGTCAATAGTTTTCCCGTGAGATGCAATCAAAGTTTCAGGGATGAAATTCTTTTAAAAAATTTTTAGCAATTCATGAAAAAACTCTTATTTTAGTCCAGGCATCTGATCATTTTACACCTTGTTAACTTGTAGTCTTTTTTTTTAAATAAAATGCTTTATTGAGTGGTCTTGGCCTATTTTTTGGGCTAATCTGCAATTGCTTAGTTTTTTGAAAATATATGTTTTTTTATCTGAAAGTATAACAATCTTCTATAGACACCAAGTTATAACCTTGGAACTTGACCCATTTCCATGGGAACAGCTCTGTATACATTAAAGACTCTACATGTGAGCATATTTGATCATTTTGATGGCAAATATGCAAGTGTAATTAATTACAAGCGCAAAATTAACCATTTTGAATTTACAATACATCTAATTTTCAACAACTGTTTAAATAATATTTTGTACTTTATGTATTTTTTGCACTTTTTCTGTATTTTCTCTGTGAAACTTACCTTCGGAAGACCTATCTCAAATATCTAATGAAATAAGAATTACAAATTAATGATTTATACTAACAGACATCTTTGCATACATACAATGATACTTGTTGCTACCTCTGATGACACCACACTGAGAAACTTTTCGTTAGAGTAAATGATAAGGTTGAAAGAAGATTTAGTATAATAGTGTTTACTAATTTTTCTAAAAATAATTCTAGTAAGTCGAACAATGAATATTATAACCTGGAAAGCACATTTGAGAAATTCATATTATGAATATGAACTTGCCAGAAACCTGGCGACGGGCAGCAAAAATCAAAACATTCATTCTCGTTTTTTCGTAGAATTCGTTTCAGAATGTCGTCCGAGTGCTTCCGACGTTATCCGAATAGCTTCGTAGACTCGATCCAAATCTGCCCAACTCAGTAGTGGCTTATAAGCGACATTTATTTCGGAATATGGCAAGCGAGAATAGCCGAGAGGCTTTAGGCATTAGGAATGCGTTTAGTTATGTCGATATAGGTAGGGTTAGAAGGTTCGAAACCAAAGGCGAATTCTAAAATTTAATTGAAGCGTGTGTGATTATATATAGTGTAGCATCGAGTGTAGCATTGCGTACTTAAATATGTGAATGTAAATAAGGTATAATATTTGTGTGTGTGTTTGCACTGAAACCTCCCCTCTTCTCAGTGCCAAAGCTCTCCCCTCTATCTTCCTTTCATTTTGCACGCGTTAGAAAAAGGCACAAGAATTCTTAATCCGAAGCTGTCACTTCTGAAGGTCAAATCTTTTGGTGGAGTGAGTGATTTTTCATAAAGTGGTTTTCGCAGATTCACATATTCTTTGTTTCGCTTGGCAATTTCGATATAGTGAATAAACGTTTAGAAAAGATAAGATCTAAATTTGAATAAACAATTAAAATTAACAATAAAATTTTAATAATCCATGTGAATAAACAATTCGATTGAATGATTCGAACCTACACGAAACTGATGGATTTTGAGCGTTTGGTTCGAATAAACGATTAGAAGAGATTAAATCGATATTTTAAATAAACAATTAAATTTAACAATTTGAATAACCCTATTGAAAAAGTTGACTTCAAAAACCATGTCAAAAACAACATGAAAAAAGTCGTCAAAAACGTGATAAAGAATGCCGTAAAAAATGACGTCAAAAAGAACATTAAAAATGTTGTCATGAATTGGGACAGTTTTGACGTCGTTTTTGACATCATTTTTGACATCGTTTTTGACTAGAATATTAAGGAATTTTAAGGAGACTTGTGATTGCGGAAAATATATACTTCCATACCTTTTAACTGTAAACTTATTTTATTTAATATTTGAACTTCATCAAAACTATATCAGTGCATAATAATAAATTAGGTCAAAAATGAAGTCAAAACAATGTCAAAAACTGTCCCAATTCATGACAACGTTTTTGATGTTCTTTTTGACGTCGTTTTTTATGTAATTTTTTACGTCATTCTTTATCACGTTTTTGACGACTTTTTTCATGTTGTTTTTGACATGGTTTTTGAAGTCAAGTTTTTCAATAGGGAATCTATGTGAACAAACAATTTCATTGAATGATTCGAACCTACACCAAACTGATGAATGTTGAGCGTTTGGTTCGAATAAATGTTTAGACTGGATTGGAATTGAACAACTAAAGTCGTTAAAAATGAGAAATTGGAAAATTAGTTTTAAAATTCACAATATTTGTTTGTAGTATAAACTTGAAATTGTATTTTTGGAATAAAATTAAATTATGAGTTTAAAATTTGAAGTTGGGATATTGATAGGTGTAAAATAAAAGAAAAAATTGTACTCGTAAAATTCATTTTCGTTGTGGTAAAGATATATTACACTTGTTTTATGGATCAAAAGGTTTACAATACTGGAACTAGTCCTGTTAAGAAAACTGAACTTAGTCTAAGATCGTTTTGGAGCTAGTTCTGGTAAGAACTTCTCGTAAGGACGTAACAAATAATTATATATTTTATTCAAAACAAATTGAAAAAACCACTCTCTGCAGGAACATCGAATGAGTCACTGCAAATCGCATTACATGTTGGAGTGGGGACGAGCATGAAAATGGTCGTGCTCACGAAGTAAAAGTATTGAGGCACTGCTCTGCCGTGTCTGGCTGGACACGGCTCTGCTGTGAAAAGCATGAGCCGCGTCAGCCCATCAACACTACGGGTCCAACGGTATATTTGATAAGAGATAGTAATGCAATATCGAATGGAAAATATCGATATTTGCAATATCGATATATCAGGAAGGTAAATATCGATATCACTGATATATCGGCGAAAGTTTCCGATATATCGATATAAAAGTTTTTCTTTTATTTTAAATAATAATTCAGGTACTTCATTCAATGTAAAAGTAAAACAAATACACGGAGAAAAATAGTTAAAGTAATTTTACTCAACTTCCGATCAAATTTGGGACATAAGGACAAGTTAGAAGTTATTTAGTATCACTGTATTTATTTGTGATATATTAAATGTTCGAAAATGAATCAAAGTTGAGTAAAATTCAGAAGTGTAGGGTGAAGTATGAAAGCGTGCATTAAAAATTTTTAAATATATATATTATTACTCGTAGTATAACTATAAAAAACCAATCTTTTATTAAATCACAAAAATAGTAGAGCTTTCCGTTCATTCTACTCTACGCTTCAATCGAGAGTTGAGTAAACCGTGAATCGCAAGATTTATTCCAACAGCTACATCTATTCACGCAGGAACGAATCAAAGTAATCTGCGCCTTGGGCACACATGAAAAATTTTTAATTTCAAAAACTTAAATTCTTAAAATTAAATTGATCTTATGAAAATTAAAACAAAAAAAAATCGATAAGTGTATTACATAAAATATGAAATTTGGAAAAATTTTGTAATTATATTACTTTTTTAAGTTGTTCTTTAACTACTTGTTGTGCTCAGTTGTGCTAGAGTTGTGCTGATTTGTGCCGCAAACGATTTTTTGAAAAATCAAAAATTACGGCCGTAAATTTTTAAGGACTTTTTTTTTGCTAGAACCGCAACTTTGCCGTAACATAAAACTGAAAGTTGTGCTAGGTACTCTCAAGTGCACCCAATTTTGTGCTTCTAGCAGAAATTTCGCAACTTTGCCTGCTTTTCGAAGAAAACAAAAAAATTTTGAATTTACAAAAATAAATGTTTTTCTACATTTTTACAGGTCAATAAAATTTTTATTGAGTAACAGATACAAATTTCATTGCTTTGCTCTAATTCCGAACCCCTAATTTTAAAAATATTTTTAAAAAATTCGGAATCAAAAAATCAGAATTTTATAAAAAAATAATTTCAGGAATTGGAAACTTGTGCCGAGTTGTGCGATTTTTAAGAAGATGTTAACAACAATTCTTACTTTTGCTAACAATCAAAAGAACAATTGCGAGCAAGCAACCGGCTCGGGCGACCGCGTGACGTGTGTACATGTAGATTTTATTAGTCTTTGTTCTGTCACTGATTTCTTCGATAAAGTGTGCTGCAATGTGAAAACAATTTTTTTTTATTTCCTGTCGGCAACGAATTCCACTATTTCCACTTAAATGTTAAATATCGATCAGGAAAAATATCGATATTCCATATCAAATATCGGTATAGAAAATATCGATATTTTTGATATTTCGATATCGATATTGCATCACTAATAAGAGACGCGACTGAATCGAGTCCCGTGCACGTGCCAGCAATGCGCTCTTTTCTCCGTGCAGGGACTCGCCCGACCGCGACAATTTGACTATTTGAACAAGTTTCAAAGAAAAAATATCATATTAAAAATAACCATCAATAGTAGTAGCTATTTATAGACTTATGTACATACTTGCAAACTAGTTCTTCAAAGTAAATTCATATTCAAAAGTAAAACCTATTAATTTTTTATCACCAGGGATATTGAAATTAAATTGTGCGCTATGCGTGAAATCAAACCCATATGTAAATCAGTTCTCCTTCAAATACATTTTTTTAAAGCCAATTATGATATTCTTATCGGAAATGAATACAGATTCATTTAGTTTGAATAAATAATTCTTTCTAATATTTACATTTAGCATGAACAAATAATTTTTTCAGGGAGACATGGGATCTCCTCTGTTCCAAAATGAAAGGTTAGTGGGTCTCCAAATTTTCAGCGTAGAGACGATTAATAAGCCTATTCTTTACGCAAGTCTTTCAAAGATTCTACCAAATATTGATAACATTATTGAAGCTCTTCGAATGAAACACAGCATCAAAGACCATACCAAGATTGTTCCAACAACATTCGATGCAAAATAATAATATATGAGGTAAGGATTATATCTAAACTGATTTAAACATTGTAATGTGAGGAAAATTTTTCAATTGAAGTAAACTAAGAAACTTTGTTTCAATACATTTTTTTATATCATTTAAAACAACATTTTATTTGTAATTTTCAATTCTTCAACTACAAATATAAACCGGATGCAGGTACACTTATTAAGGGGGTCTCCTTATCCAGAACCAAAAAAAGGTACTTTTTCCCAATTTTTTTTTAAGCAGAAAATAAAAACACAGGTCAACGATTTCCCGCATATATTTAGGTACATATCTGAACTTGTAAAACTACTTTTTATTACTTGAAAACGACAAAAAATCTCTGACTAATCAAAGATCCCGCGCAGCGTCTCGCCACGGACAATTGAAATTACGTGCATGATATTGTCCAAAGTTTTCATCTAAAACACACATATATATTTTTTTTTCAATCAGAAGAGTCTTCCGCTTATAGTGAACCTAAAAAATTGCAAAGAAAAATTTTTAATTGATCTTTTAAGTTACTTTTCAAAAAAATCAAATTTTTCGCCCTTTTTTTCGTTGAAAATGCATTATATATAATGAAAATAAATACTGTATCATGTTAATTAAAGGTTCACTATAAGTGCATTTTAATTATCTACAAATAAAAAAAAAGTTTATAATAATAACTTTAATGGTTCTTTTTTAATCCTGCACGCAATTTTAAAAAATGTGGTTTTGAGAAAACGCGCTTTAAAGTTTTCAGACGGTGAAAAATCAACTTACGCAGATGAAACGTTAATCCGCTATACCATCAAAACTATTCCGATATGGACTGTAAAAAAAAAATCGATTTTTCTAAAGTTCTGGATAAGGAGACCCCCTTAAACTGCGTTTGAAAGCTGTGACATTCCTCTTTCCGGCAATAGCAGTTTTGCTTCAATCGGTTGATAAATAGCAAAGTTATGACAGTTTTTCCAAAACAACTTTCTTGTCGATGTTGAAATAATAACATGGAACAGAGAGCAGTTATTAAATTTCACCCAAAACTTGGTGAAAATGTATAAGAAACATTCTGGTTGTTGCAGCAAGTGTATAGCGATGATTTTTCAAGTAGAGCAAATGTTTTTCTGTGGCATGAAGGTTTTTTGGAAGACAGAGAGAGGCTAGAAGATGATAAACGTGAAGGAAGGCCAATTTCAGCAATGCTCATTACATTCTTCGATAGTAAAGCAATTATCCACAGGGAATTCGTTCCAACTGACCAAACAATTACTGGTGCATCGTGAATATTATCTCGAAGTTTTGAAGCGTCTGATGGCCAGAATCCGTCGTATTCAACCCGAATATCGTGATCCAGAAACACGAAGGAATAATAAGGAGACCTATCTCCATGTAAACGACTTGGCAGGAGCAACGGCATGGTAAGTGCCCGGTTTGTAAGTTGGAAGTAGTGGAAAGGAGTGCGCAAGGGCGCAGTTGTCCTCTTCTTAATCACAAGAAAATGTGCGAGTGAGACGAATTTGTCAAATTGTGAAATTGATCTAAGCCAAAGTGGTTATGTTGATTGATTTTTTGATCATTTGCAAGCGGCAGATATTTGTTCAATTTCAATTTAGTTTAAAAAAAAAAATTCTTATCTCAGGACTCCTATAAAGCTAAAGGAGTGCATTATAAAAGTGGTATGTATATATCGAATATAATAAGATTGTAAATCTTTGAAATTGAAATTATGGTATTTGTTATTACTTCGTAAATCGTGTGTAAAATAATGTTGAATAGTTTTTCCTTTAAAGGTGAGGGAATTCAATCCGAGAAATTTTCAAGATTTTGAAGATCGCATATAATATAATATAATGCATTTAATATAATACATTTTTTCTTAGCAATGTCGTGTCGCGTACCGGGTTGCATAACCTCTCTGGCTTAGATCAATTTGACACGTTCGTTTCACTCGCACATTTTCTTGTGAGTAAGAAAAGGACAACTGTGCACTTGCGCACTCCTTTCCACTACTTCCAACTTACAAGCCGGGCACTTACCGTGCCGTTGCTCCTGCCAGATTCGGATAAGTTTCCCATGGCAGTTTGGTCTCCTTATTATTCCTTCGTGTCCAGAAACCTGGTCTCTTTCGCACGATAATGCATCGAGTCACACATCACTCATTGTTCGTCAATTTTTGGCTCGAAATCAAGTCTGGGTGTTGAATCATCCGCCGTATTCACCTGATTTGGCTCCGTGCGATTTCTCTCTATTCCCAAAATTGAAGTTAAAAGTATGTTTTTGACATTTCGACCATCAAAACAGCTACAACACTAGCACTAGAGGCAATTCCACAAAATGAGCTAGAACACGCATTTGAATCGTTTTGGAAGAATCATATTATATCATATTATAGTTCACCTTGTATATAATGTTAATTTAGCAGCTAAGTTCTATTCTTTTGATTTGTCAATATTGTTGATGATTCAGAAATGCACTTTGGATATTCGGTAGTATGATAACGTCCCTACATAATATAAAAGTTTAAGCATCGTATACATCAAAAGGTATGGAAATATCTGGATTCGAAAAAATTAACCTACTTGCCATATGAACTTTGGTTATAATAGAAGTAAAAGTAAATTTTATATCTAAAAATGTATGAATAAGAATAATTTGTAATGTAATGTAGTAAATGATGGATAAAATTATCTGACAAGAGAATTGAAAATTTTGATATTTATGCGTAAATTGTAATTGGATACATTGAAAAATTAATTTTAAAAATGTTTAAATTGAAGAATACCCAGATAACAAAGCATGCGATGCATATCCAAAGAGATATTATAGATAGAGGAGACAAGCCATAGGCCGCTCTGTAAGTGGCAACGTCAGTCTGCAAACTCGGTGAGAGCGAAAGAGAGAGACGATAAGAGGTTATTCTGTCTTTGTCTACGCGTACCGCGTTAGCCTCGGCGTTAGCGAGAGACAGCCTAACCCACAATTCACTCTCGCCCGAGCTGACAGCTTTCAGGCTGGCTTGTCTCCTCTATCTATATGCATATCACCCGCACGTCCAGCTAGGCAGGAGGTGCATGTGAGATAGCACCACTGTACTCGCACGTTATGTAGGTATGTGAAGGTTGAAACATTTCAATGAAACCATTCAATGAAATGAAAACTATAGTGGAACTTTTCATTTCATATTGAAAACTTACTTCCACCAATTACGCAATGTTCCTTTCGATCCTAACCTACGATTGGTTCCTTCGAAACGATTTTTTAAATTTGATTTCGTTACAATGGCTAACTAGCTAAGACATGAAACTTCTAAATAATTGTTAATGTTTTGCATGGTTAGTGCACTTAAGTTTTTCTAACCTCAATTTTTTTTTAAATCCTAAACGATTGTTTAACGTTTATGTATAAAGTATTATATAAAATATTTAAAAAAATTTTATGCATATTTATTGTCTGTTTCCATAACTCGTCTTGAAAGAAGCACAAAAAACTGAATTTGAAACAAATATACATTCATTTTCTATCACACTCTTTTCTTAATTTTATTTTTAATTCTTGTTAATTTATCATTTTTTTGGCATTGGGTCAGCTTCTTTTTAGTTTCTTCTATTGAAATTTTCAATGCTACTTACGATAAAAAAACGCAAAAAAGAGAAAAGGCAAACGTTTCGGCCACATATGGGGGCCCTCTTCAGTGCCATAGATTTAAAAATTAATTCAAAATTTTCGTGAAAGATAAAATTGTAGAAGATAGTTAAAATAAGGATATTAATGAAACTCAAAAACTTATCTCATCGCTTGCAATTTAAAATGAAGAAGTCCAGTAAGCAACAACACGAATTGGAAAAATTATGTAGAAATCACTGTACACAGAAAACCGGTTAAAATAACGAAAAACTTGGAATTTTGTAAACAATGGACCGGAATTTTTTGTTTGTTTTATTTTACTTTATGAAGAACGCATGACCAATTGGTTATTAATAATAAACGCGAACAGTTTTCAATTTTGAAAACTTTCCTTGAGGACTTTTCACCGGAGTCTCTCAATGATCGAAATAAACTGTTTTAAAAACCGACTCGGGACATGTGGCTTTGCTGACTGACAATTTTTTCCGTTTTAAAAGCTATCCTGAGAGGTTCTTCTCCTCCTTGAAGAAGACTATTGTCCTAAACCTTGTTAAGAAATTCGAGACGGTTATGGTGATTTTTACGAGTGGACGAAAGTGTATATTTATGAAGAAAAAGATAATGTATATCAGTTTTCCGGACAAATCATTTTGTATTGAATTTGCAGGCACGTCTTTGCTAAATTATAAATTATTATAATATCTATATTTGTCATTTTACTTAATATTATTCGAGTATCTCCATAAATGAAGAAAAAATGTAAAGTTGTTTATTTCTGAATTTAGTTTTATTCTGAGATGTTTTGAAAAAAAATAATAGAATCATCTTTAAAAAATCAGGTATCATATTTAAAAGTATTTTTGAATTTAATTTGTTCTGAAAATAGTCAGAACTATGAAATATTCAACATTTGTGCTGAATGTGCCATTTTTAAATTGTAAAGTGACATGTTTGATGACATGTCTGCTATTATATTGACCCAAAATTCACAGAATTCTTGTTAATTTATCATTTTTTTGGCATTGGGTCAGCTTCTTTTTATTTTCTTCTATTGAAATTTTCAATGCTACTTACGATATTTGAATTGCAAGCGATGAGATAAGTTTTTGAGTTTCATTAATATCCTTATTTTAACTATCTTCTACAATTTTATCTTTCACGAAAATTTTGAATTAATTTTTAAATCTATGGCACTGAAGAGGGCCCCCATATGTGGCCGAAACGTTTGCCTTTTCTCTTTTTTGCGTTTTTTTTATCGTAAGTAGCATTGAAAATTTCAATAGAAGAAAATAAAAAGAAGCTGACCCAATGCCAAAAAAATGATAAATTAACAAGAATTCTGTGAATTTTGGGTCAATATAATAGCAGACATGTCATCAAACATGTCACTTTACAATTTATTTTTAATATAATTTCAGAGTAAAAAAATAATATCATTTTAAAATTCACGATCGTAAAATAGATAAATTACGTAAGGTGAAAACTTCTTAGCTTTTGAAACTTTTCATGAACGATTTCACGAATTGTTAAAAGTTTCAAGTTTTTATTGCATCTGCTTTTTTTTTATTTTTTTTTTTTTATTTTTTGTGAGGAGGAAAAATGGCAAAATCTTTTATAGACGTTGTACAGGACTCTCCTAGGACGGGTCTAGGCGACTCTTCCGTCATCCGTTCGCTCGGAACTTCCATCCGCGGCCACACGCCCACTAGGATAAGCGACTAGCCGCACCACCCAGGGGAGAAACAAACAGATTCCTCCTCCGAACGACGCGGACAGCCAAGTTTACCCGAGACGCAGGACCGCAGGTGCAGGCCCCGATGCGATTTCTACTGGTCCTCCCCGTTGTTTCGCTCTCGACGCCCATCAAGTTCTCTCGTCTTCATCACAAGTATGACGAATGACTCGATGAGCGTCCAGAACCGTTCTGACTGGAGCATGAGAGGGACCATTGTGTCAGAAGTAAGTTCGGAACCCACCGCCTGACCGAGAACCTCACTAGCCACACCCCATTTTGCGCAGACGAAGAGTGCGTGCTCTGCGTTATCCACCGGGAAATCGCAGTAGCAACACGTCTCCTCGTCTCTCTTCTTAAAGCGCCTCAGGTACGCGTTAAAACAGCCATAGCCCGAGAGCGCTTACGCCAAGTTAAAGCCGACTTCCCCGTGCTTTTTGTTCAGCCAGGTGGCGAGCTCCGGGATCAGGCGGTAGGTCCATCTCCCTGTCTGCTCACCATGCCATCTCATCTGCCATTTCTCGACGAGTCTGCGCCTTCCATCCTTGCGGATGTCTTCCTTCGCGCGAGCGATTTCCTGCAGGTCGGCGCAGGTAAGCTCCTTGCGAAGCTGAAAGGTTTCCTGCCTTTCCTCCGCCAATAAATCTATTGGCGGGACGCTCGCCAGGACCAGCACAGCGCTCGTCGAGATAGTTCTATATGCCGAAACTATTCTCAGCGCGACAAGTCTCTGCGCCGAGAACAGCTTCTTCTGGATAGCATGGTTTTGCAAGGCATTGGCCCAGACCGGAGCTGCATAAAGCAGCTTCGAATGGACCACGCTCGCCACCAATCTTCTTTTCACTTCCCTGGGTCCACCAATGTTTGGCATAAGCCGGGCCAAGTTCGCTCCACATTGGATGGCTTTGGCAGCTGCGATCTTTAGGTGTTCGCCAAAGCTAAGCCTACGATCCAGCTGCACCCCCAGGTACTTAATGCTTGTTTTCCACTCAACTTCATGCTCTCCGAGAACGATCCTCGGATATTGGAAGGATCTCCTGTCCGTAACGAGCAAAGCCTCGGTTTTCTCAGGGGCCATTTCAAGGCCTCTGCCATCCAACCAGCACTTTCCTCGCCACAGACTTTCATTGATCCTCAGCTCTAGGATTCCGACGTCGTCAGCGGCGCACACGACAAGTGCGTCATCCGCGAAGCCGACGATGCTCGTTCCAGCAGGTAGGTCCATGCGCACACTTTTATGTATTTAAAAAATCGACAAAAAAAATTCTAATCGCAAAAAACTAAAGAAATAGTCACTTCGACTAACTTTTTTTGGATTATTTGTCCAAATTTTCCTTAAATTATTGACAGTGAAATAAAAATTTATTTTACATATTTAATTATTTATCTTATGCTTCGAAAACAAATATGTTTAATTCTATGTATTATTGAATGTATAATATACTTATATTATTACATAAATTTCTCATAAATTATTGTAGACTAGTACAAAAATTGCCGAAATTAAAATTCATTACACTTCAAAAATGTAAGATTCTTTTATTAAAAATAGTGACTGAATTTGTCAAATATACTTTTTGCATAATTTTACAAACATAATATTAAATCAGGGGTGGATTTACACAAGGGCAACATGGGCAGCTGCCCAGAGCGGCGCCTCAAAGAGGACGGCAAAAATGAGGGTTTATGTGCATTTTTCTTCAAAATTCTTAAATATAAATTTTCAATACTTAAAAACCGAAAAATCTAGATCTCTTACACTATGATTCTTATTAGAACGTAATCACTGTTTTTATTTTTAAAAACTCGTGCCTTGACAATATTTGTTGAAGTAATAGGGTGGAGGGGCGGTTATTCTAGTTTGCCCAGGCCGCCTTCGTTGGTAAATCCAGCCCGGTATTAAATGTTTTAAATTCTACTTTCCTTATCGGAAGAATAATAGATATTTAAAGTGTTATCTTGTAAAAAAGCGTTTTCAAGGACATTTTTTTAATTTTTACCCATTTTATTAATCTTTTCTACAGTTGGAATTTATGAAAATCCATTTTCCTAATCTCACATGTATTTTTTGTTGTAATTACTCACAGTGTTGACAATATAAATTTAAAATTGCTGAATATTTTAAAATATTTACAATTAAAGAGTAACAGACTTTATTATTGAACTAAACATACACTGAAATATTATTGCAAAACAAAAGCAATTAGATAGAATTTCATATTCTTTTAGCTCTTTTTTTGATCGATTTTTTTAGCGAAAGTGTGGAAAATTTTATTTTGAATAAAATGAGTTTTATATGAAAAATGACTTGAAATTTTCATCAAATTTTTACGTTTTGAGAACCCCTGAGACAGAAAAAAACGGTTGTGAGAATGAACCCGCTAAGCATGATTACGACTCAGCCGAGCAAGCTGAGTTTATAATTTGGCAACCCTGTTTCTTAATTATTTATGAAAAAGCATTTTGAAATCTATCTGTAAACTAAGACAAACGCAATTACAAGCGAGCATTTTAGTATATATGAATAAAAAATTCCTATTTGCCTTCTTCATTCGTCCGATCTCAAGTTTCCGTGAATAGTGAGAAGTGTATAAAATTCAACTCTATAAAAATGAGATTGGTTAATCTTGTCTTTTTTTTCGTTTTCGTAGCAATCTTTATCACTGCTGGTAATTGAAACTTAACATTTTCTATACTTTGAAAAGCTTTATATATACACCGTAACCATAACCTAATTATTGAAATTGAAATACTGTGAAATACTGTCGTATAAAATAAAAATAAACTTTAATTTCATATTCTTTTCTTTCTATATAGAAATCAGTTCGATCTCTTTAAAGGGTAAATTAGATGGTGGAAGCGAAACCTCATTACGATCTATGCCCTATTTAATTTCTATAAGAAAAGATGGCCGACACAAATGTGTTGGAAATATAATCAGAGATGCAGTCGCTTTAGCAGTAGCTAGGTGTATTTATAAAGCAAAAAAGAGTATTTTTAAGAAACTGAATCGATATAGTGTTCAGGTTGGAGTCTTTGAAGACAATTTGGGTTCTATAATATTACCCATTATAGAAGTTGATTATAATAAGGCTTTCAAACCGCATACAAAAATTTCTGTTGGTAACATCGGACTTGTATTGGTAAGTAGTTTTAAATAAATGCATATGAAAAATTCCTACAAATATATTCTAAGGACATTGTTACATAAGTATGATAAAGAAGCAAGTTAAGCACCTTTTTTGAAAAAAAAAGAAATTGATGTTACTTTCCAAAACATTCTTCACCGGGAAAAATGCACTTACTCTAGCAATAAAGTTTTCAGTGGCTGAAATCGTTATAAGAATTTTTCAAGAAAAAACATTTTTTTTAATAACCACACGGAGAGAAATTTCTAGCTCTGGATGCATGACGGTTCATGCACTCAACGCATCAGTGGCCCGAGCGATAAAATCACGAAACTCGAGCGATTCTGTCATGGATTCATGCATATCAAGTATGGGGAAATCCATAAACGAAACGCATATCGCATAGAGAAAGTGCCTAAAAGCTTCAACCCGATGCTTGAGGCTGGTCCCACAATGTGTCCTAAGATTCGTGCCAAGAAAACTAGAAACAGAAAGTCTAACTCCGATAGTGGGGGCATTGCGTGACTGGCAAAAATCGGTAACCCAGGTAGGCGGTGCCAGAAAATTTACCCTGTCGCAGTAGTGCGATTTCTGGTTTCTACGCATACTAACACAATACAAACGTATACAACACGCATGGAAGTCAATAAATGCAAAGAAATATACACTCAGAAAAAATATTTGATTGAATCAAAAAAATTATTTGTTTGAAACACTTTCTTTGATGTAAAGAAATTTTTTGTTTTAATGAAACAAAATTTGTTTGAATCAAATAAAATATCTTTGGACCAAATAAATATTTGTTCGAATCAAATTAATTTCTGCCTTAAATCAAACAAATTATATCTTTGACCATATATCAATCTATTCATTTCTTTGTTTTGTTATTTTAGCATAAGGTCAGACTCATTTCATTTTCATATTAAAAATTGTTATCAATGGCAGATATAAGAAAACGTAAAAAGTAAGGCAAGCGTTTCGGCCACATATGGAGGCCTCCTCTTCAGTGCCATAAATTATAAAATCAGTTTAAATAAATACAATAATTTCATTTTTCAGAGATAAAACCTAGAAAGACATCGTATACCTGTCATTGAAAACAGTGCAGTGGTTTACAATTGGCGGAACTTATCCATCGTGAAGGTTTACTATTGGTGGACACGTTCCGCAAATTGTGAACCACTGCACTGTCTTCAATGACAGGTACATGATATTTCCCTAGTTTTTATCGCTGAAAAATAAAATTATTATATTTATTCCTGCACCTTCTATTCCAAATTTCGCCACGGAATCATAAGTACAATGTTGTAAATGATTTTTTATCGTTCTTAGCCATAATAATGCGAGGTCAGAGAACGGTCAGAGTATTCTCTGACCGTTCTCTCAACCAGGTCCGATAAGGAATTCACAATGAAGCAGTCCGGTATGCACAACACGTATTGAAAACATATATAAAATTCTCTGTATACGAGGTGTGTCTGAAAAGTATCCGACCTGCGTTCATATCTCAATGTTGGTGCTATTCTTCGTCATCCGAACCATGGCATCCTTCGAAGTAGTCCCTATTTGATTGAACCACGCGCTCCTAGCGGTGCTTCCACAACTTAAAGCAGTCCTTGAACGCAGATTTTGAAATGGCCTTCAGCTCGCGCGTCACATTACTCTGAATCGTCTCGATGTCGTCGAAACGCTTTCCTTTGAGCGCCATTTTCAATTTTGGGAACATCTAAAAGTCACAGGGAGCTATGTCGGGACTGTACGGAGGCTGGCGAAGCTGTAAATTCTTGTGTTTCGCTAAAAATTGCTGCACAAGGTTCGATGAATGCGCTGGCGCGTTATAGTGATGAAGAAGCCAGTCACCGCTTGACCAGAAACGCGGTCGTTTTCTTCTTACGGCATCACGCAATCTTTTAAGAACTTCAACGTAATATTCGTTGTTGATCGTCTGACCTCTTGGAGCAAATTCGAAGTGCACAACACCCTCACAATCGAAAAATCGCTTGACTCTTTTTTTTCAACATAGTAAAAACTTGTTGGTCGAAGCCGTATCGTGGTTTCATATTTTTCAAATATTTTCTTATAGTTTTTATCGTGGGAATTGGTAAAATGTTGTGATTCCTTAAACGCAAATATGCCTTACGACTTTTTATACTTAACAGTATGCACTCTAACATCTATTTTCGTGGATATCTCATTCCTCTCTTATCATCCATCTTTCCATAATTGAGGATGGTTTTAATGACCTCTTACTCTTCTTAAGGTAAATCTTTTATCTCATTATTTAATGATTCTTCATTTATTGCAAAACACTTGGAGATTACATTTTCGATATTTTCTTGCATGATATCAATCTACAATAAAAGATAAGAGAAGTAAGAAAAAAATGAATGCCATCTTCATTTGAAAAAATATTACCTAATATAGTCACGCTTTCTGCTTATCTTCCCAATGGGCACACGATATTATAAACGTTTATGTAACATTCTACAAACGTTCTAGGAACATCCCAATGTTACATAAACGTTTCTAATATCATGTGCCCATTGGATTCTTAGTAGCTCGTGTTCATTTTTCTTTAATTTTTCTCATATTATTCTTCTGTTGTTTGATTTTCATAACCAAAAGTCTGGCTGTTTGCTGTTCTCTACGTTTTAATAATAGAGAAACACCTTCAAATAAAGAAACCATTTTTACACTGCCCTTGCGAATCCCTTTCACAAATATTTAAGCTCACAAGTTTTATCATGGCCTTGCGTACTTCCTCTAAAGAGGATACTTTTTGCAACAGAGCAAATTTGGCTACATAATTGCGCGCCCTAATCTGCAAAAAAATATTAAAATATTATACATAATCAGATATTACCGTTTTCCCCCATACCCAATAAATATTTCAAGCACTTCGAATTACAATTTACTAAAGTCCTCTGTTTTCTACTGGACTTTACTGTGTTATGGTTCTAAGCGCTTAACTCATACTTGTACCGTCATGTCATTGTTTACAAAAATTGAACGAGTAGCAACGCCTTCAACATCTCCAATATAAACAAAAAGTACACCGTTGGTATTATTGAGCATTCTCCAATGGTTTGGAAATTCTTTCAACGTCTCTGTCGTTGGCTAGTTGGTTGGTAACAACGCGTTGATGACGTCAGAACGTACGTGCATCGACGATATATACGAACCTTAGGATACATTGTGGGACCACCCTCCGAGGCTCAAACTCTAGCTCTAAATGCACGAAACTACTCGTGCCCGAAATGTAAAAATTTCATGCCCGAAACGCATGAAATTCAAGCACACAGACAACTATCCCCACTTCTCTACAACTGGATGTGTGCCAGTTCTAGAAATTTCTGTAAAAATAAATCAGTCTAGTTCATATCAGCGAGGATATCCCTACCATTCAAAACCACTTTAAGAATGACAGCCTTTATACACGTATAGAGTGTATAGTCTTCGAAATAGACGTGGTCTCCATCCTCTTCTTCTTATTTGTGGCTTCTTGTAATATTGCAAATGGCCATAACTCACACACTAAAGTTACCAAAAGTTAACCGTCTAAAATGTCCCTACGCTATGTAACAAAAGCTCTATGCTTGAATTGCCAATGAGTCTTCCACTCCCTTCTTTCTTCTTCTTATTTGTGCCCTCTTACTGTGCAGAATAAAAATTCCACACAATTAGGGGCCATAGCCAGTAAAAAATCGTGGTCGAAGCACCCAGCCTTTCTTTACAAACCATTGGAACCAAGGTATGTGCAGTAGAAAGTTCACAGACGGCAGCACGAAAGTTGCGCGAATATACGTAATTTCAAAATTATGAGCAATCAGACAGTGAACTTCAAAATTGAGCGCAAGACATCAAGTGAGACACCACTGATATCAGTACTTTTATAAAGTAAGATCTTCCAAGGATCTTTGAATGTGGCCTCTTGCTTTCCAGCAACAGCCATAACAATCATACACAAAGTTTACTTCCAAAGTCATAGTAATGCGGATAAAAAATGAACACACGGCTCACGTGACATACTCCGGATGAAAACAAAGGTCCAGATCAGAGATTGGGCTCAATAATAAACAGAAAAGGTCAAAGCAACACTATTTCAACCAGAGAGAGGTCACCCCACAACACGCTTCAAACTTGATTTGAAAAAGACAATGTTCATTGGCATACATTCACAATATAAGTAGAAATGCTAAAATGTTGATGCATCCCTAAGACGAGAAAACTGCAAAAATCCGTTGCATGTCCTGTCAAAGGTAGCACCTCCGAAAACATGGCTGGTAACAGACCAAATCGGCACACTGAGAGTTATCAGAGAGGCACAGGGTTTGAAACACCTGCGTAAATGATAGAACATAGTAGGCACACAAAAGAGCGCACCAAGGATATAACCACAGTTAAAAAGACTCCATTAAACCAATACTCAAAGGACCCACGCATGAACCGGGCAGTAAATGCACTCATCAAGAGAACGCCAGTATTGTATTCACACCACAGGTGAACCACGAGCAAACAAACACGACCGGCCGTGGCTACGGCCACGACCGGACCCTACTCAGTCTCCATCCTCAAATGCACGACGTTCATGCGTTTCGGGCATGAATCTCTTGCGTTTAGAGTAACAGAGTAACCTTGCTAATGTTCTAAAAGTTTTAAATGCTCGGAGAATTTTTCGGGAGCACGAGCATATGCTCGACCTTTTTGTGTTTTAAGCATTTACTATCGCCATTTTCGTTAATCTTGGGCTGTTTTCGGCTTAAAGCATTTAAGATTTAAACTCATAACCTACCAAAATCGTTGCACGTTTGCCGAAGTAGAGAACACTTGACATTATAAATGATTTTTTAGACGTAATATGTACAAAGCTATTAAAGCTAATCAGATGTGACTCAATCCCTAAAAAGACTTATGATTAATAATACTGTAAGTTTTATGGTCAATAAAATTTGTGTATTCAGCGTATCAGAAGAAAATTAATTACATTAAGTTTATATTTATATTTCATAATTATTATTCTACATAAACTGTTATTATCAGTTTTATCAATATAAACATCATTTGAATGTTTGATAAACCTTCAAAACATTAGTTAAATTTAAATGCTTTAAATGCTCATAAATGCTCTTTAAACGCTCCGTATGAGTTTAAATGCTGAGCATATTCTCAAGAACATTTGCTCAACATAAATTCTCAGGCATTTAAGAACACTAATGGTGCTTTTATATCTCTCCGGATGCGAGCCGAGAAATTCATTTATAATACTTTATTGGCACATTCCGTTGCTCAACAAACAGGATTTAACAGAATGGACCAATCAACTTCTATAGATGAATTTGCCAGTCTGGAGCGGGAGAGGTATAAAAACACCTCAAACCTTGCTTTCAACGCGTAAAGGCTTGCTTTTTTGGTATAGCGTTCTTGCGTTATGAGCAAGAAATTGTTGCTTCTCGCGAGTGGATTTAAATATTATATCTATTAGAATATAGCAGTTAAAAGAAATTATAAATAATATACATACCCTAGCGAACCGACCGAATGCCTAACGCGTAAACCTAGCGTAAAGTAGGAATATAACTCATGAAAGCCACAATATAAATATTTAACTTGTTTGTATCCTTATTCTACGTTAAAATCAACATTGAACCGTAATGGAAATATGCAATAACATTATTTATTAAAGCTAACAATTTTAAAAAGATAATGTCTATATTTTTAAAATTTTCAGCGTTAATAAATAAAATTATTGCATATTTCCATTACAGTTCAACGTTAATTTTAACGTAGAAGAAGGATACAAACAAGTCAAATATTTATTTTGTGGCTTTCATGAGTTATATTGCTACTGTACACTAGGGTAGTTAATACTTCACATAGAATAAAGTATTAAATTGTATTGTAAAAGCTGAAACAGAAAAACTCGTATTAGAAGAAGAGGGCGGGAATCGAATACGGGCCTTCGAATCAGCAAACACTCGTTTGAACCTAATGACTAATGCACCCAGTAACCCACACATTTTTTATTATAATATTGATAAGTGGGTAATGCTTTATCCTTCAAAAGTTTTTGACTAAATAAAAACCTTTCCAATTTTATTATCAATATATTAACGTAAAATAGTGAAAGATAAATTTGGAGCAAATTGCTATACGATAATATTATAAAAATAAACAAGTGGATAGCATTATTATAACATTATCACCAAAAGCCACTATGTACCAGATTTACTCAAGTTTTGATTAAATTTTCACAAATAAATTTTCTCCGTCTATAAAGTATTACATAATATTTTTGTCAATATGTTCTTTCATGTCGAAAGAGGGAACCGACACGATAAAGTGTCTCGGAACTTATTTAATAACACTTCAAACTGACATTACGCAATTATAGCTCTTATGTATACAGTGTGTCCCAAAAAACACCGAACTTTTTGGATATAGAATAAGATACACATTATATTATCTTTGAAAGTTATTATTTATTCAAAATAGGCTCCATTAGACTCAATACAGCGTTTGAAACGATCAACCAGCGCATGCATAGATTTTTTTATGTCATTTATAGGAATGTTCTTCAGGACATTGGTTACGGCTGCTTGAATGGCTGGGATATCATCATAAAATGCTCCTTTCATCTTGGTTTTCAGATTTGGAAATAGAAAATAGTCACATGGTGATAGATCAGGCGAATACGGAGGGTGGTTGATGAGAGAAATCCGTTTTTTCATCAAAAATTCGTTCACTTTTTTGGTCTTGTGAGGTGGTGCATTTAACTGATGTGGAACAAAACGTGCACAGACCTTTCTTTTATCCAAATCTTCAGTTAAAATTCTCCAAATAGTGTTTTTACTCGTATTTAATTCCTCAGCCAATATTCTCGGAGTAAAATTTGCATCGATACCAATGATTTCACGGACTTTTTCCACCAATTCAGCACGATTACTAACTTCTGGACGACCTGGCCTTAGGTCGTCATTTAAATCCTCACGACCATTTTTAAATCGTGTAAACCACGTATAAACTTGAGTACAACTCATACAATCATCACCATAAACTTTTTTCATCAATTCGTATGTCTCAGCGAATTTTTTTTCAAATTTAACACAAAATTTTATATTTGCTCTTTGTTCCATTTTTGTTTAGTAACATTAGCACACTTTTTCTTTTATTGAAATGGCTGTAACTTTCACATCTGTCATCCGATTTACATGAATTTAGGTGCGTTTGAAAGATGATGAATGTATCTTTTTAATGCTGCAAATTTTTAATAGATGGAGCTGCATGTTGTATGATTTAAATATAAAATTCAGTATTTTTTGGGACACACTGTGTATATAGCTCACCAAAAAACATTAAGTTGTAGGGATTTGCTCAAATTTTGATTTGATAATAAATCGCAAACATTATTTAAAAATTCATTTCTTTACCTATGTTTTTAGTTACTCTTATTGTAATATTTAAAGCAATTATTATTCCGCAAAACGCCTACGTAGGCCGGAAAGGGATCAATTTACGAACTTTTCAGTATAATTTACATTAAAATCGGTTGTGAATTGACGGAGATAACTAGCATAATCATAATATTTAAACTTCCTTTTAATTTCGCATGTACTAAAATCAATAATCTCAAATAATAATCAGTTTAACTAAAGAAATTCTCCTATAATTTATGGCATTTTAACCCCAGAAAATCCTTATAGAACATTTTCCTATTTTATATCGAACTCTACTTACCATCGGAAATTGTGCCATAAAATAGGGGGCTTCTGCCGAAAAAACATCATACAATTTCCTACTCGAATGTCTAATTAAGACTTTTTCAAAACAGTAAAATATCACTGTTTTGATTCTGGAATTTTTACCGTTTTTTATCAGACTTTTTTCGACGCAAAAAACAGCAAAAATTTCTTTTCCCCTTTATTGATCCTTTTCTCCTTCTTCCCTCTTCTCTTTTCACGTTTCTACTTATCATTGACAACCTGTATGAAAGGAGAAATTATTCAGACTTTTATTATCATGCACAATTATGAAACAATGTTAGTAATTATATCAGGCAATTTAAACATTTATGTAGTAAAGTCGAAGAAATCTGAAAATAATTCTGCTCCAAGGTGGGTTCGAACTCGCGCACTCGTGGTCCGTAGGCTAGAACGTAGACCGCTGATCTGTGAAATCATTGCAACGGCACTTCGATTATTAGTTACATGACCCACAGCCTGATATGCTTCTCGAATAATAATGTGAAGCGCGTCGTTCAATTTTTCATGATGTTTCATTAAAAAACATAAAAATTATTGAAAACGATAAACCATGCCGTAAATATGCAGATGGTCTTTAGTAATTAAAAACTTTATGAAGTCACTTTTTCAAAATTAAAATTTTATAAAATTAGTGATTTTTTATGAAGTCAACTTTATAAAATTTTATGAAGTTTATAAAATTGGTGGACTTTATAAAGTTTATTTTATAAGATAGGACTTGTATCCACCCTCAAATAATAATTTCATAGGATGTTGTTGTTAATAATTGGCTTTAGGGTCCAGAAATGATAACTCAGGAAGTTACATACTTTCAAACGTTCCGACTCTAATCGGAGTCCTCATCAGTGATCTTTATTTCTTAAATATCCAAACATTGAATAAGATATTGCACATATGAGTCCTATTTTGGGATAAACTTTGGTAACGTGAAAAATGTAAAAAATATATATATAATTATAAAGTATACTTAGAAAATGTACATAAAATTGTACAGAAACCATCGATAAATTACCCAAAAAAAAATTTTCATAGGAATAACAATAAAATCCTAGCCCATAACTCTGAGATACATCAAATAAAGAAGTAGTATATGTTTGTGTCTAAATGTTACTGAAAATATAGATGCTATTACGTATATAGTATAAAATTACAAAGGGTTATTTATAACAATTGGCTTAGAATTGCTAATACGAATTCTACACTGTTAGAAATTTCTACCGCAATTACACAGAACATGTGACCGTAGTTTTATTCAGCTGCAGCCTCACAAAATTTACAGAATTACCGAAAATTCTGTTACTTCAGTGAAAATCAGTTGATTTAACGGTGGAAGGGGTTTTCACTGATGAATCAGTGAACAGGAAAATCACTGATTCACTCGGTGGAATTTTGACTGATTTGAAAATGTACTGAATGTTCTAAATTTTCATTAATATTATGGAGCTCAACTGAATTTTCATAAAATATATCTCAAAACTACAAAACTGTAACAAACTTATTCAAATCCATCAGAAAATTGCGTAGCTGAAATTGACTTTCAGTTTCATGTGGTTGAAGTTTTAGCTGCATGTAACGGTGAAATTGGTATTTTTTTTTTTTCCATAATTTTAACTCAAAAGTAACAGAATTTTCGGTAATTCTGTCTTAATTTTGTGAGGCTGCAGCTGAATAAAACTACGGTCACATGTTCTGTGTAATTGCGGTAGAAATTTCTAACAGTGTAGAATTCGTATTAGCAATTCTAAGCCAATTGTCATAAATAACCCTTTGTAATTTTATACTATATATGTAATAGCATCTATATCTTCAGTAACATTTAGACACAAACATATACTACTTCTTTATTTGATGTATCTCAGAGTTATGGGCTAGAATTTTATTGTTATTCCTATGAAAATTTTTTTTTGGGTAATTTATCGATGTTTTCTGTACAATTTTATGTAAATTTTCTAAGTATACTTTATAATTTTATATATATTTTTTACATTTTTCACGTTACCAAAGTTTATCCCAAAATAGGACTCATATGTGCAATATCTTATTCAATGTTTGGATATTTTAGAAATAAAGATCACTGATGAGGACTCCGATTAGAGTCGGAACGTTTGAAAGTATGTAACTTCCTGAGTTATCATTTCTGGACCCTAAAGCCAATTATTAACAACAACATCCTATGAAATTATTTTATAAGATAGGCAAATTTAACTTTACAAAATTTTTATGTACACTAAGTCACTTTGTACGCCAAGAATACACTACTACATTCGATCATGACGCACGTCTGTATACGTGTACACGTGCTCACGTGAGCACGTCGCACACTAATGCACGGAGTCATGTATAGTTGATGCCATCAGTCCGAGAAAAAACAATAAAATCTGCCTTCAACTTGAGGTTTTTATTCTGATAATTTATCGGAAAGCTGACGAATCATAGAATGTCCCATAATTTATCGGACTTTTTTAGAGTCATTTACTGTACATATTTTCTTTAAGTAACGAATTATTTCCATCAAAATTTGAATAACAACTTTGCTATAAAAAAAAGTAAATACTTTCATTTTTTTATCGTCTTATTTCACTTGCGCAATAGTATATACTTCATTTCAACTAGCAAATTTTCTTATTTTCTACTCCCTGAGGTAAAATTCCTATAAAAACAGGAAAAATTCAGATATATTGTTCTCAGTGTATACAGATGTAAGAAAAATATGAAAATTTTCAGGTACGTACATATAAGTTGAATTCATAATTATTAACATTATGCAATAAATGTCTCTTAATTCACAAAAAGTAGTCGCAAAGCAGAACATAGTAATTTAATATGATTAAAGGAGAGTTTGAAAGAGTTGAAAGTCTTTTCACTTCGTCAGTACAAATTTCTTTCAATAATACTCCCTTCAATTTAATGCGAAAGAGTAGAAGTGAACCACGAATTGTTTTTAATGCGGGAATTCGCATGCGTTTAAATATGATTGAATATAAAGCATTCAATTAAATGATACTTGATTCAAAGCAAAAAATACCTCATTGAAATGTATTGAGTATCATTCTTAAGATGGTATTATAAAATCTGCTTTGCAAAATCTCGAATTTAAAATGCAACACTTTTCAGTTTTTTCATTTAAGATCTTTTTTTCCGGGTTTATGTTAAAAAATAAAATCATAAATAAAGACATATTTAAGATTTCTTTATTAGCTTAATACTTAATAGTAGAGTAAGCATTTGTAAAAGTGTGTAGATTATGGCAGAGGATACATTAAGCAAGTCTAAAATATTGAGCTGAGTCGCAAGATTTATCGAATGACTTGCGTATAATGTAACACATCACTCAATAAGTTTCCAGTCTGACGTGTAGATAGCACCACTGTTGTCAAATCCATATGATTTCTGGATAGTACCAGGCTTGAAATGTTAAGTGTCAAAATTTCATGACAATCTGACGTATTGTATGGAAGTTACAGAGGTTTTGATGAAGCAACTTTTGTCATTTTCAAAACTATTGATAAAAAAGAGTTTCGAGTGTCAATTAAACATTGCTTTTTAATAGAAAAAATACTGTTGAAGCAAAGCAGTGGCTTGATAAACATTATGGGGACTCTGCACCAGGGAAATCAACAATCATCGACTGGTATGCCGAATTTAAACGCGGTCATATACACACCGATGACGCTGAATGCTCTAGTGGCCCAAAATGATATCAGAAGGTAGTGCGTTTACAATTTTGCACGAATCTCTGGAGATGTGTAAGTCGTTTTCGAAGTGGGTGCCGCGTTCGCTCGCACCCGACCTAAAACAACGCGTCAAGAATTCAGAGCGCTGTTTGAAAAAGCTCTTCAAGCGAGGTAAAAGAGATTTTATGTGCCTCCGGCGTGTAAACTCGTTTTTTCGCTACAGTTAAAAGTAGCGCAATGTTGTGTATTGCGCTACAGAGGAATGTAATGTAAAAATTGAACTGCTCATGCGCCTATAGCCATACAGCGGAGCACAATCTTCTTATTATTCTACTTCTTCGTACAGCGTTAGCACCCTACTGACAAAGCCTTGTATATTTGAACTGCGCATGTGTCTATTAAAATCCGCTACTACTACACAAGATCGATAAAATCAAAATGTCCGGGACTAGTCACGAAATATCAAGTGTAATGACTAGCGCCGCAATCAACTACAATACTAGATTAGATTCGAGTGTACGCATAAAAACTCGTATACGCACCGAAGTCACATCAAATAGAATACGTACCAATGCATACAATTCGGCAAATTACGAGACTCGCGACAATGCTCGCAGGACTGATCGCGCCTCAGATTCGTCTCGGCTTGGTGTCGGCTTCGATCTCCTACGAGCATTGTCGCTCGTCGCGCAATAACCCTCATTGTGCGCCTAGGCACGTAATATATTATTCTGCGTCGGTATGTGAACGCAGCTGGTGAAAGCCGTTCAAAGCGACCAAATACTCAACAGTGGGCTGGCAAGGTTATGGCATCCGTATTTTGGGAAGCACATGGTATTTTCTTATCAACTATCTTAAGAAAGGCAAAACCATTAACAGCAATTATGACATGGAATCACTAAATCGATTGAGCGCAGAAATCTAGAAAAAAAGGCCTCACATGCAAAAGAAATAAGTGCTGTTTCACAAAGACAATATGTAACATCCCTACTTTCCCCCTGGTTGCCAATCCCAGTCAGAGGCATCTGACGCTGGGTGCCAGCTTACACCGAGAGTCGACCATGGGGGAACCCATCGGTCGACGCACAATGTGGCCAGACCAGAAACAGTGGTGTCGGGAGGTTTCCAAATGGTACGTCGGTTAACACCTGGCTTCGCCTGGAGCAACACCCATTTGAGCGTTTCCAGGTAGGTTTAAACGGGTTTGTCAACGTGAGGCCGAACGTTGTCATGTTGTAGAATCACTTTTTCGTGCCTCTGCTTGTATTGTGGCCGTTTGTCGCGCAGTCCTCGGCTCAAACGCATAATAATATCGGCTCTTAATTAATAACATTAGCGTCTGTAAAGTTTTTGGCCTTCCTTCACGCGGACGGTCGTCAACATCAAAATCACCGTCTTTGAAGTGACGGAACCAATCACGGCACGTTGTTTCACTTAAAGAAGCATCTCCGTAAACTTTTTGGAGCTCTCGATGCGCTTCAGCCGCCGTTTTCTTCGAATGAAAGAAGAAAATCAACACTTCCCACAAATGACGATTATTTGGCACAAAATCAGACATTTTCACACAACCAAAAGTATATGACGCCAAAACAAAATCACTAATGTGTAAAAACGGTTCGTTTACCATATGTCTAAGCTTAGTTCATGACGTTTTGGATATGTCAAAATCGGCCAGCATTTACTGCTGGAGAGCCTTCTATTGACAAACAGCGGGAACTCAGTTGCGCACCTTATATTATATTTCAAACTAATTAGTTGAGATTGACATTTTAGTCACTGCCTACATTATCGGATTAAATTCTTTTATATTATTACATTTTTTAACAAAATGTTATTAGCATTTTATTTATGAAAAATATTAAATTTTGAGGTATTTGAAGATATATTAATTTCAATTTCGCGCCGCGCATCTGTCTTGTAAACATGTACCATAGTGTACCATAATTTCGCTCCGTATTTCTGGCAACGCTGCTACAAGGTGTGCGGTGGTCGGGGTCGGAGATACCCTTCTATGGGAGCACCCATCAGGAGAGGCATCTCTATGCCGACCGTCTCTCTTCTTCAATCAAACTGACCCGGCTCGGTCCTTCGACCCTCCTTATATACCGTCCCCTCCGAACGCCACGGTAGGGGAGCTGCGGCGTAGTGCGTATGTACGGTTCGTTACAAATACACCGTGCCACAAGTCCGTGAAAACGATGATCAATTTGAATGAATTAAGCTTCAATTTGCTTTCTCGCCCACCATATTCTCCAGATCTAGCCCCCAGCGACCACTGGCTCTTTGCTGACCTGATAAAATGCTCCAGGGAAAGAAATGGCTCCAATGAAGAAGTGATTGCCGAAACTGAGGCTTATTTTGAGAGCAAAGACGAATCATTCTACAAAAAGGCATCGAAAAGTTAGAGAAGCGTTGGAATGAATGTATTACGCTTGAAAGAAACCGTGTTGATGAATAAAGTTGAATTTATCGAAAAAACTGTGTTTTTCTTAGTTAGACCCTAAACTTATTGAGTGATGTGTTATTAAAGGCAAATACACTCGTGTATCTTCATTTTCTTGAGCTCTGACAATTTTTAATATAACAGTCATAAAATTTTTACTTTCTGCAGTTTGAAAAATCTCCTTCTTTACTAACAATAAACAATAGAAGAATTGAAATAGGCAATAGACCTGACATACAAATAATATCTATACCAGCTGAAACAGTAGGATGGGGCAGTGATGATATTAGAGAAATGGCTGACAATACTGATTCATGCTTTTCACATATTTTAAGAAATGTAAGCGTGACATCTAAGTCTAAAGCTCATTGTCAAAACTTCTTCCAACATATCTTTGATTTCAACGATTACAGAAAAGTATTTCCTTTTCCGGATGAGTTTATTTGCGGACATCCATATGGCACATATCAGGACACCGAAGTAAGTATTTCTCAGGAATTTCTAAAGTAGTTTACATGATTGAAACAACTGATTCGATCATTCGAAAAGCATTTATACATAAGTATAGCTATATTCATTGTTACAATTACTTACACAGAATCACTACTCAAATAATCAGAAACGAATCTCTATTAAAAATCTAAAAAGCTTGCAGGGTTCGAACTTACACTGTAAACAATTTTTAGATGCCAAATTACAGTCGATCGTAAATACACGATCCAACCAATAAGATCGCATGTGAATTACTACGTATTAGGATGCAAACTTTTTGATTTAAATGGAACGTTGCATTTTAATTCAGTCCTTTTAATTTACAGCTAAGACGAAGCATTATCACAGTCGCCTGTAATCTCACATGTTTGAAAAATTCAATTTTATCAGTTTGGTAACAAAGGAAGGAGAATCAGTAAGGCCTGATCTCAGCTCCCATCAAATTTTCGTCATAACCATTTTACCGATTTTTTTATGATTAACTTTAAATATTTTCAGTCGTGGCGAAATATTCTTTGAATGTCTCTTTTTCTTCTTAGTGGGCGCAAATACAAACCAAAATGAGATAATTTATTTTAAAAGGGTGCTACGATGTTATAAAAATGCTTCCTCTGAAAATAAATTACCGCTCACACTGTTGGCCCATCTGCTTAAACTTTAAAATGACTGCTATTGTATTATTGGTTGCAGACAGAATACACATAATATTATTGCTTCTTATGTTATTGAGAGAGCCGTGCTAGGGATGAACATTATACTGTCAAGGTTTGGTTCGAACGCAACTCGTTCAAATCAGGGCAATAAAATGTTGGTCAAAACGCTCTGGTAGACCCAAAAATATGATTCCGCTGCATCTACACAACAAACTCAGGATAGTTAAGCACTGCGTAAAAACATTAGTTGTCAGTAAAAAATATAATCCGAAAAAGATACATTTTCGTATTAGGGGCGCAACTAAGTTCCCACTGTTTGTCAATAGATGGCTTCATCAGTAAGTGCTGGTCGATTTTGACATATCCAAAATTTCATGAACTAAGCTTAGACGAACCGTTTTTACACATTAGTGATTTTGTTTTGGCGTCATATACTTTCGGTTGTGTGGAAATGTCTGATTTTGTGCCAAATAATTGTCATTTTCAGGAAGTGTCTATTTTTTTTTCATTCGAAGAAAACGGCGGCTGAAGCGCATCGAGAGCTCCAAAAAGATTACGGAGATGCTGCTCTAAGTGAAAAACCGTGCCGTGATTGCTTCCGTCGCTTCAAAGACAGTGGTTTTGATGTTGACGACCGTCCGCGTGGAGGAAGGCCAAAAACCTTCGAAGACGCTGATGTTATTTATTATGAGCTGTTGAAACCGAACGAAACCATCACTGGGAAACGGTATCGAACGCTATTGATACGTTTGAGCCGGGGACTGCGCGAAAAATGGCAACAATGCGAGCAGAGGAACGAAAAAGTGATTCTACAGCATGAGAACGCTCGGCCTTACGTTGCCAAACCCGTTACAACCTACCTGGAAACGCTCAAATGGGAACTCCTACCCTACTCGCCGTATTCCCCAGATATTGCGTCGTCCGATTATTACTTGTTCCGGTCGATGGCACATGGTCTGGCTGATCAGCAGTTCCGCTCATATGAAGACATCGAAAAATGGCTTCATTCATGGATAGCCTCAAAAGATGAACACTTTTACCGTAACGGTATTCGAGCTCTACCAGAAAAATGGCAAAAGTTGTAGCTAACGATGGGCAATACTTTCAATGATTTATTTAATTGTAACCATTGTTTTACAATAAAGTTGCATTTTCATTAAAAAAACAGCGGGAACTTAATTGCGCACCTAATACATTCACACTTAGATTTCTTTCATAGAAAATGGGGATTAGTCAGTAACGAACACAGATAAAGATTCCACCAATATGTAGTAACTATTTAGGAGAGATATAAGGATAAATACAGTGTTACGTCAAACATTTTATTAAGAAGAAATGAACATCTGATGCTCAGAACAACGCTTTGTAGAAACACAAGTGCTTCAAATATATTCTTCGGTCTCAAAAAAGAGTTTAAAATACTTTTAACAAAAATTTTAAGTGGACCAGAATCAAGACTTACTGACCCTTCTTTCCTATGCAAAGGAAAATTTTATTTTCTTCTTATAGAAATGCAGAATTATTTTATTTATATTCTTTAGATTTCTTTCTTCTATTCTTTTATTAGTACAGTATATACATTCAATTAGCATCAATCATTTTTATTTAGACATATTAAACACAATAAATTTTTTTCAGGAAGATATGGGGTCTCCTCTAATTATAGAAGGGCAGTTGATAGGTATCTTAAGTTTCAGTTTAAACACTATAAAGATGCCTGTTCTTTACACAAAAATATCGGATTACGAAACCTACGTTACGCAAATGGCTGACTATTTTGAACAGAAAAGTATTTCAACACATGATTCTGCCGTTCACCCAACATTTTAACCACGATGAAAATATTCGAATAAATAATTGTACGTAATTAATCTTATTACGGTAGTACGAGCAGGGTACCGGGTGGGGATAGACTGCTGCGGGCGCGCGGTAAAGAGGTGAGGTTGATCACGTGACCCCAGCTGTACGTTGGCAACCAAAGCCAGCTAATTTTTCTAAAAAGCTGATCTTTTTTTGAAATAGCTTTTTAATAAGTCCACGACTACGTTTTTTTTAATTTCTTTGTTAAGGTCTTAGCTTTAAATTAAATAGTTTTTTTTTCATTTTCATCGACAAATTTGGGAGAAAATTATTAAAACATTTCATCTATCCACCACTTTGCCATAAGACCTATGTTTAATATGCTGACTTTTAAAGACGATTATATTTTTAAACAATCGGTCAACCCCCTCAAATTTTCAGAATTTGTTTAGTCGTATTTGAACTTCACATGAAATAAAAATCAAGTCTTTTGTTCGAAGATGCTATCGTGCTCGTACTACCTTAAAATTTGAGATAAGACCATAAAAAATTGGCAATTCAGGTTACTTTTTTATTATCCAACAGAAGCTTATAGCGTTATCCTAAATATTAAATTTGGTGCTTAAAATTAATTGAAATTATTCAACTGTTTATTTGATATCTTGATGACAATAAAAATTCTATAAAAAAAACTTTTGTAATTTTCTCTTGTAACTTAATCTAAAACATTGCTGTATCGCACGAGAGCGCTAATTTAGGGGTCTCTATGTTGTAACATTGAAATGTTTCAAATGCGCAACATTGGAATCGTTGCTTTGTCGACTTAGCCAATCTTCCTACGTAACAATTGATTTCCAGCAATTAGTCCATAGCGCTATGTGCAGTTCATTACATGACAACATTAGCACGATTGAAAAATGAGTATAATGTCTTGCATTTCATATCGTCATCATAAAAGAACGATTCCTTTTATGGGGTGAGGGGTAAATTGTTTTCAAAATTTTTAAAAACATTCAATTTTGGGAAGTTGTAAATTTTTTTATCATTTTAAATTTTAACAAAATTGTTCAATAGTTTTAAATCTTTCAAATTCCAACTATTTTTAAATTCTAAAAGTTTTTAAATATTTTCTGAATTTCTTGTCCAACAATTTTTCAAAACTTTGAACTAATCACAACTTTAAAAGTATGTGTTACCCAAAAATGATTGATTCGAGAATAATCCAAAATCCAAGAATAATCTTTTCGTTGTTTTTATATATTGAATTTATGTTTTTCAGGTTATTCATATTTTCTCAGTATACACAAAACTGATAAACAACCAACGTTAGTCAGTTGTTTTTCTACGCAAGAGAAACCGCGCATGCGCGGAAGAAGAGCTAAATATATAGGATAGGAGTAGCGATAATGTGACATTGGAACTGTCCAATGTTCCACTGTAAAAGTCACTACGATCTTAATAATATCTACACTTGGAAAAAAAACCGTCAGGTTATATGGAAAATCCCGTTGCATTGACGGGAATGAGCATCGACGCCTTTACAACGTTAGGTTTACGTGCTGCCACCGCCAATGTAGCGTTGAAAACTCACGTTAATCCGGCTATGTCAGCCCCGTCAATTCACCGGGAATGTTAACGCTGGAGCGCCGTGTGATTTGAAAATATTACACGATGACGCAGTTTCATATCCATAATGAAATTGGCAGTGCTTTGCTTTTAAATGCCAATATATAATTAGGAAAACATTTATTAGGAAAACAAAAGAACTGCAAAGAACAATCGCGAGTATTGCCACAGCCTATCATTTTCGGGTGATTTTACGTTGGCTCTAGGCTCTACTGTCAGTATAACGTTGAATAGCACCGGTGATTCACCGGGAGAGCAACGCTACGTCAACGTGAAATTGGCGACGGGACTCCTTCCCGTTGATTTCACCATGTTTTTTTCCCCAGTGTATGTAACATAGCGTCAATCGCTATGTTTCTAGCGTCTGTTTCCATCTTTCATCGCTCGCGGACCAATGCCACGCGTACCGTAACACCGCAGCTATGTTTTATAGTAGCATGTACTATGTTCTTCTATCTGCGTAGGTCGAATTTCGTAAATTTAGTTCTTTCTTCGGTATCTGTATTCAAATTGAAGCACACATTCTCGGTTAGTCGTTCGATCAAAGCCTATCAAAAATTATTGATGTTAATGTGTACTAAACTAAATATTACTGAAAAATGGAAAAATTTGAATAAAATGAACTTAATCCCAGATAACAATCGTGCGCGGCACCACGTTCGCACGCCATGCGGGTCACGTATGCGAAAGAAAATGCAGCAATCTCGCGCGCACTCGTCTAAAGGCGTGAGGGGCATATCAGTGCGACGCATATACGTCGCAGTACGCGATCACTCATGTAGTCTCGTAAGCTCATCAAATGAGATGCAGAGAAAGTTAAGATATATCAAATTTAACAATCGTTGATCACATAACTTATTTAGTAGTTTTCAACGGTGCAAAATTTCGGATTTTATACAAAAAATTCTTGAATATATCAATCACCTACGAATCTGTTTTATTCATTCATAAGAATTTTCCTAACATTAAAAAATAATCAATTTTTTGCAAAATTCGATTCAAGTGATTAATTTTACTTATCTACTAATAAGATCTTGTAAATTAAAAAATGTTTGATTCCATAAATTTTGAGATATTTATACAACGGTAAGAGATACACAACAACGAATATTTAACATTCACATAACATAACATTCTCGGTTGCTATACTTCATAGATTTGAAAGAAATGGAATTCATAAGGATTAAAACTTTTTAATACTCATTTCAATTCTGACTGACGTTTTTCATGAGAATTAATTTTGGAATATGTAAAAATTTAAGACAAGAAATGGACTCTACAATTAAGTTATAATTAATGATGATCGTGTTGAAAGTTCCATAAAATAAGGCAGTCGTATTAATGTATGATTTGAGTACGAAAAATATTACAAGCATAGTTACATTTTTAATGTAAAATATGAATAAATTAATTTCGAAAGTTTTATTTCATTCAAAAGACGTTGGTCATTGATATAATGTTATAATTCAATTGGTGTTCATTTAATGTTTCTGGAAGCACGCGTGGGAACCACGACGTACGAGACATATGCGTGGCAATCTCACGCGCAACTGTGTGACCTCTTGAGATCACCCGTGCGGATTAATCCTCACGCGTGAGTGCGTCATGCCCCGCATTACGCAGACACTTCGTTTTCTGGGAATGTTAAATTAAACCAAAGATATTACAAATTTAGATACGGCAAGGGGTTAGTTAGGATTTCATATAATTGTGTATTTGAGCAATGGCGAGTTTGTAAGATACGCCAACTATCAGGAGCCAAAATGTCGGGATGCAAACTCCCATATGATATAGTACTTTAGTTTAGTCGTTGAGTGAAGATAGGTATAGAGGAGACATCCGGGGCGATTGAATGGTCCAAACCTTGCGGGGAAAGACGCCAGGGGTAGGTAAAGTTCCGGAACCAACCACGGGGATCGACACTTTCGAAAGTCAACAAAATCTCACGGATAAGAAGTAAGTTGTAGGAGTAAGGCCTAAACTTGTGTTGGTGATTCTGCTGTATTCATGATGGATCAGGTAGTCCTCGTCGATTCAACCCGAGCTTGTGGACAGAATTTCACGAAATAGCTTTTTACCTCTTTTCCTTCTACTTCGCTCTTTACTAGTCTTTTCCTAAAATTGGATATATTTTTAAAAAAAATATATATAAAATTAAAATAGTAGATTGTATTGACCCTTGATTTAATTCATAATACTTCTAAAGTCAATGCAAACGTACCAAGTATTTGAATTATATATATAAAATAATACATAAATATATTATTCAATAAAAAATAAATGACTGAATTTACGTAAATCAATTATTTGAGTCCCAGCAATTTTTAATTATGATTAAAAATGTTTTTTATTACTTAAACAGAGAAAAATCATTTCAATTAATCTATGGTGAAGAAGTAATAAAGTTAAAATGATTCATTTTTTATTTTTGGTTTGTAATATGTAATAACTTCCAAAAAAAAAAAATTGTGAATATTTTTATTTTTTCAAAATATAAATCCGATCTTAGAAAAAGACAAGTCAAGAACGAAGTAGAAGGAAATTCATTTATTTTTTATTGAATAAATTCTATTTATTAAATTCCATTGAATCGACTAAATTAAGGCAGATAATTTACAGGAACTAGTTTGCAATCAAATTTTTTTAAATCCAAAGAAAAATATTGATGCATTCGTACAAATAACAATATTCTTCCATGTCATAATTCTGTAGATCTAGAAACTAAGTCAGGATTTTATTGATCCTCTGTAAAAATCCGTTTATAACGCCTACACTTTGCACCTGCAAGTGCTTGTATTTGATATTTATAATTTTGTTTTGAAAAACTGTTTTTTCATAATTTCAGCCATTAAAGAATTCATTTTCAAAAATCAGGAAACAGTCAAGTTGTAGAGAATCTTTTTTCTCTAACATTTTCTAACAAATTATTATATATTAAAAGCAATACTTTGTTTTAATTTTAATTTTTCTAAGAATTGTAAATTTTTTTAAAAAAGCAATTATTATTGTATCCCTATAGAAAATAATATTAACTTTGTAACTGTATTGTATAAACAAAAATTATATTGTATGAAAATTAAACTTTCAAAATATCATCATTGATAATTTATTTCCATTTCCTATATGTCTTCAGTATTGTAATCAAGATAAAGAAAGAATATTGAAAACAATTTGTCAATAAATATGTAATAAATTTCAAAAAAAAAATTGTTAATTTTAATACAGGGTTTATTTATATATATTTAATATTTATATATATTCTTTTATATATTATAATACAAAATTTATAATATAAAATATTTTATATATATTATATTATAAAATTTATAATATAAAATATAATATAATACATAATCTTATATATCTATATATATATATATATATATATATATATATTATATTATATTATGAAAATTATAATATAAAATATTTTACATATACTCTTTTATGTATTATTTTATATATATAATTCAAATACTTGGTACGTTTGCATTGGCTTTAGAAGTATTATGAATTAAATCAAGGGTCAATACAATCTACTATTTTAATTTTATATATATATTTTTTAAAAATATATCCAATTTTAGGAAAAGACTAGTAAAGAGCGAAGTAGAAGGAAAAGAGGTAAAAAGCTATTTCGTGAAATTCTGTCCACAAGCTCGGGTTGAATCGACGAGGACTACCTGACCCATCATGAATACAGCAGACTCACCAACACAAGTTTAGGCCTTACTCCTACAACTTACTTCTTATCCGTGAGATTTTGTTGACTTTCGAAAGTGTCGATCCCCATGGTTGGTTCCGGAACTTTACCTACCCCTGGCGTCTTTCCCCGCAAGGTTTGGACCATTCAATCGCCCTGGATGTCTCCTCTATACCTATCTTCACTCAACGGTTTAGTAAAGCGCGTAAAGCGAGCATTTTGCTTGCCTGCTTGCGCAAAAACTTGCGAGAGTGAAAGAGATGGAGAACATTCTGTTTATCTCAATCTTGTGAGTTTCTGCGCAAGCGAACAAGCAAATTTTCCGTAATTTAAAATCGGGTAACGTTACGGTAACTTACCAAAAGTATAAGAATTTATGCTTTTTAAAATTATTTTAAGCTTATGAACATTTAAACATATAAAAATATCAACATTTACATGTATAAAGTAATTAAACATTTCCGAATTAATTTTTTAACCTTTTTTCAACTGAAAAAACTATTGTAAACTCAAAAAATGTAGTATTTTCTAAATTATTCCATAATTTTCTGTGTATTAATATACCTCATTATCTAAAATAGGTATATAAATATAGAAATAAAATTATTTATTGTACAAAATATTGTCAGCGTATTCAAATAAAATGAGGTTTATTCAAAATAATGTTTATTAATATAAATATAAATCAGGCGGTAATTTATTTTAAAGTTACCTTCTCGGTAACGTTCTCGAGAACGGGTAAATTGCCGGGTTAACATTACCCACTACGAACTCTAGTCTGCGCCCTGAAGTTCTGCTGTCACCTCCTAGACTGGCGGGAGAGTTTAAATTACGAGGTGAATTTTAATTTTGTGGAAACACTCTTTATTGACGTCGACAATCAGGTTCGTAACACAGATCTGCTAATCCTGTTTGCAGTAACAACTCACTAAGTCTAACAAATAAATCTCACTTATTCACTATTCCCGTCTGTAGTAACAATTTACTAAATCTGACAAAAAAATCTCACACTTGCATTAAAGTTCGGTGAAGACCAGGGTCCGGATAATTATTTCGGATCGCGACCAAGTATATACTTATGGTTGTCTGACTCACGAAGACTCGAAACTTAAGTCTAAAATCGCGGCGGTATGACTTGTGAAGAAAGGAAACGAGGTAGCAAAGGCTCAGGAAATTTTCACCAACCCCTATCTATGTACCTAGGAAGAGTTGTGCATTTTCTGACTGTCCGGAAACCACGTGGTTTTTATGGTTTAATAGACAGGAGAGTCATCTGGCTAGGCTCGTCTAAAGAAAAATTAAAAAGGGTCCATCGTCCATCTTATCAGTTTTATGAGTTTTTACAAGTGATTGGCATGACCAACTCTCTAGATTTATTGTTATTCCCGGAAAGTTTGTGCGACTCTAAATTGTATATTTGCGTTTTGTCCATGGCTTAAAGAAAGGTTATTTATGAGATGAGAGTTGAAATTTGAATAGGAGGGTGTTTTTTTATTTATACGCAACCTAACCTGTCACAGCCTTAGAAATGTAAACAAGAAGTACGCATGCGCTAGTAGAGTGAGAGAGCTTCACCAAACTCACCTCTCTCTCTTTCTAACGATCGGACGCTTCCACTTACCGCACTCCTATTGCGTCCCTACTCTATCTATAATAACTATAGTAATTCCTCTTTAAGAGATTGGACCCCTCATATCTCTTTATGAGTTTAGGTCTTCATTACTTCATTATGCTCCAGGCCTACATTAATTGATTAAATAGGAGTTCGCATCCTGACATTTTGGCTCCTGACAGTTACCACGCTTTTCAAAATTACCATTGTTCAGATACGCAATTACTGGCAATTATATGAATTCACTCACTCACACGCTGAATAAACTGAATTTTGTGTAAAGAATAATAATTTTTACTTGTTTAATTATCAATTTTCTGTATTTTTATAATTTTGAATTAGCCCGCTAAATAATATGACTTGCTCCTCGCTTCTCTCTATCGACTCTTCCTCATGCTTGCGCTTGCGCAGTTAGAAATGTATCATGTCTCTGACATCACGTAACTTGGCAATTAATATCTGTATAATTCACAAATTCTGAATAACGTACAATAACACAGTGACATGATTTCCGAACTTATGCACCTATATGATGAATTTTAAGTAAATAAGTTATGTAGGCGCATAGTAAAATTGAAGTTATATTTAATGTATGTATGTTCAATTATTAGAAATCAAAATAGTTTATGGAATTTTCTATACATAACCTACTAACTTTATTATGGAAAAAGATAAGGCGAAGACGAAAGCTTTAAAATATTGTTTATTAAAAGATATGGAGCTGTTCAATCCAGAACAACGCTTGCGAGTGCTTGTAGAAAGCAAGGGTACAGTGGAAGTGGATCATAACACACCTCCTATAAGGTACATAGAATGAGTCATTCAAATTCAAAACCTCATAATTTTATAGTTTCTTCAATTAATCATTAGCTATTGTATGAAATCCAAATGAAGGATATTATTTGCTCCTCATTGAATGTTTTATTATTTAATATTACAGAACAAGTGCGTTATCACAAGACTAGGCTTACTGATATTTTTCTTATTAAAATGTATTTATGAATTAGCTTATTTACACATTGGTCTGAAGAACATTTTTCTCATCAGAATCGTGGAAGTTTTTTTGGAATAAATAAGTATAACAGGTTCTACAATAGAAAGATATAGTTTTAATGCTATGGGAAAAGAATGTATAATTTATTTATAATTTAGAGTTAACAATCTCGTTTTTTAGTTTTGTTTACAATTTAAAGAGAATACTAAAGAAACTTGTACAGAAAACTTCAAGACTTAATTTTGAGCTCCAATAAGAAAACAAGTTGAAGAATTCTGAATATTATAAAATTGTTTAATATTATTGATATCTTGTTACGTCTTGTTTTAATATAAATGTATTACCGTCACCTGATGATGACTGCATTATTTATTTAGTGCTTAAAATTATTCAGGTATTACAGAACTGGAGTACAAATGATTAGACAAGCAAACGTTTACATGGATGAGGGCAATTTGGAAACTGCCTACACTCTTTACATCAAGTTTTTGACGTACGCACTTTATTGACTACAACTATGAAATTATAATAGAAACTAGAAACAATTGCTAACAGTCCTTTTTATGGCAAGTATTTTGTATTGCATTTATAAAATATTTTTCAGGATATTTGTAGAAAAAATTAGAGAACATCCTAAATATAATACAGTCTCTGCAAAAGAAAAAGCCTTGAATCAACAAATGCTTCGTGAAGTCCTGCCAAAAACAGAACGAATTAAACAGCAATTACTGGACCAGTATAGAGTGGAATTAGCAAAATATTTGGAAGATGCTAAGAGAAGGGATAAAATTGAACAAGAAAAAATAAAAAAAGAAGCAGAACAACAAAGGTAAACTACACAGCTTATAAGAAATCTACAAATATTACTTCTGCACTTGTAAACTTGTTCAGTTGTACTTCTACTTATGTCTGAATCATCTACTTTTCCTTAGAATAAAGGAAGAGGAGAAGAAAAATGAAATAATAACAGATACAAAACCTAAAATAGCAATTAGTGCTGGTGCAATAACCAATGACTACTTGAAACCAAAGAAACCATCTTTTACTTCACCTACTACTCCTATAAGCCCCGGATTAGACATTAAAGTTCAATCATCAGACAAGTAACTTTTTTTATTTAATCTTTTCTTTCATGTGTAATTCAAAACTAACATTGATTGCAATTTCATCTTATAGAAAAATACCATCTGTGGATCGTTCGACTAAACCTCTTGCTCAGGATGAGAAACTCGAGTTACGTGAAATGATTCTACCAACAGAATTAATTAATGGTTTTCTAAGATTAGCAGCACCAAATACAACGATTAAAAAAGAAACTTGTGGAGTTCTAGCAGGGAAATTGGAAAGAAACAAACTGCTGGTTACACATTTGTTGATTCCAAAACAAACTGGATCACCTGATTCCTGTATCACACATAACGAAGAAGATATTTTCGATTATCAAGATCAGTACAATTTAATAACACTTGGTTGGATACATGTGAGTATAATACCCTTCATGTAAATTTTAGTAATTTCGTAAACAATTACTAGTTTTTCGTCACTAGAGCCTTATTTAAAATAAGTAATCTTCCAAGATTTTTAGGACGATTATTCAAGAAACTACGTAAAATGATTAATGCTATGTTTTTAAAAACCTTTTCTTTATAATTTTCGTTAAATAGTAGGTAAAAACATAACTCAAAAGTATTCACAAAAATGTCACCGAAAATAGAAAATAATTTATTTCTAAAGGTAACTCATCCCTTGGGACAAGAAAGGAGTCTAAAAGAATATAGTACTCATTACCTAATCATTCAATGCATAAAATTCAACATTTTTTTTTTCTAATGCAATGTCTTCTTACCAGTCTGCTCTTAGAATATATTATTAGAACCATTTTTACCTAAACTCAATAATATTTATTATATTATATAACTTTATGGGTATAATTTTATGTGTAACAGACTCATCCTACACAAACTGCATTTTTATCGAGTGTAGATCTCCACACACATTGTGCATATCAGCTTATGATGGCCGAAGCAATAGCCATCGTTTGCGCGCCTAAATATGATGAGTATGTATAAAACTTCTAAAGAAAAAAAGTAATGTTATGTGTTATCTATGAATAGAAAACAATCTTCATCTTTTCAGAACTGGCTTTTTCGTACTAACTCCAGATTATGGTTTGGATTTCATTGCCAGATGCAGGGAAAGTGGATTTCATCCCCATCCAACTGATAAACCTCTTTATACAGTAAGTTTAATATATCATTTCCTATAAATATTTACCTACAAATTGGACAATATTCAAATGCATTTTTTCTCCTTGTTGTAGAAAGCGAAGCATTGTAAATTGGACCCAATGGCGAACGTGGAAGTGGTTGACCTAAGAACAAAATAGCTATCTTGATTACAATCCTAATGAAAGGACAATTCGGGTCAGCCGTAACTCCACTTAAAAAAATTTTTGTTTGCAATATAAATTTGAATTAAAAGTTTTAAAATACAAGGATATACATATACAGCTATATCACATTGATATAATTTTTTAAATTATTTTAATATTTTTTACAATCCAGTATTATCATTCAAGTTTTATATAATTTTATGTTTTTGGAATACTGTTTATTTTAAGTGTTGTTGAAAATGGTTTTATTCCTATATATTTTATAAATGTTAATTTTTTCCTGTAATAGTGATGAAAAGAAATCAAGCTTCATATTAAACAAAATTCACAAAATAATTTTATGAAAAAAGTGGAGTTACGAAATATAAACGGCAGCCAATCACAGTCAAATACAAAGTAATAATTATCTTTGCACCAAATTTAAGAAGGAGACGCACTCTGAAACAAAATACGTATGTCTATGTAATAGAAAATTAGCATAGTGGCCGAATTGGCAAATCATTTCCGAGTAATCTGTTCCTCATTTGTAATTCTTCTACAATATTTTCGTCATTTGGAAGAAATATTGAATCACACATATTATATTGAACAAAAGTATTCGATCAAACAATTTTTCAAATCAGCATAAAAGTTATTTTAAAAAATCTGCCTGACTCAGTTTGGGGGGGGGGGGGTGTCAGTTGTTGCACTTAGTTTTGTATTATCTACGGATATTCAAGTTTATTCCTCGCGATTTAATACTATGACTAAAGTAAATTTTACAATTTTTTAAATGTGAGTTCAATTTTTGCAAAATTACTTCAACTCTTTTTTAATATTAAAAATGATCTAATTTTCTAAATTTTTTCGGATAAGTGTAGCTAACAAACTTGTCCTTTTTTTTCGAGCCCTGAGAATATGTAACAAAGAACATTTTAATTTGATTATTCTTTTGAAAGTTATCAAGTCCACAGACAACGACAGGTAGATGGGATTGAAAAAACACTTTTTTTAGACTCAGGGGGTCAGGAAACGTGAGCATTTGTTAAAAAAAGACGATGCCAAATTTTACAAAAATCTAGTACCCTTCTTATATGTGATGAGAATGTAATAGAAAATGAAATCTCATACAGTTGATTCATTTTTCATGTCAGTTAGAAGAATGCAAATATTTCTGCACTTATCTACTTTTAAATTGAAACACCTTTAATATTGCCTTTAGTAAAAAAAAAAGTGTTTGTCCGAATAATTTTAGTTTTATATAAAGTTTTATATATAAATATCGATAAATACATAGAGTTATATATTTATGCATATAAAATAACTTAGATTGAGTAGGCAGATTACAAATCCATGTAAAATGTACGTGTATGATACAAGCAATAATTTATTTATAAAAACTTCAATCTATTCTAACAATGGCAATTATCTATACACCCGATATTTTAGATACTCTGTTTTACCAGACAAAATATCCTTACCTATACAAAAAAAATGTATTATTTGAGGGCAAATATGGAAATAAATCCAAGGAACATAATTTTGACACAGGTTTAAGATAGGTAACGTGCTGCAAAATTCGATAATTTTATTATTCTCTTATCGCTTACAGAAATTACTTCTTCCTCTCAACAACCAGGGGTCCAACATTATCACCAATGTCTTTGTTGTGTTTTCCGTGAGAACCGTCACAGTATGGCCACTAAATTAAGGAAAAAAAACTGTTATGAATTTTTTATATTCTCAAAATCCTTTGACAGTAAAATATATTTGGCCTTTTTATAACATATAAATTATTAGAATAAAGCTTCCTAAAATAAAATATGGATTTTGGTGTTTTTAAATAATAGCAATACTTTATTAACACAACTTATCCTTATATTAACTAAGGGATGAAATAAACAATCTTCAAACTTTCTATAAATCTTTACTCCTCAGAATTTCAATTTCTTAAGTTTCATCATATCAAATTGAATTTGAAATTTAAAAAAGTAAAAAATTTAATTGAAAGATAGAAATTAACAATTCAAAATATTTGAAGGCTTATAAAATCAAAATGAATATATTGTAATATATAAAAAATTTTAATAAACAAGATAATATAAAAAAATTATAAATCAGCAGGTTGAGTAATTCAAGAATTAGATAATTTAGATCTGAAATCTTTAAAATGTTTAAATTGATAACTGATTATCAGAAGATTAAATAATTTTTATATCACTATAATATTTGAAAAAGTTTAAAATATTTGGAAATTTTAGGGGCAAAAAATTAATGACTAGGAGCTTTTAGGTGTGGATTGATCCACATCAAGTACAAAAAGTTGTAATCCATTGTATCAACAATATTATTGAATATAAAAATCGATATTCTATTGGAAACCATCAATGAACTCTTACTAAAAATTTATTATCCGATAAAGAGTAATTACACTGTCCTGCAAGGTTCATGCGGCTGGGTAAAGACATCGTGTTCTTGATATATATTTTCGCGCTGAACACGAATCGCACGAACACGTCAAAAGTTGTCCATGATGTCAGGTTTTTGAGAAGAGGATGTTGAAACCCCCAAAAATAACATTTTTGTCCATTTTTGGAAAATCGCCGTCAAGAAAGCCGACATGCTAAAACCTTCGCTCATGTCTAAAAATGAAGCCTGACATTTTTAATTCAAACCCAACTTGCCAAAAATTTGATCGCACATGACCTTGAAGCCCTGTACGCATTTATTTCTAGAGGTGTATGGACTCGAGCACATTTGAAGTAAAGATTTAGCCGAATTGCCGCAAATCAAAAAAACGAAAAAATTATATTTATAATGCAACCTAAAAAACAACCCTCAATTCACCCCTCTCAGTTTCTAGGATTAAAAAATTCAAAAATTGACAACTTTTGACCCTGGATTCGTGTTTAGTGCGAAAAAATCTATTGAAAACGCTATTACGCTACCCAGTCGCATAAAAAAAGTTAAAATTCGCAGGCCAGTATTATTAATATCGAGTTTGCAATAGTCCATATGCAATCTCAGATCGAAAATCCAAGAGCGATTTGCACTTAGTGCTACCTAGATCGCAATGACGTCTATATAACAACCATGAATTAACGACACAAGAGTCTATCAAATAGAAAATTACTCGCTGATAATATTTTTTTGCTCTAATATCAATTTTGTACAAGTCGACTAGTATATTATGTAAATCCACGCCCCCTGTGCATTCGTTATACTCAAATAAAAGATGAGGTACAGAATAGTCTTTGTATTTTTTCCTTGAAGAAGACCAACTTGTGACTGACTTCAAAGGATGTACGGAAGAATAAGAAGAAGCTAGATAAACTGGCCTATGGGTGCCCAACCATTTGAGAGCAATTACATTTGTTGATTTTTCTGTAAGGTACTCATAAGCCCCTTTGCCCTTCGTTTTGAGTTCTGTAACACTTTTAAAAGTACATCCTGGCAATCTAGATGGTCTAATTGTACCCAAAGATAACAATCCTCGTTCCTTAAGAGCTACAATCAAACTATGAGACGTAAATTTACTATTCATTAACACTTTGTAGTTCGCATTTGTAGGCAAATTTTCACTAAGACGAATGACAATATCTCCTTTATGTCCAAGCCCGGAAGTGCTTGGAAGTATGTCCCTACCCATGTAGAATTCGAAATCATAAAGAATTCCACTCTTTCCACATCTGGTGAACATTTTAAATCCCACACACGAACAATTATATCTGCATTTTTGGCTTTTTTGATGTCTGTGAGCTCTGGTCCGAATATATTGATTTAAAGAATTACTGTGGCCCTTGAAAGGCAGGATCACCTCATCGATTGAATTATACTCCTCGCTTTTTAACTTGGACAAATTCATTCGCAGAGCATCTACAAATGGACGGATTTTATAAAGTTTATCATAATTCTGATGATCTCTTGATAGAATATTGCTGTTATTATTAACATGTAAATAAGATCGTATTTCTGAAAATCTATTTTCAGACATGGCATCAGCAATTACTGGAAGACAAGTGGAATTTGCCCAGTAACGATCATATCTGGGTACTTTCACCACACCACTTAGTATATGAATACCAAAAAACTGCTCAATTTCTTTATCTGTTACGTTAATAGAAGTTCCAGAGTTCTGTACAGAATATAAATTTGTTTCAAGGGTAAAACGATGAATCATCTCAGACGTGAATAATTGCTTGAAGTATCGCAAGGGAGCGATATCGGGGATAGGTTTTACAAATCTGATGTTACAACTTATGTCATCGACTCTAATGTCTCGTGGTTTCCAACGTAAAGATCTAGCTCGGAGTCGAATAGAGAGAGGGGTATCATCTTCTGTGTCACTGTCACTTTCTGCACCCACTACCTCTATTTTAAGACCTATCTTGAGTAAGCAGTGGGGCTCTGGATCTTCACATGTGTCTAATAAAACACCTTTTCGGGTAACTAGTATATCATTTTCTTCTTCTGACTCTTCGCCTTTGAGATCTATGTCGGAAATATCTCCTTCCATCAAAAGTAGTATATCTTCATTTCGACGGCTTGATCTTTTACGCATCATCTCTGAAAACTAAAAAGGAACTTTGCAGGTGATCCCTCCAAGTTAAGACGAGCAATTCATTCACTTAATATAAAACATTTTTTACTATTGAACATTTTTGAATTCTCATGAGTGACAAATTCATTTGATCTCGTTTCGTTAATAAAGCCAAGATGCTATGGTCCTTGGTTTTTGTGACAATTGAGCATCTTACCAATAATTATGGTCCTACCGAAAAACACTGTGCACAGATTATTTCACTTCCCAATAAAATATATTGTAATAAGAGATCTAGGTAGACTTTGCAGTTCGCTAAATTATAAGTAAGAGAAGTTTTTCCTTATTAGTGAAGGACCTAAGATGATTTAAATAACGTAACAAAGAATTAAAGTAAATTAATAACTTCAAATAAAATAAATAAATAAAAAATCAAGAATATACATCAGAAATTAAAGCAAATTTGACTTTTTGGAGCATTCCTTTAATAGTAAATAACTTGGAATGCAACAAACACAAGTACTGATTATATATCTTAATCTGAGAATATTGCAGGTTAAAATATATTAAACCAAATTATAGTAATATTTTATAGCTAAGTGTCTGAGTGAAAAATTAATCTCTGGATTCACAAGTCAAGAATATTACGTAACTGTATTTGCTGCATTTAAACAACAGATAAAATTACATTTTTTAAATGAAATAACCTCAAGTACGTATTTAAAATCAAGGTCCAAGATTTATACTTTTTATTAAAATTACTTACGTTCTCACTTCTCCAGCAACGGCAAAATGCTGCCTTGTCTGCTATATTTTCAATATCCACCATATCCACAACTTTGCCGCAGTCCTTCTTAATTTTAGGATTTACTATTCCGCATGGCTGAATTTATAAAAAATTGAGTATTATATTTATTATCATCTTTGTAGTTGAATCTAACATTAAATTAAAGCTGGACAAGTATTGAAACTATGCTTACTGGAGGTCTAGCCAAGGGACAAAATGCTCTGTACGACATGTATCCTAATCCAGCTAGCATAGCTGTCGGCGGGATCAAACTTAGCCAGTCTCTTACTGAAATAAAATATAAACATTTAACTAAAATGCAATTTAGAACTGAAGTATAGCTTTCAAGGGATAGCATATTTCAATTCATTTTGTGATCACATATCATAAAACATAATGATGACAATGCAATTATTTCGTATTAATAATTTTACACATTACCTCCAAGCCTGAACCATCCTCCTATCGTATCAGGAATCGGCAACCCTGACAAATAGTTAGGAATCGATACCTTAATAAGATGTGCTACAGGCTCCATGTTCTTTCAAGTACAAAGTAAAATCTAATAAAATCGAATTCTAGAAATATATATCTGTAGACAGATATCACGTTTGTATACTTGACTGTGTCTAACTGTGCGTGCACTTTCGATTCGTTATTACGGTAATCACCAAATCACCTGATCATCTACACTATACTGTACTCTACTTTTTCTTTCCGCTCCAAGCTAAAGCAGGGAGGGGGGTTTAGCCTAGGTCAGCTGTACTCTACTGATACTGAATGGTAAGTTATGTACAGTGTGATACCGGATGTGAGTTTTTGTGTTTTATGGTGTTAGTATCATTAGTATCAGGGTTGGGTCAGTAGAATGCATGAGAACTTAAATGTTTCACGTGCTATTTTGTGGTAATTTGCCATGTAATTTATCGTGCTCAACAGTTTTCGGGAAAGTGAAAACGTAAATTACCTAAAGTGAATTACTTGTTTTTCTACATGTAATTTAGCAATTATGTACAGTGAATATTCTCTGATTTCAACGTTGGGGAGACTGTTGAAATTAAATGCCTTTATGCGCAAACATCGACGAAAAGCGCGATAGGGGAAGAGTTGCGCAATAGTTCTACATTGGTCACACGTTGTTTATGTAAAACTGCGCCTACTAAACGATTCTTGACTGATTCTTGACACTTAGCCATAGTGGGGCAAGCAAGAAAGGGGGAGTTGAAATAACAAATGTTGAAATCAAAGGATATCTACTGTATTTGACATAGGAAACTTTCAGGGATTTTTACGTAAATCACTGTAATTTACTTAACGTAACTTACATGTGTTTCACATAAAAAACCTAGTTACAAGTAACCACAAAACCCTAATATTTTTAAAGGGAGGTAAACTATATATCTTAAAAGTGGACTTTACGAGTTTCAAAACATGAACGTGGAACTTGGAAACGAAAAAGCGGGAAAATATTGACAAGAGTAAAGCAAGAGACAAGAGAGTTCTGTTTGTAAACTGACATTCTCGATGGTAAAGGAAACGTCTGTTTACGAACTATAGGGTGTTATTTGTTGCTATTCTCGAGTTTGCTTCACTAATTTTCGTATCCGAGTGTATAATGCCGTCTTTTTTAATTGCTAGTATTTAGAAAAAGATAGGACTATACTTTCGAAGACGAACATTAGTCTAGCAGACTCAAAAATAGCACCTCTGAATTCTCTTCATATATAGATACGTATATGTTTCGTGTTACGTGGGTTTACACTTTTTTGGGATTTAATCTGACTTAACTTCACCTTCACTGCTTTGTCCTTTATACATAATCCAAATATGCCATTCAATTGCATTCAATTAACTAATGTCCTCGACCAGAAAAACGAATGAAGGAATGAAGAGTTTTGTTAAAGTGTTAAAATATGTCAGTGCCGTCAAGCAATCCTGTGTCAATGCCTGGCATACAGGAAATTGTCGAGTTAGCGAAACTTCTTCGTCAAAACGGTGACAAAGTATTAAACAGTACCAGCAAGCTCTCTTTGTCTACAACTCTTCTACATAACCTTAATCAAGTTTTTCACTTAATCGTCAACGAAACAGAAGATTTCGAGAGCTCCTTTCAAGTGTGCAATAGTTCCAAGAATGATGTTTTCAGGGATGTCAAATTTTTACATGACTTTGTGCAGAAAACGATTGGATTGAAAATCACATGTGATCTCAGTGATGCTAAATTTGAAGTTGACATCAGCAAGTTTCGACACTTAAAATACTTAGAGTTACAAAAAGTTTGCATACAATTGACAAAGGGAATACAATGCATAAGAGGACAATTGGAATATGTCATTTGCGCTGGAGGAAGAGGAGTCAGCAGTATTGGTGACTTACTAGGTAAAGTAATTTTTCAATAATTTAACAATATTAGAGAATATAGATCCAAGAGAATGTCTATTTTTCCAGCTGCCTGTGGTGGAGATGCTTGTGTGGGATTTGTTTGGAACTCTTTAACTCAACTCTCATTACCCTATAATGCTTTGACTGGATTAGATAAATCTTTGGAACTCACACCATGGCTCCAGATGTTAGATTTAAGTCACAATCTAATATCGAAAGCTACTGACTTAGATTGTTTACCAAGTTTAAAGTATGTCAATCTAGGATACAATAAATTAGAAACTGTTCCACCTTTTCACAAGGCAACTTTCAATACTTTGCAAAAATTAATATTAAAGAACAACTACATCGAAAACATAAATGGTAAATAACATTGTTTTATCTTTACTCTCATACTAATATTTAACTAATTAAGTTTTCATGAATTATCTAGGGTTGCAAGGACTTGAAAATTTGGTTGAATTGGACTTATCCTATAATTGTTTGACAGAACATTATAATTTGTGGCCTTTAGAACCATTGTCAGGACTTTTGTGGGTTTTGTTAGAGGGAAACCCCATATCATATCACCCTAATCACAGATTACTCTCTTTGAAACATCTACATCCATGTTTAAGCGGTACTAAGGTAAACGTTCAAAATGTGTACCTAAATCAAATTACTTTTTAAGCTGTCAAGATTCTAGTAAAGTGTATTTACAAAACATTAAACATTGTTTATAACAGTTTGTTTTAGATAGATTGCCCCTTACCAAGACGGAAAAGATGTTAGTGGCTGAAAATCGGGTATTTCCAATTAGACCGATAGGCTCTGTGCCTAGGGATTATTTCTCAAGTATATCTGATTTTACCTCTGAATATTCATCGAATTCTTTGGATACATCTTCATATGACGAATCCAGTAACAAAAAACACCATTTGGATATGATGGATAGTTTAGACACCAGTGTAATTAGCATGACTAAAAATAGAAAAAAACATACCGTAAAAGAAGCTATTATAGATGATGACGATGAAGACAACAAAAAATCTCGAAAATCTGTTTCTCTTTCTAGCTCTTTCTTAGGTATATCTACATATGTCTTTGTTTAAGAATCTGTATTTGTGTTATTCTTAAAAGAGTTAATTTTATTTTCTAATTTGCAATTAATTTATAGAATCATCTATGGATCATTTGGAAACAAAGAGACAAATACTCGCACTCAGAAAAAAATTTGGTGAAGATCATTGGTTGAGTAATCGAGCAGGAACTGCCATTCAAAATATAATGGGCCTTGAGATCATACCAGATGTATTGGCCTCGAGTTCACCCATTCCTTCAATACAAATAGATTCAGCACAAAGCTTGAACGAAGATGAGACTAAAAATGAAACTGATAAAAATGTAGTAACTGGTGAAACTTTAGAAGAACAAAATTTTAGACAAAGTGAACATGTCCATCTCGATTTGGCAACAATCGAAGCAAATAAAAGAGTGCGAGATCCAGAACCCGTTTATAATCCAGAAGAAGGTAAAACAAAAAAATATACTTATCGTACAGTTTTATTAAGTTTCCATCATCAATAATCACACGATTATTACTTTATTTAGAATTAGGTGACTTATACTTGGTTCAAAAAAAGAAGAATGATCATGATTTTGAGGAGGTCTTCCTAATAGTAACCCCGGAGTAAGTTTCTTCGCTGCCGTAAAAATGAGTATTTATAGCTTATCGCGATAAAATTGTACATTAATTTTTTTCTTTTTAGAGAGGTGAAAGAAAGAGATTCTATAACCGGAAAATTGAAATTCCGTTGGTCTACGAATACAGTCCTGTCTTGTGTTATGGGTAGAGGAACATCAACAACAGTTGACATCATTTTTGACACAACACGGAAAGACAGACAAACCAGAACATATCTCGTAGAAACAGATGACGCAAAGGTAAGTCGAGAATTTCAACAAACAGTAGCTAATCTGTTGATAAAACAACTTGATCAATTAAATTTATTTTAGAAAATAGTGGAAACTTTGAGCGAAACGATAAGAACGAGATCAATAGAATTGAAAGTTTTCAAATGTATGAGATGCTCTACACATTTTTCTCACGACATTGAAATTTCAACCGTATCTATGCTGCCCGGTATTTTTTATATTTCTTATCAACACCTAAGAATGTAAGTCAAAGCAGTTACTGATTTTTAATTGTTTTCTAGGTTTAGGTCCACCAAAATGCCCAACTTGTCAAAGTTCTTTAGTAATTAGATCGGACGATCTCAGTACACCAACATCAGAGAATTCTGAGAGCAATCAACTGAAACATGGTGAAGAAGTTCAAAAAGATGTTTTGGACACGAATCTTATTCATTCGGAATCGCAATCTAGTATAGGTAAGATTTAATTTGACACGATTGTTTTAGACAAGAATATGAAAATAATTTTGAAAGTTGTATTGCTCTATCAACTTTATGATTCTTCCTAAGTACAAAGGAAATAATATTCGTATAACTCAAATTGATATAGTTTTCGATCCTAAACTTAGTTTAATGTACATAAGCATGAACTTTATTTTTTAGAAAGCACTGATTATTTCAAATAAATGAAATATAACTTATTCTTAAAAAGACTAACAGAACCCTATAAACATATAATATTTATTTTTATCAAATGAAAAATTCTCCATTGTTATAATGATTATATTTTTGCAATAACAAAATTCTTCAAAATTCTTTTAATCGGGTATGTAACACACTAATTCCCAGTGCAGGTGAAACAAAGGGTGGAGCTATAAACATCACCTCTTCTCTGGTTAACAGCAACCCCATCTGCAGTAAGCTTTTCGAAAATTTCGAAATTTGCATACTTACTTTACGTTGATAAAAAAATCACTGCATCAAGCATGAATAATCGTGTTCCACTATTTTTAAAAATTTCTTATTTCTTATCTTAATCATTACTCAACACAAATCGTTATTTATTATATGGGTTCTTGAAAGATGTCTAGCGATCTTGAAAACCTGAAACTGAATAGTAGTAAATTGAAATACTTTCTCTGTGAAAAAAAAATATCAAGGAATCAATCAAGTCTCGAAAAACTGGATACTAGACATTTAAAAATCAGAAAAACAATTTAAAATTTTAAGTCGAAAAATATATTTCAAAAAAGAAAACAATTTAAAGCTTGTAAGAGAATTTAGTGTCTCAAATTTCAAAATTCAACTAAAAATGTTTTTAAACTAAAAATTTCACAATGAGAATTTAAAATGTTTGAAAAATTGTAAAGTGTAACAAATAACAACTTAGAATATCAATAAATTCAAAAAACTAATACCTTCTTAAATTAGAAATATATTTTTATTTTATTAGAAATTTTTGAAATATCCATGACTTCAAGTTTTAAAAAATCGCTAGATACCGTATCTTTTTGTCAAAAATTTTATAATTTAATGTTTATTTTGTATTTTTAACTTAATTTTGTTGAAAGGAGAAATATCTTTTAATAGGTTCGGCTGCTAGTCTCGAGGATTCTAGAGAATCAACTCCATCAGGAGGAACAACTGCTAAAAAGTCCGAAAGTGATATTGAAGTACTGAGTAATCCCAGTCAAAGTAGTATCGAAGTTTTAGATGATGTATCTAGGTGAGTAGAGTGTTTTGAAGCATTTTAAATCTAATACAATTTTTACTGTGCAACTAATTATTTAACATGTAGGTCAAATTTAACACCAAATCGGAAAAGATCCGAAGGACAACGTAATGTGGTAGCACCTTCTGTTTTGACCTCTGATACTGCTCCTATTATGGCGGGTTTAACAGAAAGTAGTTCTTCAGGTTTGAATTTGCCAATGATTTTATATTAAACAATGAAATTTTTACCAACTCATTTTAACCCAGCGTTTACTATTTGCAGGCTCTATGACTGATAGTGTGTGTACAGCTTACGAAAATAAAAGTATCAAGCTATGCGATATTAGTGAAAAGTCGCAGAATAATGATAATGTCGAAAGCGAAGTACTTAAAAACATCGATATTGAAAAAGAAACAGTAAGCACACCTGTTACAAATTTGACATCAATGTTAGGAGGTAAGGGATATAAATGACATCACTAATATCGCATTACGTGTTGACTAGCTTCGCTTTTTAATTTCTATTAATTTCTGCTAGTTCATATCGTATATGTGATTGCAACAATATTTAAATAAAAAATTTAAATACCCTGTAACATAATAATATACTATTTTAAAGAATTTAAATATACTATTCATTTTCTTCAGAGTTGTTGCAAACCATGAAAATCGGAAGTACTAAAACATCTCCAATAAAATTGGAAGAGAGTTCTGAATTCATGGGAAGTGACGTTAGATATTCGTACACGGACTTCAATAGCGTGGATCACAGAATAAAACTTCATATAATTTTAAATATCTTTGAACAAGAGAAGGAAGAACTTGTTCTTCTTTTGCGAGTAAGTAAACACAATTTTGCCGGATGTTCTTTTTAGACTATTTACACTTTATCTAATGTTTGATAACTATAATTAATATTAGGCAGAAATTCTCGCTCAAACATCAGCTGAGACGTTTCCTGGATGTTTAGTATTGTCTACATCAAAAATTTACGTACTACGGATCATCGGACCTGAAGGGTGTGTATATCTTTTTTATTAATTTTTCACTAAACACAATTCAAATCTAATTTTGTATCTTCAGAGAAGACCCACAACGCTGGTTACGGAAGGAAACAAGCTGGACAATGGATCGATTGCGCTCTTTCGCTCCACTGCCTTTCAAACAAGGTCTCTTGGTGCAATTAGAAATGCCAAATAAATCTGGAGAAGAACTTCAGAACTGCACTTTGGTGTGCATTCTACAAGATTTCCAAAGAACTTCGAGTTTTTTGTTCTATCTAACAGGTAGGATATTATCACTGTAAATTGATCAAAAACCATTCGTAATTTTTCAAATGATTTCTTGTATAAAATGAGTTTTCTTATTCATAGAATTGCATTTGCCTGGCAATTGCGAAGTAGAATTCACAGTTCCCGACTATTGTAATTCTTCAATAAAAAGTGTGCTATCAACTTCTAAGAACCATCGAGAAGAAGATCCAGTTAGGCTACTTGCGATGTTTTCATCGGCAATAGTAAAGTCGGAAAATGGTTCAACGAAGTTGAACATTTCTGGACTTGTTACAACGTCATCTGCATTGATAATGTTAAAAGATAATTTGCAGTGGTTACTCCCTGACAAAAAAGCACCATCAATCGCAGTAGAACAGGCACTAAACAATTTAATAGCTGTTGTATGTATTGAGAAAAAGAAGCTTTTGATTAACAGGTATTGAGTATTAATCAATTTTTTTGTATATGGCAGGATATAGAGGTCGATTCAAATGTGGAAAGTGGAAACGCAACACTTAATTTAAGTTTTTTGGATGAAATGGCGGGAGTAGAAGAGAACTGGATTTTAGACTTTGTTTCAATTGGTGCAGCGGAATCTGTTATAAACTCCATTCAGCCACCCTGGGAAGAACTTTTTTCAGTTCCTCTACAAATCAACACGAGAATACTTGATGCTAAAAATAGACATTAAAAGATAGTGTTTATTAGATAGTGTTTACATTAGATATATGTAGTTATATTTTTCCAAGCAGTGACGATTCTTAATATATTTACTAACACGTATTTGCCTAATTTAAATGAAGGCAATCTGTATAAATGTTATCACGCGAGTTATAAATTAATAAAGAAAACTACAAAGTCAAATTTATTGTAAAAAAGGTAGTTTTAATCTGTGACTGAAAATCAAAGTGCTTCGATTTTATAAACAGATTCTGTAAATTATTGCGACTGTGATATGTGCGTATAAATGTATATGTATATATTTTTAGTCGAATTATCCTTTTATAAGTGTCTATGGTCTTAATGAAATTTTATCAGTAAGATCACAATAAGAAATTATACATTACGTGAATAAAGCTTTGTTTTCGTTTGAAAATTAATTCATGACAGCTGCTCATTTCTTGAGATAAGGCTTCCTAGATCTTAAATATTGAAAATATGTATCTTCATTATAATTGAAAAAACTGTATCAAGAGTACAATTGGCACACGTTTCTACCATTCTGTGAATAGAAGTTACGTAAGAAGATATTTTCATAATTTGGCTCCTGTGACATTAAACCAGTCTCATCTGCAAAACTTACATCGTTTAAAAACAGTGAACACTGTGAATGAAATCTACTTTATAATTAGTCACTATGTGTGTGCTCAGTTTAATGAACTATCAAAAAATCGTTAACTGATGATACTTTTAAAAGATTTGAAAACTTCATCTTCACCCAAAATGGAAAACACGTTTTGGATTCTACTATTTATAGTCATAATTGGTAAGTCAATAAAAAAAAATCTATATTTCTACAAGTTTTAGTTCTTTGTCATTTATTAATATGTTATTCCTTTTTATGTTTTTAGCTTTCAGTTTACTTACAGAAGGACATTTTGGATATTCTAAAAAAAGTAAGTTTTAATTTCGAGAGTAAATTTAATTACGATCATAATTTTTTTAAGATTTTTATAAAATTATAGATCAGCATTTATGGATGAAAGATCATAAAGCGTGTGCTGGTAAATTGCAATCACCTATTGCATTATCCTCAAGTCGATCTCTAGCTTTACCTCTGCCAGCTTTAGAAACAATTGGTTATCATAATTTTTTTAAAAATCCAGTATACTTAAAAAACGATGGACATTCAGGTAACTTTTTTAAATTAAATAACTTTAGTAAAAATTAATTCTAATCAGGTAATAACAATTTTGACTAATAAATCTATCTTTTACAGTGACTTTACGTATTAACAAAAAATCAACACAAAGTTTAATTCCATACAACCCTTATATTTTTGGAGCAATGCTTAATCTAGGTCAACATTATGACTTTGAAGCACTTCACTTCCACTGGGGTCGCAAAAATAATAGGGGTTCTGAACATATGCTGAATGGCATTCGGTACATCTTCATGGAAATTAACTTATGCAAAATTTTGTAAACATAAATTTTTTTTTCAGATACCCAATGGAAATGCATATAATTCATAGAAATACGATATACACTGGTATAGAAGTTGCATCAAATAATTCAGATGGATTAGCAGTTTTAGGGATCTTTTTTCAGGTAATTTATGACGATTAATTCAATTGATTGACCTTTTAAATGCATAAGTATCTACAAATTTGCAGTGCATCATTAATTTTTCTCATTACGTACTCGTCCCAGTGAACACTCACAGTTGTTACGTAATTGTTACATAACAGTTCTGTAAATATGTCGTAACATAACGTAACAATTATGAGTGTTCACTGGGGTACTACCAAATATTTTCTAACAGACGCAGTTTGATTTAGTTTGACTGATTTACAAGGGAGGTCAATAAGTTCTTACAAAATGTACCAGATGGCGCTCAAAATATTAAAATATTAAAATAGGTATATTTCTAAAGAACGCCATCTTTTAATAGACCACTGTCAAATTTTCAGCCAAATCCGTCCATGGTTCAATTTTTAAAATCGATCAAAGCAAATAAGTTTTGTGAATAATCCAATAAAATGGATAAAAACGAATTTCGTGCAGTAATTAAACACTTCTATATAAAAGGCAATACACCAAAAGAAATAAAGGCCGAGTTTGATGAAGTTCATGGCACATCTGCACCATCGTTTAAAACTGTGTACAATTGGGTGAATGAGTTTAAACGTGGTCGTACATCCACTCGTGATGAACCCCGTTCGGGACGTCCAGTTGAGGCAGCGACGCCAGAAAGCATCAGAAAAGTTCACAATATGATTTTAAACGATCGACGAGTGAAAATACGAGAAATCGTTGAAACCATAGGTATATCACATGGCACGGTAATTACAATTCTGCATGAGAAATTGTCTATGAAAAAGCTGTCTGCAACATGGGTGCCGCGCTTACTCACCGTCGAGAATAAACGCAATCGTGTGACCGATTCGATGACTGGTTTAGCGCTTTTCCGTCGGAATCCTAGTGAATTTCTGCGTCGGTACATCACTGTTGATGAAACTTGGATCCATTTTGATACGCCTGAGAAAAAGGAACAGTTGAAACAGTGCACAGCACCAGGCGAACCAGCCCCGAAGAAGGTGAAATCGACCAGTAAGGTGATGGCAACGATTTTCTGGGATGCGAATGGATTCATTTTCATTGAATACTTAGAAAAAGGACGAACGATAAATGGAGAATACTATGCGTCATTATTGGCCCAGCTGGGTAATGAAATCAAGAAAAATCGCCCTCATTTGGTAAAGAAAGTGCTCTTTCATCAAGACAATGGACACATGCACACTTGTGCTGTTGCAATGGCAAAATTGCACGAATTAAAGTTCGAATTGTTGCCGCACCCACCGAATTCGCCTGATTTAGCCCCCAGTGATTTTTTCCTGTTTCCAGACATGAAAAAATGGCTTGCCGGAAAGAGATTTGAGTCAAAGGAGGACGTTATCACTGAAACAGAGGCCTATTTTCAAGGACTTTCAAAATCCTACTTTTTAGACGGCTTGAAAAAATTAGAAAATCGCTGGGCAAAGTGTATCGAACTACAAGGAGACTATGTTGAAAAATAAAAGTAAGCTAACCCGAAATAATGTGATTTTTTTTGTATTTGTAAAAACTTATTGACCTGCCCTCGTGCTTTCAATTCTTCTAAGTGTTGAAATTTTTCTGATCACAAGTATCATATGAACATTATAATATGTTATCTTCTGCAGTTGCAAGAAGAAGACAATCCACGACTTACTCCAATTTTAAAAGTTTTACCAGAAGTTCGGTGGAACAATAGTGAGGTACCAATAAATGTATTTTTGACTTTGTCTTCTTTGATGCCATCAAACACAGATATATTTTATACCTATAAAGGCTCATTAACAACGCCACCGTGCAATGAAGCGGTAACTTGGATTATTTTTCCTACAACTGTTCCTATATCTTTTAAACAGGTACAATAATGATTGAATGTGAAGTACAAATTTTAACAAACTTTAAAAACATCTTTCATTTTTTAATATGAATGGTTTTTGCAGCTAAGTAAATTTCGACTTCTTTCAAGTGGCGAAGGATTACTAGCTGATAATTACAGACATATTCAAGACATTGGTCTTCGAAAAGTTTACGTCAGAAAAATAGATTCAGCTTTTGCCAGTAAAACAAACATATTGGACTTAAACATCACAAGTTTGCAGTGGTACTGGCAATAAATCACTCAAATATTTAATTATACAATAAGAAGTAAAGAAGGCGAAGTTTTAAATTGTGATATAGAATTTGTTTATATTCTTTATTTATCTCAATTAATTGAATGATATTTCATATTTCTTAATAATAATCACGTGTAAAAGTGAATAAAATATAAAAGCTTTAATTATATTAAAACTGAAATTGTAAACCAATTTTTATAGAAATAATAATTTATTTTACAGCAAAAATGTGTTTCACAACAGACCTAATTAACTTTTATATCGATGTACAAACTTTCTGTCTTAAAACATGCCTTAGTACCTTTAGTATATGCTTTCAATATTCTAAGGTAACAAGACTAATTCTATAGGGCTTACTTTGGATATTGTGCATTCGTTAGTCTCGTAAATAAATTCTTACATTAGAGAAAGCTGGCCATAATTAAGTATGATTGCAAGCATTTTAAATTAATTACCATTTTTCACGACATACTCGATTAATTCGAAGTAAAATGTTCTCTCATATCGTGTATTATACTGCATTTTGCCTAATTTGCTCCTGAATTTTCTGGAAGAGGACCTAAACACAAAAATAATTACAAGTGATTGTAATAAAAAGATTATACATTTGTTGAATTTTTTACTTAAAAATAAGACTCACCTGTCTTAATTGATAATCAGGAATGAGAAGGAGCTTTATATGTTCTCCGTTGCTAAAGAACTTTCCTAGTTTCTTTTTCTTCTGTGTATCCTTGATACAAAGTTGAACACCTTTGTCTACTATTGAAGTCAAGTCACTGACTTCTTGCCATGTGTATGACCAATCAACCTAGAGAATTGAAAATAAGAATTTTTATTATTATTACATTAAGCAACGACAAAAAAACCATTTCTCATACTGTGACACAAACCTTCCAGCCTCCAAACAGATCATTTCGTTCTAAATACGCTATCCTTTTATCCGTTAGAAGAACTACATCTTTATTTATACACATATGGTAGAAATAAATATCAGTGTTTGCATACTTTCCTTTCTCCAATTCCTGACAAAATCAAATGCCAATTTCATTATTTCCCTCCATTATACAAGAGACATAAAATACTTACACAGAGAATTTTATTTCCCTCGGCTTCTGCACGTACATAGGGTCTGACAAGACTATCTTGTTGTAAGAATCTAGGCGGTCGAACTCTCTTTGCCTCCTCACTTAATTCTGTAGCGCTACAAGGTAATTTAAAATTGAAACTAATTGAAGTATCCAATTAACAGCATACAGTTTCCCACAAAATTTACCGTCTAACAGCTCCAAAGGATCCACTAGCGAAATCAACAATTCCAGCAGTTGGTCTAGTTACGAGACCAACCATTCCTTTTCCAAATCCTTTAAAGAAGCCTTCAACGCCCTCTTCCTTTGCACCGGATATTGGTTTCATTACCACTCCAGTTACTCCATCAAATACTCCCTAATTTAGTAAAAATACTTATTACTAATTTACTAGCCATTTATTAACTACCGTTGGCATAACGTTTTTTTAAAAATATATACCATCACTAAACCTTTCCCACTTCTAGCAAGGCCTTCCTGAAGATTAGCTGGCTGCTTATTAAGTTGTTCCTGTCTTTTCCGTTGATAGTCTTTATCAAATGTCAAAGCAGCGAGACCCTTGCCTAAAATTCATTCAATAAACTGTTTTCTAATTTTGAGAAAAGAAAAAATGCTATTGAAAAAGCTGTAGTTTACCCATTGCTCCTGTAATTTTAGATACAGCGCCAGCCATTCCGCCTACTGTATGACCCAACATACTTCTTACCCCAAGGAACAACCCTTCAGCAAATTCACCTGGTCCCTGAATTGCTCCTTGGAAAGGTTCATAAAACAAGTCTTCAATTCCTTTCATCGTACCTACTACAAGCCCATAAGGGTTTCCGATAACATCAAGACCTAAAATGAGAACGTAAACTTGCTTAATCGCCTGCCCTACATAATGATTTGTCGCTTCAGAAATTAGTTGTTGGTGCGTCATGAAAACATATTGTCTCTCAAAGTAGGCCAATCTAAAAGCATAATTACGTAATTAATCAATTGTCTATCATTTCTAATATATATATATATATGTAATATTTGTCTTACTTGAATACTATATCATTTATGTCAGTTAAGGTGACTCCGATTCCTTGAAGCAGGACATTCAACACTTGAGGTATTCCAGATGAACCTCTACCACTTCCGGACATCGAAAAACTGATGTGTATCTGTACCATAATTTCCAAATATATTGATTGAATATACTAACAATAATACATTTATTTTTTAAACCATTTTGAAAACGAACCTTCAAAGGGGAAAAGTGAAGCAAATCGAAGAAATTCTTTTGCTCAGCTGTTGTAATTAAGCTTACATGGTGCATCAGAGGTTCGTGCACCAATTTCATATCAGTTTGAAAGAGCTCACTCTAATAATAAAATTATCATTTTTTTAAATTTGTAATAATATTTTCATTTTATGAAAATAGAATATCTTTTCTCACCTCTTGTGACTCATTAGCTTCATCAGCTTCAAACAATTCACTTAAAGCGTTCATAAATGCAATATCAACTTTAACATGGAATTCTTGAATAAGAACTTTGAAGTAGCGAAATTGCTGAACGGTACTATGTTCTAGCAATCGTTTCACCATACTAAGTTCCGCAAAAGGCTTCATTACTAACGAAAATTTTAAAGTTTGTTAATATTTATATATACATACTTGTACATTTGTGTGCAATTTGAAAATATTTTAGTTACCTGTACTTTGAGTAACACTCTTCGGTAGCGGAACTGGTGCCAGAATAACTGGGAAGACACATTCAGAGAGCTGATTGTCAATTTGAAGTTTATTAATCTTTGCGTGCAATTGGACTTGATGAACTGAAGTTCGATACTGTATCCATAAACCAGTTTGGAAAGTTCGCCGTAGGTATCGACGATGGGGCCTCAGCATTTCCATATTCAGATAATCAACCTTCAAATATATATATATATAGATTTGTTTATAAATAGGTATATAATAAATGGAAAATTATAGAAACATATAAACTACCTCCAGTTTAGGTTCAAGTATAACTCGATACGGAACTTCTTTATCAATTTGAAGTTCTCTCATATAACGCTGATAACCTTCTTCGATAAGGTTTACTTCTCTTGTGTTCAAAGCACGCCAACGACTCCCAATTGATTTTTGATTCTCCCAAATAATTCCAGAACTATAATGTAAATGAAACTAATATTTCGACACTTCTGTTCAATAGTACAATAAATATTCATAAGTAAATCACTTGATTTCGCTTTACCTTGCGATGCACATGTATAAAAGCTCTGATCTAGTAGTATTGTTTACAAGAGACAATCCAACCCCATGAATACTTAAATTAATTTCCTGCTCAATAGCTTCAATATCGCCAGCCAGCTGGCAATCTTCAGCTACTTTCAAATTTGTTGTAAATAAAAGTACTCTTTGAGTACCATCCAAAAAGGAAACGTAATATACATCTTCATCAAAGTCTGGTATTTGAAAAGTTCCTAAGTTATCCTTTAATAAGAAAAATAAACAATACAGTTAAAATGACTTTTTATTAACTAAGTTAATCCACTATTATACTTAAATTTAAAAATTTTAATGTATTACCTTTCGAAGATCATCTTCTATTTCTCTCTTGTCATTGTCTTCCCACATCAATAATCTCGGACCGGCTGGATTTTCCCAAGTGTAAAACATTCGATTGAAAGATTGAATAGATCTGCGGCATTTAAGGAAAGATATAATCATCCTGTTGATGTAGAGAAATAATTAAAATAAAACAGACAATAATTATCCACAAACCTGATGTTCATAGAACCTTTTTCCCAGATATGGATTGTCTGATAGGTGTGATTGATGATCAAGGCTGGAGCATTTCCTGGATTATAGGCTGATAACGAAATATAAACTCCACCCTCGTTGATCTGGATGTCTACGTTTATTCCTCCAAACTATTTAAATGTTTTAAAGCATATCATTTCACAGTGAGAAATTATTTACAATTTAAAATAGCAATTAACTACCTTATTGTCTAATTTCAACAAAGTGGTATGGACGTCCGTGTAAATAAATGCTGCAGTTTTCTGAGAATAGCCGGCTACATTAGCCTTTAGTGTTTTATGTTCGTGGTCTGAACGCGGCCAAAGAGCACTACATTCACCAGGAGGTACCTTTAAATAAAAAATAATAAGAAATATACTAATTTGTATCTCAATTTCGAGTAATTGTTGACCACAAATATTGATTAAAAATTCTGCATGCAAACCGGAATAAGAGGATCTGCTGGTCTGTCTCCTTCTTGACATTCGATAAGAAAGCTGGCATTGTTGATAAGAACAAAAAAGGGAGTGAAGGTGACCTGCTTCGTTAAAGAGTTGTACGTTAGTTGATTATGTACGCCGATCTGAAACACCATGCGTTCGTGAATTTCAACTTACAAACTTTAAATAAAAATACTCTGTTTCCTTAAACCTTCAACTTCTTACAAGAGAACAGAAAAGCTACCTTACCTGATAAGTCATATCATTATATTTACAAGACACAACTCCTTTACTTCCTGCTACATCTATAGAAAATTTATCAGACCATTCTCCGTCTTCGACTCTGATCATCGCCTTTTTTTTCCCAAAAAAGGCTTTTGATTTAAAAGAAAATAATATTGGTCCTTTAAAATGTTCGGGGTGGTACAAAACATTTAAATGCTCCTCGGTACTCTGAAACAGACATAAGTCTCCTATTAGATTTTCGAATAAATTTTAAAACTTTTTGAATTTGCAATCATTAAGTTAATTATTTATTCAGGGTAGCCACTTAAATGTACGAAATAATTCTCAGCCATTTTCCTATCATAAAATTTTGAGGAATAATAAAAGATAGAATAAGATAATAATAGAATAATAGCTTAAGATTTTTTTAACATTTCCTTATTAAATATTTCAAACATAAGCTTTAATTTTTTTATAAAGTAACATTAAATAGTTTATATAATGAATAGTCAGTGCGAATGAAACGATATCATAAATTTTCAACCCAATGTGATGTGAAAAATAATTGTTAACCATTGGAAACGCTTTTTATTAAAAACTAGAAAAGTACTCACTCAAAAAAACTTTTTCTGACTTTTCTAGATCAAGAGGGCACCCTACTTATTAGACCAAATTAAATAAAGAATAGTATAAATTTTTTAATTCCATATTTCCTGATTAAGAAAAATGCTAAATAATATCATGCATAAAAAATGCACACTAGGGCTCTATTGGTATATATCAATACCAAAATATACTATGCAGAAGAATAATTTAATCATATAAATTTTGGAGGTCCCAAGAGACATTAAAATTTGTTAACTTAATAAGTACAATTTAGAAAAGCGTGCGTTTCAAAATTCAAAAACTATTTTTCATTGTGACACTAAGGCACATCAAATAAAATATTTTACTATAGCTTATAAAACAAATAATCTATTTTGGGAATTTTTCATTCGCAACACAACACACAGCTTAATAGAACAACTGCTGAAAAAGTATCCTTTAGTTATCTCCATAAATGATTTTTCTTAACACGAGTATTAAAAAAAACAAAATCACTTAAAGTATATATTTTTCTATGAATTTCACTATTCACCCTTTGCTTTGCACTGTTTAAATCCTTCACCACTCCAAACAATTTCATGCTTATATAATTATAATTCTATTACATAAAATAAAGCATCCAGTTATTTTTATTAGGGTGATCCAAAATATATATATATATATATATATATATATATATATATATATATATATATATATATATATATATATATATATATATATATATATATATATATATATCAATTACACGCATCCCTTGCAAAAACTCGGAATTCAAGAACTTACTTGTTGATTTTTTTGGTTTTTGAGTAATTTAAATGTCCGGTCTAATCCCCAAATATATTTTTTTTGTAACCACCCTAATGATTATCGCTTTTTGTCATTTAGATTCAAATAGTCTACGAAATAATGTTAATATTGTGTGTTCTATTGTATTAGAAAACGTAGAATCCATTATTTTAGTGCTTTCAAATGCATAAAATTCAATCTCCTAAAAAAAAGTTTTTTCACTTCCTTTGAGATTTGTGTGGATTTTTGCTAAATTAATCAACAACTGAAATCTTCACGAAGCGAAGCTTTATAACATGTTATAGACATTAAACAGCCACATAAAGCATTTAGACATTACAGAAGTGTATTTTCTCTACCTTGCATGGACTCGAGCGCACTTTTCCGGCTTTACTTGATTTCTGTAAAACAAGTGACACCCGTCACAGTTATCGAGTGTAAATGGAAATTAATGAACATTCAAAAAATGATTGATATCAGAAGTTGCCTATCGTAACTCTGCAAAATAAAAGTGAGATGCAAAGAAGCACAAAATAAGTTTTTTCAAGCTGCAAACGGTGTTCAACTGTAATTCTGCTTCTGGATTAAACGTCAAAATATAAAGATAACAAGCTTATAAAAATTTAACTTGTATATTGAGAAACTTTCCTACTGAGCCTACACTCAAAAATATTCAAGTTAAAATAACCAGAATTCTAATTGGGGCATATTCAATATCTTGCCTAGTCGTTTCAACCAGGATTTTGGTTATTTCAACCTGATTTTTCAGTTATTTTTTTTAAATCTGGTAAAAACTGTACTAAACTATAATACATAGTTTATTTTACCACCTTAGAATAATTTAGTTTTACAAACTGTAAGTAACAAAGTCTTTCAAAATGATTTTTACTCGCCAGTTCAAGTATAGTAAATTAAAAGTGCGATGTAGTCGTAACAAAGAAAATATTAAATATTAATTAAAAAACGTAAATAGATAAAAGAAATAAGAGTCAAAAACAAAAATACTTTTCATTATAAGTGTATGCTTTTTAACCAGCATTCACTTTTATTTCTGTTAATGAAATGCTATGATCGCTCAAGAAATTAAACAACAAAATTATTTGTTAGTTAAGCAAATAATGAAATTTCAGGGAAAAATTAAACGTACTCTGTAAGACAACATTAATCCAGTCTTATTCAACATCCAGAATGGACAATAAAGTGCCATTATCACAGATCCATGTTTGAATGATGAATGTATTCCTAAATCCATTACTACTTTTTGTGTACTATCGAAAGATTCGAATGACCAGACAGAAAATTCTGGCGGATCGGTAGTGACATCCACATTACAAGACCAGTTTTTCTCCAAATACTGAGGGAGCTGAAATATATTTTTTTGTTATCAAAATATGTATGTAGGTATATAAACAACAATTTTTAAATATATTTCAAAAACTCGCCTTAATGACAATTGTAGATCGACTAGGATCTATTGTAGATAATTGCAAAATCTTACTAGCTTCTATTTTTATTTCTTGTGCAGTACCAGCCAGACAAACGGTAATATCAATCGGTAGAAAATTTTTCAGATATACTGATGGATGTAAATGAACGTTGTAAATCGTGCTTGCCATTGTATGTCGAGTTGTATTTTCAAAGTACACTTGCTCGATTTCACCAACAACCTAAAAGTATACAAATTATGTAAAAGATATTTACCTATATAAAAAAAAAATCTAAGCCAATATTTTTTGCAAAATGATAAGTACCTGAATATAAAATGGTTCGCTCGTTTCTTGTTTATTACGAGATTCACATTTTAGGAGCTTAGTCATTGAAACAGTCTTTTGTAAATCTTTCCAGACGAATGGTTCTATTGAAACCATATAGCTACAAATCAATTTAAGATTATATTTTTCGGGTTTATTAATAAATTTATTATAGGAAACTTACCCATCGACGCTAAAGAAAAGCCAATAAATGTTCGTTGGAGTATAGACTACATTTAGAGGAAGATTTAATCGTTCATCAGGATTTACGGTTCCAATCCGTTCAACTTCGTTTCCTCGTTTTGTCATATAATACACAGCCACTGGTACACTAAAATGATTGTAAACCTGAAAAACAGAATTGTATCATAACATTTTAAGGATTATTTATCTTTTTACATTATATATTCATTAAAACTAGTAAATGCCAATTTTTTTACCTGTAAAACACTTCTTAAAGTTGCAATAGTACTACCTTCATCAACTACAATATCAGAAACTATTCCCCATTCTTCAGAACCTTCTTTACGGTATTTCAAAGAAAAAAATCTCTTGTCTGCTCTAAGTACTGGGATTTCTAATTTTCCTTGGATGCCTTCAAACTAGAATACAAAACAATAATTCAAACAGTCATCATTAAAAACTAAAATAAAGTTATGAAAAATATTTTACCGAAATAATGAGCTTGTGATGAGTTTTTTGTTTTACGTGTTCTGCTCTGAGTTCCTCGAGCAACTTAACTTCTTCTTTTCCAAATTTTGGTGCCAATTCTATTGATGCATCAGATTCAAGAATCACTTCAGAGTATATAGATTTCTCATCATCTGTCTTTATTCCCTCTTCCATTACCTGTTAAACATTAATTTTTTTTCAAAAAATCATGATTGAAGGTAAAGTTCAAGCAGATATATCACCTCGAAAAATCCGTTTTCTAAATGAAGTGTCATGGACAAACCAGTCTCATTTTTCAATATGTAGGGTGCTATTTTATTTTTACTCAATTTTCCTCCCGGTGCCATTGCGTTAGAGAAAGCATTTCCAAGTTTTTTTAATACATCTAAACATGTCTTCGTCACGGTCAATTCTAAGTTTTCCTATTTTTAAAAATAAAAATATATATAAACGATAAAAATTCAAGGCTTAAAAATAAAAGTTTGAATAGAACAATATTTGTAACTACTTACGGTAGACAAAATGTCGATCGACATTTTTGAAATTTGATGCAATTCCTCAGGTTCACTTTCTGAACTTGGACTTACAATACTTGCCCTTTTAGATTCTTGACTTACATCATTGAACTGAATCTGGGGAAACAAAGAAAAATTATTATTTTTCTTTTATTGTAGAAGATAAATCGAAAGAAACAAAATAAAATTAAAATTAAAGAAATCAGTACCTTTGTTTTCAATTCCCAAGGGGTTGATACCCGCTTTCCATTTTGTATTCCTTCCATTGGTTCAACTAATGGTTCCCACAATGCAAGGCGACTATTGTAATACGCCACTACCAATGACATTGTGGATTCTAAACTCATCTGCAAAATACACGTTAGTAAATAAAAATAATTAATTTATGAAAAATTAAACTACTTTATCTTTCTTTCTATTTTTACGTAAAGTTTATTAACCGTTTTTGTACTCCAATCATTGACATTGCTTTGAAAACTTAAGTGGAACAAAAGCATAGGAAGAGTTTTGTTTCCAACTCCCGCTTCCAATGTTAACAGAATCACAGGAGCTGAAACAATAGCTAACTCCGGTTTGTAGACTGCTGAATACTCGTCGCAACTCAAAATCATATCTTCAATGGCTTCCACTCCAACTTCTGTAAATTATTCAATGCTTAATACGTTCAACACGAAAAAATCTTTTCTTGAATTCAATAAATTATTATATGAATAAAGCACACCTGTTTTCAAAAACCAATATTCTTTTTCCTCGTAAGGACTTATAAGCCAAAGCCCTTCGTGACTAGGACCCGGTTTTTCAACTTCGCTGTCTTCTACTTCTTTCTTAGTCACTGTCTGAAGAACTTTATTTAATATTTCAATTACGCCAGGAGATACTGAGACGTGAATATCTGTAAAACAAACATCTGCGTGCAAACCTTCGCCTTCAGGTGTCGAGCCTGCCACGCTAACACTGCATGGCTTTAATACCTGTCAAGAGAAATTGATTAAAAAACTTTATGAAAATCAAATTTTTATTTAATTACTAATAACGTAGATTCTATTACTTCGTATATCGAATCTGTTCTTTTATCAGGATTATAGATTCCAGTTAAAATCGATAAGTCTTTGATGGATCCAGCTATAACTTGATGCTCGCCCATTAATCGCACTTTCAACAGTATTTCGGTCTGAAAAAAATTATAGAAAAATTTTAGAATCAACTTATGTGCAACTAAGTATGAATCAAAAAATATTATTTTTAGAATAATCATACGTTCAAGATAATGCAGTTAGAGTCAATGTCATCCATATCTTCCAAAAGAATAATATCAGGTTTCTCCACGTGAATATTAACTGTGAATTTAGGTGGATCCGAATATACAGTTTGCACTGGCTTTTTTTTAGCAACTGTCTCAGAAACTTTTTGCGATGTTTGCGTAGACTGCAATTTGTTGGAAACTTCAGGATCAGCCGTGAAAAAATCTTTAATTTTCATCAAGTAATCTAAAGATACTATTATGCTGAACGAAAAGACACGTACATCAACTAAAATGAATAAAGAAAGTCAAATAAAGAAAGATCAATGCAGTAAACAAGTAAATAAAAAGTTGTTCAAATTGAATTTACCGAAAGTATCATTTGGTCCTTTTCTTATCGTCACATCCAACATGCTTCTAACAGTACTTTTTTCTTTCTCGTAATCAGCGTCTACCATGTCAGGTACTTCAGTTGTTCGCTCCATGATCCTGGTCAATGAATTCTGTCTAGCTTTTCGTGTATCATCTAAAGTACAATTCATCAGAATAACGGAAGTTGCCAGCAGTCCGTCAGCAAACATACGACCTTTAAGCGCAAAGTAAGTCAAACCGAACTTTGCTAATCCATTTTCCGGTAGATGTAACGGAGAATTATTTGACTGGAGCTTCAAAAGAATAAAGATAGTGAAAAATAAAAATTTACGTTAGATATCAACTACTACAAAAATTATTCCTAATAAAAACTACCATTTTCGATCCTCCCGTAAACAGCTCAATCACGAGACTATCCATTATAAATTCAAATTGGATAGATGTGTGTGCTTGTCTCTGTTCTTTAAGGTTTTCCATTTCAATTTTGCTTGAAATTTCGGCCTCTGTTGTACCTGTTTTATCGATTGGAATTAACGCAATTCAATATGACTACTCAATCATCTTACAATATAAATATCATTATACATATTTTATGATAAATAAACTATTTAAAATAATAGAAAATCTACTTACAAATTTTAGATTTTTGGTATTCATCAACTTGTTGAGATTTTCTATCATGTCTAACAACCATCTGGTTTTTTTGAGGTTCTTCGAATGTTTCACCCAAGTTTTCGCTCAGTACATTCATAATCATTAAGTAATCTTCATGACTGAGAAGCAGATTGATTTTATTAAGCCGACCCGACATATCAATGTCTGGCACAGATTTAAACCACGATGTGGATAAATTTCGCTTCAAAAGAAGTGTGAAGCTCACTGGTTGAAGCAAAAGCACCTCATTTTCTGCCGAGAAGGAATCAATATTCAATCTTATCCTAGGAAAAAGAATTAAAATGTATTTATTTCCTTTTTGAAGGAATGTTCAACGACAATAACTGCGTTTACCTTGACAACTTTAGATTCTGCAACTCAACTCTCATTTCATCAATTACTGGATGGTTTCCTCCATCATTGGTGATTTCCAATTTCGAAAATACATTGCGAACAGTTAAATTACCCATGTCTAGCATCAAACAATGATCGTTTTTTGAATTTTTTGGCACATAAATAACCGGAGCCTATTGCGGAAATTAATCAAAAAGATTAATTTTTAAAGTCATAAAAATACATTTTCAACCCTGCATTATAAAAATTTTAATGTTAAAAATTATTTACCTTGAGTTTTACAGATAATTCTATTCGCGTGTCTCTTTCTTGAACGTCTTTAATATTTGTCTTCGCTACCTCAGCCGCCGCTGCCGATGCTTCTCTTATAGCTTGTTGGGCAGTTTGGAAATTGTTTAAAAAGTTCTGTAAATCATTTAAAAATTAGATTGGATGATAATTCGTATTGGAAATTTACACCATCGAAAAGCTCACCATTACACTAGTGACGAATGCATTAAGAAATACTATTCGGTGACAACCCATTACGACTTTAATAGACATATTATTTTTATCAGTTTCCCAGTCTTCCAAGTTATTCATGATCGCTTGAATCTGCAAAGATTCTGATCCTTCTACTGATATGATCTATACAGAATTAAAATCAAAATAATTAACACATACTGCTTTACATTTTCATAAGCAACCAATATTTTGCTTACGTTTTTGTAAACTGATGAAGTGTTAAGATCTTTGACATTAATCGAAGAAAGATTAACATTCGCTTGTGAGTGTGAAGCTTTCATAATATATCCAGCAGCAAGTCCCTCTATAAAAAAGCTCGCAATATCTCTGAAATTACTTGTTACTTTTATACCAATAGTTCCAATTTCAGCTTTCACTTTGAAATCAATAATCTCAGCATGTGCTTTCTTCCGACCTTAAAGCATAACATAAAATTAAATCAAATTAAAATCGTTATCTTTCAATCCAAAAATATCAAAAATACTAACGTGTAGCTTTTCCGCGTTGTTTTTGAATGTGTTCTTTGAAAAAAGTAGAAGCATCTTCTTGAATTGTTGTCAAGTGGGCTGAACGATTAACTCTTTGCTTTATCTTTTTCTGGTTTATCAATTCAGTGTTTGCACTTATTTTTTCCTAACAAAATAAATTTTAATTTATCTCTTAATGAAACTCTTATTTTATTTAGTAATATTATAATTTCCAATTTATACCTGTAGGCTAGATATAAACTTCAAAGAATTAATTAATACTTCTTGATGTAATAAAACATCTAGAGTCGTAAACTCTAGTTCCAGTAACTTCGATACAGAACCGTGTCTAGTAATGAATTCCGGGGACCGCTTATTTACCTAAAAATAGGGATCTTTAGAATCTGAAAATCGTATTTTAAAATTAACGGAACTTACATTCAGATACCGAACAGTAATTAAATATTCTTCGCTCCCAGTTGTCATGGGAGTATTTATCATAAAAACTCCTCCAGTATCATGATACTGTTTGACTTGAACTCCACCTAATCTCAACATCACTTCCTGATTATAAGTTCTCTGCACCATTTCCGCTTCCAGTTTGAGAAGTTGAAATTTCAAAAACGGAGATGTTTGGTGATCATCTTGTTTCGAAATACTTATTGTAAGCTCTGAAAATTATAAATCAATATATAATATTGCGGAGGAAAAATAAGAACAAATGATTTCATTTGCATAATATGTTTCTACCTTTCATAATGAACTTAGCTTCTAGATCAGTAGTTTGTTTCACTGCACTAATCTCTTTATCCTTTTCTTTTTCCACTTTGTTAGGAATCGTTGATAAATCTTTGAATATAGATAACTGAGATAACGATTTTGTCTGCAAAAAAATAAATAAATGTTAAAGCAAAAAGTTTATATAAGTAAAGAAGATAGTTTTTCAAAAGCGTACAAGAGAATTATGAACTTCTGGGGTGCTGTCTTCTGGAAGCGGAATACTTTGTGCGATTGCAAGACCCTCTAGTAAACGACTTTCTGCAAAAATTATAATTTAAATTTAGAATAAGCAATCAATTTACTGCAAGCAATCATATCATTATAATTGTTATTGATTACCGGTGATGTTTAATTCTACAGAAGGTAATTGCCCAATGAGTCTTAATTTAGGCAAAAGGGGATCGTCCACGATGAGGCACTTGTGAAATTGTACTTCTAAAGTAGTCGGTTGCAATATTTTCATCGGACTCACTGCATCTGACAATGCGTTTCGCCAATCCTCATTTGGCATCGTTACAAGAGCCTAAAATTTTTTTTTCTTACAAATCCTTAAACTTGGCAGAACTGAATACCCATAAATAACACAAATACCTGAAAATTCACAATTTTCAGAACAAATTTATCGTAACTATATTGCCTAAGATGAGCCAATATGTCTTCTTCGGTTTTGCCCATGCTGACCAACTGTTTAACAGATAAATGTGCAGCATCTTCTTTTGCCTTCTCAAGAGAGTGTATCTTCAAACTACCAAGATTTACAACAAACAAAGACTCTGTCCCGTTGTAAAAACCACCATAAGGTATTATCAATTGAGATGCATTCAAGTCCACCTAGAAAAATATTTCTGATCATTAATTTTACACGTTCAAAGAAAAAAATTAATTTCAAGAATTAATACTTTAAACTCTGACCTGAATATCCAGGACGGAATGTTTTTGAATAGCATATTCAAGACCCAAAGCAGACATTTCTTTTAAACCTTCCAAGCGCTCAGCAGCGGCAGCTTGAATCCTAAAAGCAAGACAAATTAAAATTTACCTAGAATACCTGTTTTATTCAAAAATTAAAGTCACTTCAGTGACAAACTTACTGGTTTAAAGTTGTTTGATCCTGAACCTTGAACAAATTAATTAATTCAATTATAGTGTGAGCATCGTATACAATATGCACCGATGAAGACTTGACAATTATTCGATCACCACATAATTTATCCAAAGGATTCTTTTCGTACGAAACAGAAAACAAAGCATTGTCTGAGGAATTACGCTCGGAATTGAAAAGTGAAGGCATTTTATCTTCTTTTTCCACGCCAATTAATTTTAAATCACCAATGGAAGCAGTAACCCTATTAAAATATTTTAAGTTTAATCAAGAGAGTCAAACATTAACTATATGTTGAACTTACGAAATTCCATTTGCTGATGGTCTCGACTTAAAAGTAGCCTGTACTTTATTGAATTGCAGATCCAAAACCTGTGGCGATTCCTTATCGGTGTCCAGAATCACAATTTGAAGGCCATGCAAAAAAAATCTAGTATCAATCATTTCAAAAGTTTCAGGATAATGAGCTGGAGCAGTATTCTCTTGATAACCAATAGCTCGATATAATTTTTCTTTCTCTTGGGGGGTCATTTCTTCTTCGAACTTCTTCACTGATAACAGGAATATCGTAAATTAATATAATTTAACCTTCGATATAAAAAGTTTACTAATCAGCATGTATGTTAATTAGAGTTTAAATATTTCTTACTAATCGCAGCAGCAGAATGTAGGCCTTCCACCTCTTCTGCATTTTGAGACGAACTCCACAACCAGCCTCCAAACCATCCTTGCTTTGCTTTTAAATTTTTCTCTTTCTCTGCTAATCTTTCAACCTACGCAAAAAAGAATATAAAATTAATATACAAACTAAATTCTAAAGTAAGATATGTTTTAGTAACACAATGTAAATATACCTCCATTTCAATTTGTTGCCTAATGATAACAAGATTAAAAATGTCCAATTTTCTCTCACACTTCGTAATTTGATCCTCAACATCCAGAGGACACTTTTTTGTAGTTAATTTTGCTTGATACGCCTTCGCATAAGTTCTACAAGTATCTCGATGATCCTTCATATGCATCCAATCCCAATTTCTCTGAGCTCGTCGAACATGCTCTTCCAAGACACATTTATAAGCAAAGTGCCACCTGATAAATTACAACTTCATTAATCAACAAAAGAAGAAAACAAGCAATAAAGTTTAAATTTACCATTCTTTGTAGTGCCCTCTATAAGACGTTAAGTTAGGTCTGTATTTTCTGTAGGGTGCAGCTTTCGTGGCTCGATCTAATCCTTCACCCAATTGCATGAGTGTTTGATACTGCTTTTTTGTTAATCCTATTCTCAACCTCTGCATTTCAAGATCAAGCCATACTTTTGGAATCGTGTAGTTACTTCCATCCGTTTCGGGTTTTGGATTCAACTTTAATTTTGCTTCGACATTTATAGGTCCCAATACTATGAAATATTCAAGTATTATTCTATATGCATGGATACCATATTTTTCCATAAAATTTCCGTATCTTATATTTTTTCTATTCTATTTTTATTTTATTGTTACTATAAATATATTATGTACCATGCCCATAGTAATTCTTAAGTAAAATTAATTATCCAGAGTTAAATGCTTACAGTATTGATACCCCTCCGGTATGTGATCAGCCGTCGCAATCGAATCCGAAAATATTTTAAAATAATTGTCTCGAGATTCTTTACTAAAGAGGTTTGTCTTAGGGTTGAGGTAAACAGCAAGAGCATCCATAGTGCATAGCTATAAAATATAGTTACTACATTTTTTTGACATTTTACTTTGAGTTAATAATATTTTTTATTAAAATATTTGTTTGTAGACAAATGTAATCATGCAAATTCTCACTTACTTTAAAAATTTGTTGAATTGCATACATGTCCTTTAGGTTACCATCTGTCTGCCAAGAGTCAGTACAACTCTCCAATGCAAATCTGTTTAACGTTATTCCAAAAGAAAAAGAAAGCTCATTGAACGATATATGATCTTCATATCGTACATGAATTCCTTTAATTTCCACGTGAATATTTTTAATCATACGAGCGATAAGTTTTTCCATCATAGAATCATCGACTTTCTCCATAGCTAGAAATATTAACACAAAATTAAGAGAATTTATTAATTAGATGTTGTAATTGAGCAATTTATTTTTAAATTGATCAAAATTTACATTTGAGTTCAGCTAACTGCTTGTTTTTTTCGACTCTAGCAAGTTCAGCCCTTTTGGCTTCAAGTTCAGCTTTTGCTTCCTTCTCGGCATCGTATTGTACCTGGCTTGTTGGCACTATCAATATAAACAAATCTTCAATGACTGCGTCGATTTGTCCATTCCACATATCCTTGAATGGAATTTTTAAGACCAGTTTTCCTGAATTAAGAAAATTTTATTTCAGTATCTAACCATAATAAGAACAATATTTTATCAAAATTAATTTACAAACCTAATCGACCATATTCCAACTTTATTGGCAGATCTAACATGTCAAGAGCACTTTCCTTTATCAATAAGTCTGTCAAGACTACATCACCTAAAATATAATGAACATGATTTTCAAAAGTCGGAAACCATCATAAAAAAATAAAATAACATCTTTCTTGGTAAAAATAATCATAATTATTGAATTTATTTTTTCATTTCAAAATAAAAATATGTTTTTAAAACCTAGTTTAAAAATAATAATTGAGCACGATGTCAGCAATGCTTTTGTATAATGGATTTTTGTTGTTTAAATGGTGGGTCTCGTGAGACTTATATAACAATAAAATTTAACAATAAAAGTTATATAAAACAATTTGATTAGGAAAAACTAAAATAATAGAGAAACTATAAATTTTAAAAAGCGGCAAAGGCTTTTATAGGAGATTTTTCATTAGTACAGGAATGTATCTTCGGTTCAAAGTTATTATATCAGTATTATGACATAAATAAGATGTATGTATAAGTTTATGTTGAAGAAGACATCTCTTACTACTCCAGAAAATCCCTTTTCCGACTAACAGCTGCTGAAAGCATTCTCCAGGATAATAAATAAGCACTAATTAGTTACTTGCATATTTCATTTTAAATAAGTTTTATCTTGATTTAATTTAGAACTTTTTGAACAAAATAGTATTTTCTCTTTCAATGAATCGTTCATTTAAGATTCAGATAAAATATATAATGAACATAAAATTAAAGTCATTTGGCAAAATGTGAAATTTAATATCAATAATAAAAAAAATAACAACTCCTAAAAAAGTATGAATATCAATGTGAAGATAGAAACACTATAATACGTATAATCTTTCAATAGATTATTCAGAATGACCTTTCTTAAATCACAACATATATACTATATAATAAATACGGAAATTCTTACCACCCCATAAGCTGATTTTGAGTTTATTGCAGTCTAAATTTTGGATATATTCTCCCAGAACTTTGTTCAAAAGTTCGGCAACAATCGATTCGAATACCATTTTGATATTTTAATTGGCACTTTGGCAGTGGTTATATGTCAGAATAACAATACTGCTCAGAATGGAGCAAAAGATTTATTATGGGATTCTTGAAAACCGCACTTTTGAATATATATAGAACATAGTTTTTTTTCTAACCAATTGCTAATTTCATCTTCGGAGTTTAGACATGACTCAAGCATGTTGCATTCATCATTAAACCTTTTATAGATAAATGAAAATATAAAAAATCGTGATTCAAAAAGTACGTATATAATAAAGCAGGTGTAAGCTGCGGTATAAGCTCTATCTAACTAACCATTCGTAAATAAGGTTATGACATCAGACTACACTCTAAGCTATTTTGTTAAGATCAGATCGTATGTATATCACAATCGTCTTATCGTCATACATCACACAACCACACACAACTAAAGCAAACGAAGCGAAATACGAACTTGTGCGAACTTTATTTTATTGACAAGGTGGTTGGATTGGGATAGTTAGGTTATAGGATTTTAAAGTTTCAGAAACTTTGGTCAGATGGAATGTTCCATGAAATTTTGAAAAGATTTTTAAAAGTTTCATAAATTTCATTCATTGCAGAGGACAAATGTAAAATTAGGTGAATTATACTACGAGCCTCGTTCTCGAGATTATACAAATACCTATGTAGTTATCCCTAAGTCCGCTAGAGTGCACAACTTTTAGAGAATAAATCAAAATATCAGGGTCCCTTGGTCGCCTGTACGGCCCTGCACGGAACCAAACTCATATCTCTTTGTTGTGCGTGGTTGTGCGCTAGAGTGTAGATGTACGTTGTTCACTATCGATATCTATCTCCATTAGTATTAATAGCAAGTGAATTCTAAAATGAGTAAAGAAAAGAGTAAATAGTGAATTCTTAGACTCATTGAGTAAAAAGCTAAAGTCTTTAGAGAATCAACTGGAAAGGTTGAACCAGAGAAGTCATGCGGATTCGGCGTCCGTCTCGGATATGGAGTGTATTGATGATAGAGAGATTGAATATCCTCAGGTAGAGGAACATGAAAGTTTGGATTTGGCAAGCTGCGCAAGTCCCAATCAAGGTAAATCATTTTTAAAGTCTCAGGTAATTTTAATCTTACAAGTGCTTTCGCTTGAAGAAACATACCGGTTCTCGGTACCGGCACCGCCATTTTGAAATGGCGTGATTGAATATAAACAAAAGTATCATCTGCTAATGAGCTTGCACTGGCGGCAAGACATATTAGTAATTTGTTTATCCTTGTAAAACATAAAAAATATCAAAAATTGAAATTGTCCTATTCCTCTCTAAGGAGCTTGCACTGGCGGCAAGACATCTTAGCACGTTTCGAGCTTGCACTGGCGGCAAGACATTTTAGCACGTACTGAGCTTGCACTAGCGGCAAGATATTTAGCTCTTATACAAAATAACCTGATAAAAGTCAGTTAACTCTCAATTATAAAATGAGCTTGTGCGTTCAACAATAACTTTTAATATAAAACCATTTCTTTTATTGTAGAGGAAGATAAGGAAAATAAGACACCAACGCCTATAAGCCTTGATGGAATTGAACTGAATTAGTGCTTCATAGACATTTTGGGGGAAGATCCATCAGTTCCTAGATCCTTCGACTTATCGATTCATCCTTTTATAATGTCTAGAATAAAATTTTGGACTGATAAAGGTTTAGAAAGGAGAGATTCAGACGATCTGTTGATTAAATACAAGAGGAATGATGCTTTGGAAGCCCCAAAATTGAATATTCCAGTAGAGTCTCGTCTATCCATTGCTGCTAAAAGAAAAGGTGAGTATAAGAGACAAGCACAAAATGCTATAGGTTCAGCTTTGATGGCGATAGGTGCTGTCACTTCATCATTTCTCATTGAGAAAGATAGTATAGATGCTCAGGAGACTTTCGAGATTCTACTCGATAGTATAAAGATATTATCGGATGTTTTTTATAAACAATCCTTTTCCAGAAGGGTTACCATTACCCCGGCTTTTAATAAGTCGATAAAAGAAATTCTGGATAAATCTAAAACTGACGAATTCCTTTTTGGTAATGATCTTCTGACAAAGATAAAAGAGGCGAAGACCATCGAAAGACTAACTGCAGATATCAGACAACCCTCTACAAGTGCGACTTTGTGCACAAAAAACTGGAATCGCCGATCGGACTTCAGACCCGGTATCAGCCAAACAGGGCAATCCTTGCGAAGCAGACCACGTCTCAGCTTCAGATACAACCAGAAACCTCAATCGACACAGAGAAGTCGAATTTGGCAGAACAATCCAAGGCAGAACATTCCACCCTAAAACAAGATACCATTAACAAAGAAAAATCAGTAGAAGTAAGTAAAGTGGCAGGCCGCTTGAGTTTCTATATTCAAGAATGGCGAAATATTACGGATAACGCTTTCGTCTTAGAATATATTAAAGGGTATAAATTGAAATTTAATAGGCCAGTCAGTCAAAAAATAACTCCAGTTATGTCCATCCCAATAACTGAAGAGAATAGATACAGAGAAGCTAACAATTTAAGTCGGGAAAAAGGAGCAATAGAAATTTGTACTCCTCTGAGAGATCAATTTTTATCACCTTATTTCCTGATACCTAAACCGGACGGATCCTACAGATTTATTTTGAACCTAAAATCTTTAAATGAGTTCATCGATCCCGCCCATTTTAAAATGGAAGACCTTAGGACTGCGAGAAATTTAGTTTTCCCCGATTATTTTATGGCTTCTCTGGATTTATCAGATGCGTTTCATCTAGTTCCTGTGCATAAATCAAGCAGGAAATCCTTGCGATTTAAATTTTCAGATACATTATACCAGTTTACATGCCTACCTTTTGGTTTATGTACTAGCCCTCTCATTTTCACTAAGATTATGAAACCGATTATGAGATACATCAGACTTCGAAATTTCTCCTCAGTCATCTATTTAGATGACATTCTTTGCATTGGAAGCTCATTTGAAAAATGTAAGGAAAACGTCGATCAAACAATTTCGATTTTACAATCATTAGGTTTTCTAGTAAACTTTTGCAAAAGTAACATAAACCCGTCAAAGAAATGCAAATTTTTAGGATTTTTGATTGATTCCGAGAAACAAATAGTCGAATTAACAGCCGAAAAGAAGCTAAATTTAGGAAAACATGTAAACGCGTTTATAGTAAACTCATCACATACATTAAGAGACTTTTCTCAGCTAATTGGGAAGTTAGTTGCTGCCTGTCCGGGTATCGACTATGGTTGGCTCTATTTAAAACAGTTAGAAAGATACAAAGATTTATCACTCGCACGCAACGGCTTTAATTATGAAGAAAAAATTACACTGCCTATAGAACTAATATCAGACTTGTTTTGGTGGAAAAATAGTATCGAGAAGGGTAAAAGTTCATTTAGAGACGGAGATTTTCAGAAAATCATTTTTACTGACGCTTCTAACTCGGGTTGGGGAGCAACTGATAATTTAAATAATACACACGGGTGCTGGGAGCAGTATCAAAAGAGGTGGCACATAAATTACAAGGAACTTTTTGTAGTCAAGATTGCGTTAGAGTTTTTAGCTAACGATTTACAAAATTGCCGGATTTTGCTTCGCATTGACAATACGACTGCCGTAGCTTATATAAACAAGATGGGAGGTACTAGATTTCCTAAGCTTAACGCTCTTACCAGAGAAATTTGGCAATGGGCTGAAAGTCGAAACAACTTTTTGTTTGCCTCTTATATTCCATCTAAAGAGAATTTTAAAGCAGACGCATTGTTGCGATTAAGCAATGATGACACGGAATGGGAGCTGTCAGACTCTGCATTCAGTAAGATTGAGCATACTTTTGGCAACATGGATATAGATTTATTTGCCACTCGCAGCAATAAAAAATGCGACCTCTATTGCTCGCGGTTCCCAGACCCAGGAGCAGTTCAGATCGACGCTTTCACTTTCAATTGGGCGCAATTAAATTTTTTTTTTGCCTTTCCTCCGTTCGCAGTAATAATTAAGGTCTTAAAGAAAATCAAATTAGAAAAATCTTCCGGAATAGTAGTAGTCCCAAATTGGCCAAATCAGCCTTGGTTCCCACTTTTTTATGAACTTCTAACTGAAGAACCTTTATTCTTGAAAGCTAACCGTTTTTTATTGTTATCATCATGTAGGAGAAAAATTCATCCCAGGGCAGAAAACTTAGAGTTGATTGTAGGACGATTATCTCCAAGGCTTTCCGGAAGAAAGAAGCACCTAGCGAGGCAGTGGAGATCCTGATCGCCTCTTTATCCAAAGCTACACTGGATCAGTATCAAGTAGCTTTAAACCAATGGGTGCTATTTTGTAAATTCAACGAAACAGAATTTTTAAACCCAAGAACAGATTTGGTCTTAAAATTCTTAACTAGAAAATTCAAAGAAGGAGCTTCTTATGGAACTTTAAACTCCTATAGATCAGCGTTATCTTTAATTTCATCAGACAAAATTGGAGATGACCCTATTATATCTAGGTTTTTAAGGGTATCTTTAAACTAAAACCCTCTTTCCCAAAATATTCCTTTACCTGGGATGTATCTACAGTTCTCATTTATGTAGCCGGCATGTTTCCTTTAGATTGCTTATCTTTTACATCATTGACTCTCAAAACGGTCATTCTACTTGCCTTGTTTACAGCCCAAAGAGCACAGACGCTAGCAAGTATTGCAGTTGAAAATATTCTTATTAAAAAGGATGAACTAGAAATAAGAATTCAAGAATTAATCAAAATCTCGCGGCCAGGGAAGACACAACCCCTATTGTTAGTCCCCTTTTTTCAAGCACAACCTGAATTGTGTGTAGCTTCGACGTTGTTAAAATACATTGAGGTATCGTCTAGTTTAAGAGGTAATATTAGTAAACTGTTTATTTCTATAAAAAAGCCTTACAAAGCAGTTACAAGTCAAACCATCAGTAGATGGATTAAACAAGTTTTAACTAAAAGTGGAATAGACACTAGTGTTTTTTCGGGTCATTTCACAAGGCATGCTGCAACTTCCGCAGCTCATAAAAAGGGCATTAATTTGGATGTGATCAGAAAGACGGCCGGATGGACGCAAGGGTCAAAAATGTTTGCCGAAGTTTATAATCGACCTATAAGGTCTAATAACCAAAGTTTTGCTCAAGCGATCTTCGATAGCATAGTAAGTTAAAAATAATTCATCTAGTGATAAGAGGATTTATCATGAGTTACATTTACTATGATTTTATGTACGTTCGTGTTTCTTGGATTTTATTAATAAAGAGTTTATGAAAATTGTGACCTTCTTCTCTAAACCTCTACATAGGTATTTGTATAATCTCGAGAACGAGGCTCGTAGTATAATTGATCGATCAAACGAACTTCTTTAGTAAGTGAAGTTCGATCGCAATTATATGAAGAGCCTCGTTCGAAGAGATTATACACCCACCTAATAAAACAAGTATGTTTTAAACCCTTCCCAATTTTTAAGGTCAACAATTTTCCTTTCTTCTAAAAGAGTAGTTAGCTTACTTTGCTCTAAAGATATGAGTTTGGTTCCGTGCAGGGCCGTACAGGCGACCAAGGGACCCTGATATTTTGATTTATTCTCTAAAAGTTGTGCACTCTAGCGGACTTAGGGATAACTACATAGGTATTTGTATAATCTCTTCGAACGAGGCTCTTCATATAATTGCGATCGAACTTCACTTACTAAAGAAGTTCGTTTGATCGATCAATTATATATCAAAGAAGCATCTTAAAATAAATATAAAAAGTAAAAAGATAAAACAGTGTCATGGGATTAATTTTTGATTAAAAAATTGATTATCTAAATAATATAATATTGAATCATTTTAATTAATTTTTAATACATGTACAAAAAATTGATTTCAGTGACTCCACATACTCATAAGTCCATTGTGATCTATGCAGATCTATGCATGGAATGTGAAAATTTGATTTGGCATAACAAATATGTAAATATGTAAGCTGTAAATGTGTCACCACGTGACACCTTTTCATCGAGCTTTGATCGGCCTTTACCTTAATTATCCACTTTTTGGGTTTTACTAAATTTTTAAACATTCTCAACATAATAATCTATTAAAATTAATATTAATTTATTTGAAATAAATCTTTATACAAGATTAAAAAACTACTGATACATGTTTACTGATGTTTACTGATACACTGATGATGTTTGAAAAATGAGGACAAAGTAGGACAAAAATTTATTTAAAAAGGAAGAAAAACTAGGGTAGAAAAGTACAAAGTTAGACAAAATAGTTTGAAGACTGAACAAAATAGGGCACAGTAGAATACAAAGGATTAAATAAAAAAGAGAATTTTCAAACATTTTTTTCAAATGAACTATTTTATTAAATCTTATCAACGCTTAAAAACTATTATATTGAGTTGAAAGCTAGATTATTTTTGAGTTGTTGAGACTTGTGAATTGACGAAGAAATCGTTAGATGGCATTGAACGATAAAATTTTGCACAAAAAAAGATCCAAAAGTTGATTAAAAAATAAAAATTTATCATTTAAAAAATCTGGACAAAATAAAAAATCCTGTAGGACAACTCACACAAGCCCTAAAATGAGGACATGTCCGGGGAAATCCGGACGGATGGTCACCCTAATTATAATGTACTATTTCGATATTTCTTTCATTCACAAACTTATATGCACAGAAAATTAGTAAATAAATAACTAAAGTTTTTGAAATAAAATTAAAGTTTTTATTATTGATTCTTTAATAACAAAATTGTTACCATGTAGTCAAACATAATTAACTGATAATAATTAATGTGGTTATGTTAAACTTATTTGTATCCAGTTCTGAGCAAGTGTTAAAAATATAGTTTTTTATGATACAGACAACAGACGTTCCCAACTGTCGTGTGTTATTACTATAAATATACAGTTCTCCAGCCAAATAAATATTTCTTTCTGAGTGTGACAAAAGGGAATACAAATCAGATGTCATAATTTCAGAAAGTTTGATTTTGATTTTCTTATCCTTAACTATACAAAACAACTTACATCAGATAATAAATTATTCTCAAATACAAAATAACACTCAACCTTTCTTTTATCGGAAGAACATATTCATCTTATTAAAACGAGGAAAACATACATTGGTACCAAATATTTGGAAAATAGATAGACACATTCCCTTTTGTCGATATTCCATGTTGAAAAAACTTTTTGATAGACTGTATACAATTGATTTGAAGCAAAACATTCTAGACTTTCGATTATAAACGTTTACTTTTCCTATTTGAAATTTCCCCGCTGCCATCTATCACCGTTTCAACGTTCACTTATAAAAAATACAATTATAACAATGAAAATGTATACAATTATCACTCAGTCTAGTCGCTCGAGTTTGTATCGACCTAGTATGTTCTCTTTTGAAAAAATTAGACGATAATACAATACAGAAGGTAAAACAAAATTTTCTACATATCAAATCTTCTATTTTTTCTATTTCTTCAATCCTCTACAAGTTTCAGAAAGACAAGAATCCTGGTTAAATACATGTGGTAAACCGTTCTTACCAGTTATAAAACGATGAAAATATGAAGTACAGTTATTTTACGTGTATTAATGTGAACATAACATTTGTAATGTATGTGCCAGCTTATTTTTCCTTCGAATGTGCCTCAACGCAAATGTTAATAGTATCATTATATGTACAAGTGAGTTTCTTTAGATGGAAACTCTACTTTTACTATTTAACAATTCATCCACGATACATAAATATACAAAACTAAGATTATGATGTCATACAAAAATAAATAAATAAACAGAAAACGAAAATACTTTTATGTCTCCACAAAGCTTACAGAAAACGAACCTTTAATTGGAAACTTTTTGGTGCCACATTGGAATGAAAAATGCAATAAGACTTAAAATTTAAACTAAGAAAATAATTAAAAACGATGCCATTTGGTAGTAATTCCAGAAAACAATATTCATAAAAGGTTTTGCATTAAAAAAATTCTTTAGATAAATTCTGCCAAGACAGTTATGAGTTTCAAGGCATTTTAAGATCATTACAGATTGTTTTCTTATTCTATATTTGACAATATTAAGTCGAATAAAAGGGCAGTGCTAATTCGACGAAACGTGATTCACTTATTTCCTATTTTTCAATTTTTTTTTTCTTCTAAATACATACGTGTTATGTATTTACACTGTGAATGTATCTGCATACTCTCAAAAAGTAAAAGGAAACAAAGATAGAAATTCGGAAAATGCAACAGAATCAGAAGATTTGACATTTTTTAATAATAAATTTAATATTTTTTGTATATACATAAGTCTTGCTTTTTTATCGCTTCTAACGCAATGAAGCAAAATAAGCTCTACGATTAAAAAGAAACTTCTCTGAAGAATAACTGCTTATACAAGCCCCTTTACCAACGTGGATTTCGTTATAGACATGTACATTTAGAGATTCGTAAAAAGCTCGTAAGGCTACGCATACTGTATTTGGTGTTGTCATTTGATTTTTCGCGTGACCATCGTTCCTCAACGAACCGTACGTTTCGATAATATACATTTTTGGAAATATACAATACTATACACATTATCAACTGCACAAGAATCAGCACAGTAATTACTATTAACACAAGAATTCTGATCGCGAAATAATTTAATGTCACTGATTCCTGCGAGTTTTAAGATTAAATTCAAACTGCTTATATAATATTCACTATAGGATGAGAAGAATAAAGCTATTTATTACTTTTTTGGTTGATCCCATAACCTATATTTTGACATCTTTTCTCTACAAAATATTCACATGCTTTCCCTATTTTTTCTTTTACAAAAGATGTCAAATATAGAATAAGATCCAACAAAGAAAAAAAGTTAAACTGCTTTTTGATTGTCACCCTATTATTTACCCGCAGTAAATATGTTACAAAATGCCTGCATAACACGTAGATTCTGGTTACACGATCATTATCTACTCTCTAAGATTTTACAAAAATATCAAAACATATCTTTTTTTTGTATACCTCGATATATGGACATGCGGTCTATAAAATCGTGAATAATAATGAAAAATTACTGTGGCATACCAGATGCGTGGGAAGTATCTCGTTCACAAGTGGCTTTTGTTCCGATCGAATTGATATTTAACGGACTTCATCGCTTACCATAAAAAGCTACAAAGGTTAATGCAGGGTTCAAATTTCTCATTTCTCTGACCGAGCGAATTAGGTGAAATTGTACAAGCATTTTCTCCCTGTAACCGTCACACTATTTACAAGTTATCTCCTGCGACAAAATCCTCTGAAAAGAAATTAGAGAAACCTTCGGTAATAATTGAGCAAGACGTACGGCTTTTCCATCTTTTCAAAAGCTATAAAGCAACAAAACCTTAAAGTTTGTTTTCTTTAATAATGTTTCTTAGCTTGAAGAGCTAAGAAAACTTACTTCAGTCAAAGCAACACAAAACGTGCATAGTAAATTAATTTTTTTTGTTAGATCAAAGCAATCTGTGCTTTTAACTTGTGTTTTAACATGTCAGTATTTAGATACTCATTGTCAACAAATTCATATGGAAGAATAAAAAATTAGGCTTCGTTTCAATTATTCTCTGCTAAATTGCATAATTGATTAGACGACGTTACTAAAACAGAGTATTGAATGATTGATTCTCTTGGACCTATTAACCTTCGCTTACAGATGATAACGAACTACGCGTAGAATTAGCAGTGTGATGAGTAAGGTCGGGTAGATCTGGCGGTAGGCACAACGGTATAGCGCTAGGTCCGTAAATTGCTTCTTGCTCTTCCAATTGCATCGCAAACTGTTCTTCCAGTCGCTGTAACATTGAAAAAATTATCATTAATGTTTTTCTCACTAACGATGTTTAAAATTATGCATATTATTTTAGAAATATTTAGAACTATTTTTAACTATTTTAGAAATCGATCTACACTCAATTTGAATAATTTTTCTAAATTCATTTTGTGGCTCAAATTTCTATCTCCCTCAATTTGAATATAATTAATAATATGGATTGCAATTTTTATGTTAATATTTTAGATTATCTAAAAATTTCTCAAATATTAAGTTTTTTAAATAATATAGTAATTTAAAAATAATTAAATGTCCCAATTAAATAATTTGGAAAATTGAATCAAAAATATTCATATATATCTGGGAAAATATAAGTTGCAGTCCATGATTGATAATTTTGATTAACTAACCTTTTGAAGATAGAGTTTAGACTCTTTCCCAATCTTGGAATCGCTCAAAATCTTGACTAGTACAATGTTTCAAGGATTGTCTTTTCTTTGATCTTAGGAAAGTGATTTAATGAAGCATATTTAAAACGTTAAAGCACGTACGAAATGACATGGGGCAATATATATATATATATATATTACCTTTATTCAACCATTACTATGAGATAACCCTTAGTGAACATTATACAAATTTTTGTAAGATCAAAAAATCAGTAAGGGAAATATACAATACATGAAACCATAAAACTACAAAAACAAATTTCAATCTTTCCCTACTCGTGACATTAACCACATACATAAATGAAATGTATCATTGGACGGACATTTTTTGACAAAAGCCACGTAAACCGGATGTTTCTATTATTTATGGCTTATGACTAAACCCCAGCAAAATGTGAACACATAGTACATATAGATGCATCGTTTTTATTTTATGAAGGTGTACACAACACCAACAATAAATAATTAACCAATAATGACTGAAAGATTAAAGCCGTAACAACTTTTCAAAAACTCTAACAAGTGATGAATAAAAAAATAACTATATACAAGATTTATTAATTGCAGCACAATTAATGAAAATGTGTTGCAATTGTATATTACTTATTTACTAAAGTCAATTTTAACTCAAACATAATACCTATAAAAAGTAGATAATTTACTTTTATAAATTTAAATGAACCATTATTAAGAATGAGAAATTTTCATTAAACTCCAAAGTACCTGAAAATAATATCTGGAAATATAACAGCTTGTTTTAAGAAAATGGATGTTTAAAGACAAAAACGCATGTGAAAAATGTTTACACAAGACACTTTTGTTATTAGTAAGGAACTCATTCGGTTAGACGAGGATTTTTGACGCCAGTTTTTGATAAAAATTACATAACAAAGCAGCATCGATGGTGAAATGTCCTCAAAACTTTTTCACAAGCAAACAAAAGCATGACAAAATAAAAAAATTGCATGGTACTATCTACGAGAAGGAGAAGGAACGAGGTCAGGTTTGGAGTAACTTCTGGAAAGTGTGCTACTCAATGAACTGGTGTCCGAGCCGCTAGCTCTCAACGTCACTCGAGGTATGCTATATGAAGAAGGTGAATTTGGACTAGACCGAGGAATTTGTGGGGATTTTTTCCAGGAGTCGGATAGTGAAAGAGTAGAGCAGTCAAAGGTAGTAAAATATAGGCCGCTAAGACGAGAAGGCAAATAGCCGCGGTAACGGGCCTCCAATGCTTCCATTTCAGTTGCCAGCTCCGCCTCTATTTTCTATAACAAGTACCACAAGACTAATTTAAATTCTTGTTCTTAATCTTGTATTTTCTGCAAGAGGATAACTTTCTCATTGTGCCGTATTATCTCACGAATACTAGCAAATAAATTGTCAATCTTCTTTATCGACTATAAATATTATATTTAAAATTTAACAGATCACAAGATTTAACAGGGTGTCTACTATATTTCTCGACAATTTCTTTAAATTATAAATTAATACAACTTTCATGGTGAATGCAAGTTCTGTTTACTAATTAATATTCATTGAAGATGATTTAACTGAATTCAAGTTCATTGAAGGATATTAAACTAAATAAAAAAATAAAAAAGCATACCAGTGTTTTTTTTTTAAAATATTTAAATTTTTTAAAAACTAAAAAGCAGGGCGGAAAGTACTAGCGACTAATTTTCCGACTTAATTTATGGAAAGCGATTGCCAGATCATGCATACGCTTTCCTGATAGCTTATGCTTCATGAGTGATGAGGAATTTTAATTGGATTGGCATCTGGAGACTGCGATGACTAGTCTGATCGTTCAATGTCATTTTTAAGTTTTCCTACAATAACAAGCATCTCTGATAGATTTTGACCATACTTTCGGATGTTAGATTATGTGTTTTCCATATGATTTTTTGATATTAAAGGTTTTAACATGGTACTACGCCATCAATTATTTCGTTTTCCATTCTTAATTTTTATAGTCATGATATGAACATTAATGGTATGTTTTTGCTAGTTCCTTCTGAGAATGGGGAATTGTTAAGGTGGAATTTGTCTCAAACATTTGAATAATTGCACAATTTTGTACAAATGTCATTGCCTGAGTTCGGCCTCGCTCTGATAAGTAATCAATACTGTTTGTCTCTTTACACCTTTCACCCACTTTTTCACAGACTCTCGAGATTTATGGAGATATTTGAACACAAGCTGCACTCATCTTTAAAACATAAAGTTATTACACAGAAATTAATTAATACTGAAGCTTTTTTATTATTGCGAATTAGAGTATACTTAGAGATTCCACATTGTCTCCTCCTCTACTTACTGCGAAGTTTGATTTAAAAAAAAACTGGTAGGCTTTTATTTGACAGACTGTATATGTAGCTAACAATAAGGATAATGAATTATCAGGTGCAATACCATTTTTAATCACTTAAACTGATTATTTTACTCCACGTGATCCACCTTATTTTCATATTTAAATAGTCTGGTGAATTCAACTAAATTTCAGTAAATTCAATGAAACTCTGGTTAGTAAAGACACCCTGTTTAATTCAAATCATAGAAAAGAATGATTATTGTTTCAGTAAATATAAAGGCTTCTAGTTTTCCGTAAAAAATTTCACGCCGTCCATTCGTATAGGTAATAAGGAATTCGCTGGCTGTTTCAATAAAAAAATATAGGCCTATGTTATTCAAAACTTCACGTCTTTGCAGAGCAAATGTTAAAGATTGATGAAATTTATAAAATATCATAAAACTCTGATGAAATTATTTTGAAATTAAATTTCAAACCGAAGATGAAAATAATATTGCTACTGTAATTAAAGTAATATCGGTAAATAAATAGCAGCAAACAGTTTTACATACCTGTTTACGAGGCTTCAGCTGCGCCTTCCATTCCCTGAGTTCTTTAGTATATGTTTCTTCTTGTTCTTTTAGTTTCATCGTCTCGTGCTCCATGAGCATTTTCCTCTTCTCATTCTGCAACTGCTCAAGCTCTTTAATATTAGCATCACTTTGGGCTCTAACTTCCTCAAGTTGCCTCGCATGTTTCAACTCGAAACGTTGCTGCTCTGCTCGATACCTCTTCTTCTCATTCTCTTGAAATTTCTTTAGTTTGTCTCTCTCCGCATCAGGATCTGGTGTAATTGAAGTTATTGAAATTCGCATTGATTCTCTGAACATCATTTCCCGAGCTTTCATCTCATTACGAATTCTCTTGGGCAAATTCCTACGCTCGATCGTTTGCCTTTTAATCAATTCTTCCTCTTTTCGAAGATTCATTCTCTTCATCTGCTCTAATTCTTTCTCATGTCTGATAAGCATTTGATGCCGTTGCAGGAAAAATATGTCCTTGAGCTGTCTCTTCAGCAGTTGTTGTCTTTCATGTATCTGACGTTCCTCCAATTCCCAAATGGCTGCTTCACGAGCCCTCATCAGTTGTTGTTTCTGCTGTAGGAATTGTCTCTCCATTAACGCTATCTTTTCCCGATGACTATCAGATAGTCTCCTCAAAGACATCTCGTGACTTTCGTTCAACTTCTCTAAGAAAAGTTTTTCACGTTCTTCGTGTTCTTGCTCTAGTTTTTCTTTGCGCACTTTGAAAGCGCTCTTCCGCTTTTCTTTGGGCATTAAATCGACCTCTTGTTTTATCAGCCGCAGATCCTGTTTTAATCCCTCGCGGAATTGCTTTAACTCACGTTCTTGCTCGCTGCGGATCTTTTTGGACGCCAGTCTCAAATCGGCTTCCTGCTGAGCTTCTGCCCGTTCAATCTGCTGTCTCTGTTGTCTGGCGAGCGCTTCCAAATCACCCTCTGCTCCTCGTTCTAACAACAGCCTTTCCTGCTCGAATCGCTTTTCTTGTTGATCCTTATTAAACTGTGCTTTCTGAGAGAGATCTTGGAATTGTTTCTGCTCCATTTTCTGTAACATTTTCAACTCCCGAAGCTCCTGCTTCCTGAATATCTGATCATCATATACCCTCCCGTTCTCATCATCACCATAAATAACCCTCGAAGTCGTTGTAGTTACGACCACACCGTCGATTTCGAACTTCCTTGTTCGTTTTCTGGTTTTTTTCTTTAAATTCATAATTTGGATATCTTCTTTTGTTCGTGGAGTTCGCGGCACGTCTCTGTTGTAATCTGGTTTTCGGCGCAGGACAACTTCATCGTCGATTTCGGAAGATTGTCGAGACTCGCGGCCAACGTGGTTTTCTTTATTTGATCCGCGACTATCTTGACTAATCGTTGTAGAAATTGATTCTGCGTCTGAGCGGTCTACACTCTTACTAGGTGTATATGATCGCGTAGATCCAGAATCACTGTGCGACCTGGAACCTTCATAACTATCAGGAGAAACTCGCTTCTCTTTTTGCATTTTAAGATGACTTTCATTTTGAATTTGAATTTTGGAGTTCCTATTAACCGGGGGAGGTGGATTATTCTTGAGTTGACCATTCATCTTTACCGAACTTTTGTTTCCAGCGTCATCAACCTCGGATGATTCAACAGTCATGCCAGCCACTATCATTGACATTTTACTCGTTTCATCTCCACTATCGCTTTTAGAACTTGATCTTCCCGTTGAACTCAGGTCGCTCAAAGAAGAGCCTGTCCTCACAACGCTACACTTACCGACGAGAGAAGAATCTTTTACTTGTTCTTGTTCATCACCGACCGTAACGACCGATACGTGACTAGTATCTTGTAACTCGTCCACTATTGGACTGACTATGATGACTTCTGATTCATCCAACTTTTTGCCAATTTTTTTAATCGTGTCCGTAATGACGATCGATTGTTCTTGAGGGGTGAACTCCAAACTATCAAGACTAGGGAAACCATCGTCGTCAGTCGAGCTCTCATTTACTTGTGTTTTGTTCGTCTCATTGGCGACGATAACAACCTCTGACGTTGGAGAAGAACGTCTCGGTGGTGGTGTTGACATCGCATCAACTAAAACTGGTGGATGGGTTGTAACAACCGTCACCTGACTCACGTTACTTGCAAGACTATTTGATGGATCTGGAATCTCAGTCGTGATCCTTACTGTTGAAGTATTCAAACGCGTCTCTTGGTCAGGTTGTGATTTTCCTATAAAAAAATTTAGATATATACCATAGTTCATATATTATAAGTAATGCAATTTTGAAATATAAAAACCAATTTTTTTATGTATGAACTTACCGGTTATAACAACAATATTGTCTCTACTGCCGCTTCTGGATACGCTTTTACTTCTATGAGGAGTTGAAGTAATAACAGAAACATTGACCGCAGAGCCGGAACCTCGTCTATCTCTTGAACGTTGTTGTAGATAACTTTCGTGACTCGGTTCTTCTGGAGTGCGCATATCATTTGTACTCTTTTCCTCATATTCTCCTGTGATGTTATGCAAAGAATCGTTTCTGGAGGAACCTTCGCTGTTACTTTTTCCTAGATCCTCCCTACTTGATGATTCAAAGTTTTTCTTGATATCTCCAGTTGAACTGGCTTTCACAGGACTTTTTTCTGATAAATCAGCACTGCGCTTATTTGAGGATTGTTTTGTTTTTTCGGCAATTGCATCATTTATTCGCTTCCCAGCGTCCATAGATATTTGCCTTTCCAATACCGCGTTCAATTTCTCTTCCACGGATCTTCGTTTTTCTTGAAGACTTTTGATGTTCTCAATCGAAGATTTTCTCTCGAGTCTGAAATTTGAATAAATTTTACTTTTATGGAATGTAAAAACTACAAAATTAATATTTTTGTCATATGCAAAATTAATACCTGTTTTTCTCCTCCAATGAACTCTGTTTGTTGAAGACAGGTTTCTTCCATTCGACTATAGACTCAGGTCTAACAGGTGCAGATTTTCTTTTCTCTTCCACGCTTAATTGTTTTTTACTTCCTAAGCTTCTCTTACTATCCGCAGATTTTGGCCTGAAATCGATATTTTGAGATTTTTCAGGGCTACTTATTTTCCCCTTTTCCTTTGGCGTTCTAATTTTGTCTGCGCTATCCACGTTATTTTTCTTTTCAATTGATTTCTGCTGATCACCATTTAATTTCTGTGAATCTTCCTCAGTGTAATTTTGTGTTGAAATAGTTTTGTTTTGCAATTTGTCGTCAGTTGTAGACTTTCGACGTTCGGATACTTCCATGGCACTAAGTTTGTCTGCAGTCTTCGGAAGATTTTCTTTCTCATCATTCTTACTGTCCTGACGAGGTAACGGCGGCGGAGGTGGCGCGGGACCTTTTTCTCGAGATATCCTTCTCTCATTCGTCTCACCCGTAACTGGAGGTTTTGGTGCCTGAAATCATTAAAATAAACATCAATATTACCTTATTTCAATAATAACTCAAAACACTTTAGTAAATAATTTTCTTTAGGTCTACCTGCTTCTTTTCCACAGAGAAGGGGATATTTTCTTTAGAATCAGTTTTTCGGAGTTTCTTATTTCTTTCCTCTTTCTCGCCATCTCGGTTGATTTCCCTTTTGTGACTTTCTTCCTTCTTTGCAGGTACGGGTGGTGCGATGGTAGCTTCTTTCTCGATAACTGTAATTTACCAAAAAAGAAATTCAAATATAAAATATATAATAGCAATCTATAAAATTGCAAAAGGTGGAAAAAATATACATTGAAAATATAAGGTTTTGAATTACCTTTAACTTCAGTGTCACTACGCACAGATGCAGAGTCATCTCCGAGTTGATCCAGCTCCAGGGGAAGCTGTGACGTGCGCTGCTCCTGCAAATTATAAAATGGCTATTAGAAATGTATTTATAAAAAATAAGAATACTTTTAATACTTAAAGACTTTGAAATAAATAAATTCATAAATTAAAATTATAAAACACTGATAAAACGGTTTTCATCTCTAAACGGAAGCTTATTACATATCTTCCTATTCTTTTAAAATGAGAATTCCAAATCAGCAAATGTACTAATCTAATCACTAATTTTGAGTGTAAAATCTAACACTGACACATAAACTTCCGTTTGCTAGTAAGTATCAATACGTCATATACAAGGCGCAAAAAAAAGAGAAAAGACAACGGCTGGTAATTGCAGAAGCTACTGGCCTGGCAATCGCACGGGCGATGGGGCTGGCGAGGCCCAGGAGAGCCGCATGCACAGCCGAATAATAAAGTTACAACAGCGCATTCACGGTTTTATCAACTCTATTCAGTGGCAATTACAAAAAAAAAACCAAAGAATCAACTAAAAACATCTATCGTTTTAAAATAATCTAAATAAAATTGCATATTATATCAGTATAAGTGTTCATTGCAATCTTGGTAGTATATGTATTTGTTGAAAATGATATGCATAAGACGGTAAAACGACAATAATCACAACTTAGTTTCGTAAAAACATCAGAATATGACTAATTATATGATATAAATACTATCGTGCAAATATTTAAAAAAATTAAATCCGTGAAATATAAAAATAATGAAACGTTTTCTTTGTGTGTCCAAGAATTACTGGATCATTTAAATAAAACAATAATAAATGCTTTAAAAAATGTATGATGTGAACGTTTGAATAAAATTCTCGATTCAGCCAGAGCAAAAAGGTTTGATAATCTCTTTGCCAAGTGATAGCTATCGTTGTATCACTTGAAAGCAGCTTACCAATCCGCTGATACTGTTCTCTGTGCTTTTTCGCCTTTTTGGCCTTCTATAGTAGTGCAAGCGTGTAAAAATATATTTACATGTTAATAGAATAGATAAAGCAGTGTTAAATTTCTTTATTATTTTTCTCTTAATGCTGTCTTTGAGAAGCAACAAGTTTTATGTACTAGCATTACAACACTGATGTATGAAGAAAAATGTGATAGAAAAATTTACGTCGAAGTTTATTATACATTATAAGAACGAGTTTCCTTAAGTGATCATGGTCACCAAACGCGTTGATAATAAGTGATTAATTTTAGTCGATTGGAAAACTAATTTTGAATTTAAATTTTACAAGCATTTCTGCGATGTGAAATTCTAATGCAAAAGCATATGCGAAGGTATTTATACTGACCTCGGCCTCTTCGTCAACGAGTTCCTCCTCAACGACATCAGCTTTGTACTCTAGTAACAAGTCTCTGATCGGTTTCGAATCTAGAGTCCGATTAATAAATGAGTGCTTGAGCAATTCATCTGCTGTTGGCCTCGACGAAGGATCTTTAATGAGCGCTTTGGCAATGAAGTCATTAAACTCTTTACTCCACCTGCCAGGCTGTTCGAGCTTTGGTGGATCGCTTTTCTGAATCTTGAGTAGAACTCGCATCGGTGACATTTCATGATTCGGAGGTTCCATTTGTGCAAATTCTATCAAAGTTATCCCGAGAGACCAAATGTCCACCTAAAAAAAAGAAAAAAAATGAATTAATTCAGTCAACTTTGATAATACAGATGAAAAATAAAAAGTAAAGCCAAAAATAAACTTGCCTTGAAATCATACGGATTGTCTCTGAAAGTTTCGCATAAAACTACTTCTGGTGCCATCCAATACGGTGTTCCAATAAAAGTATCGTGTTTCTGGAGAGTTTGCTTATTTTTTGCCGAAACACCGAAATCAGCTGCAATAACAAATTTAATTATGAACCAGACTATTGAATTTTGGATTTAAAAAAATAATTGGAAATTAATATTACCAATTTTAACTCCACCAGCCATTGTAAGCAGGACATTGCCTGCTTTCATGTCCCTGTGAATAATTTTTGATTTGTGCAAAAATGCCAGACCTTTGGTGATATTTTGACAAACGTAAGCAATTTGAGGTTCAGTCAGTGGTTTTTCTAATTCAACCATTATGGAATCTACGGCACCACCGTCACAGTACTCGATTAACATCTGGAGATGAAATTAAATGTTAAGTGAGTTCAAGTCTCTTAAAAATTATTTAAGACGGTTTCAATTTTGCCATGTTTATATTTTTAAATCTTACCCATAATTTCCCTTCAGTAAAAAATGCTTCGTGTAACTCAACTACATTAGGATGCTTGCACTCCGACAATATGTCTATTTCAATCATAAAATCGCTCAAATCATCTTCTCCATCTAGTGCACACATCTTCGCAGCAGCCAACTGATGCGTCTGCTTGTGCTGTGCCTGAATTAAAATTTTTTTATTGCGATAGGATTTATGCGACATCAAAAGGTATTATTTAATGCAAAGAATGTTCGTTCATATTATCCTCGCCTTTAATCATGCATATTATTTTTTATATTTTGTCATTAATTTCATAGAATTACTTCACAAACTACTAAGAAAACATATATTTATACTGAGCTAAATTGGAATCTGGAAGAAAGCCAAAACTTTAAAGTCAGCGGCTTTAAGACCTTTTTCATCTAAACATTGACCCATTTTGTAAAACTTCGAATTCTCTGATCCTATTACTGTACATGAATGCCGTTCAATACATTACAACTTATAAGATTAAGAATTAAGTTTCAGAACTTAAGTTCTCCACTCATATCCAGAAGAATTAAAAGTATTTTAGTTCTTACTTTTATCTTAAAAATTTAATTTTACCAACAATGATAATTTAATTACAATTCGGCTAATATTTTGTAAGACGAAAAGTATATTTAAAAAAATAAAACGAATGCAATAAAACCTCTAAATGAATTTCGTGAACCGCGTAAGATCTTCAGTTTATGAATTACTAGTAAAATTCAGAGGTCGGACTGTACATTAAAATGAAAATTTACCTTATAAACTATTCCGAAAGCACCTCCACCGAGCTCTCCAACCATCTCCCAAAATTCCTCTGGATCGCAATCCATTTTAATATTGTTATACAGCTTCTTTTTCTTTGCGTCATTGCCACCGAAGTGGAATGCTTTCTTCAGGTTTGATAGGAATGACATATTGATTATTAAAAAATTATTTTACCAAGGTAAAATTTCACTGATCTACACTGTCTTTACATAGTAACAAAAACTAAACACGTTCACTATATTTATTTCATTAGGTGACTTTCACCCGAGAAAAACATAAACATAGCTGTACAAAGGCAGTCTCAATGTAACTTGAAGAAATATTCAGTCCTTCGTAAAAAAACACAAATGGACGGTTGCACATTCCTCCAAGTAACTCATCGTGTTAAAGCTCGTACAAAATTTTCGTGTGCTTTCGTGATCTTTATGCACTTGGCGATTGTTTCAGGTAATTTTCATTTTTTCTTGTTATCTGTAAGTGATGATTTAAGATTATGTAACCGATTTAGCTTATTCAGATCCCCATTAACCACCAGGGGATCACGCTATATCTTTCCCGCATCTTGATAATAAGGCTTTTAATTGCAAGTTGTAAGTAGTTGCTTTAGAGAACCATTGATGTTAGCTTTATGGTCCATTTCTGAATCTAAATAAAAAATCCAAGGCTCCTGAAATTAAAAATATGGTTTACGTAAATCTTAAAATGGTCAGAACAAACACGATAAAACTATCAGTCATTCAATACTGACATACTGACACATCACTCATTCTTACTTTCACATACATACTTTTAGTTTTATTGACAGGAAGTAAGCAATGTTTCAAATAATAGCTTTTACTTATTTTTTAGGCAACAGCTCTTAGTAAGAGAACTTGAGCCTAGAGGTTTTGCATAAAGAAGTTGTTGGTGTCCAACTTAATATTTCAGAATTCGAAAGTAATGAATCGTATTGGACAGAAAGTTACTACAGGTACTAAAACTTAAGGAAATACAGCTGAAAAAGAAATTACTGGGAAACTTGGAGAGAACTTCTTTTTAAGTAGCATAATTAATGTGTTGGTAAGAAATTCCTATGATAGAGAAAACTAGGACATGACTACTAGACCAACATTCTACCCAAGAGACCATCCAATTTACTGATAGCCTTGACTTTCATTCAAAAAATAGTATTATTTTTTAATTATTATAGAATAGTGAAAAGCTTATTTGTAAATATTTAGATAATCATCTTTAACGGATCTTTAAACATATAGAGTTGCCACTATTTTTGCATACAAAAATTCCTTGACTTTTACAGGCTTCCTATATGTCTACATTTTTCATTTTTACAGATTTTCTTGGGATATTCTGTATCAATAGATGATTGATAAAATTTGCAATGTTTATCAAATACATTTATTTTTATTTAGAAAGAAACCCATAATATAATAATCATCTTAATGAAAAAATTCCTTATGATATACTTTAAATTTTTTGTGAATTTTTAAACGGTATTTTCGAGCAGTGAAGAATGTAATCAGTATAGTTTTACTAACTATGTATTTTTTCAAAAATTAAAATTAATCACTAACATTTTTCTGGCTTTTACATATAAAATTAAATTTTCTGAGATTCCTTGTTTTCCAGGTTTCCAGAAAAAGTGACAACCATGAGTACTATTAAAACTGTTTTTAAAATAAGACAATATGTTAAATATATCAGTAGTTTTTCTTGATAGAAAATAAATTAATCTTGGTCTGTAACCAGCAGATTTAAGTGCAATCGTTCGTTTATCAGCATAATAATTAAGATAGCGCATTCATTACTCATGATAAGGAAGACAGATAAGTCTGATGTTTCCGATAAGACCAATTTTGCTGAATTACAATTTTTGACAAAAAATCATGTTTCCAAATTTTTAACTACCTTGGCATTGATTAAAAGAATACATTCGCTATTGAAAGCAAACAATACAGTATTTTTTAAAAATTATTTAAAAATATTGATCTACCAATTTGAAGTTTTCTAATTTCTAAAACATTTCTAACAATCCTTCAAGGCTTAAAACTATTTTAAAAAGTTATTGCAAGATATGTCTTTTTTCAATGATTCATGAATTTTGGTAAGCACAATTTGGTCGATGACTTATTGTACTCCGATATATATATATATTAAAAAGCAAATTCTCGAAGAATATCAGCAAAAGTAGGACACAAAAGAATTACTTCCATATATTTACGGGTGGAGGAAAGTTCAATGTCAAGGACAGCTACTTTGATCGATTACGCAAAACAAATCTGCTTTTCCAGAGAACAGTGAATATTTATTATTCTGCAAATACTTTCAGGATTAGATGATTTTTAAGTGCCTTTAACCCATCCTTCACATGACATTAATTTCCACTGACTGCAGCTTTGGATAACAAATAGTCCAAGAGATTGTGAACATAACGCAATTTTGCGGAAGCTGCATATTAAACATGCCAGGAAGGAAGTTTCACACGTTGCAAATAAAATCTCAGAGAAACGCCCAAAAATGAGAAGATCACGATCCACGAAGGCATTCCAAAGTCATTCGTCTCGTGTCGTGACTTCCGTCCGTGCGTCCATTTGTCCGAACGTCCGTCTGTCTACCCATTGAAAACAAATCGACAGGTGCTGGTGGTCAAGATCAGCAATAGGCAATTTTGACACTGGCAATCTAAATTCTTATTTTATCTTTAAATTTTTCCAACAGTTTCCAAAAATAGTTCAAATACCGAGTGACCGTCAAAACCGGGAAGAATTAGAAATTTCAAGTTTAGAGGACATCGTAAACTCAATCTGGGAATGTTACAGGCGCGTCTCCCACACGAAGGAAATTCTTTCGTAATTTTTAACGGTACGATCTAGCTCTGTCAAATATGCTTGCTAACAAGGTTACCAAAACTTCCGTGGTTTTATCTTTTTTTTATTCATCGAGAGGGATGTCGACGAAATTCGCATGGTTTTCTACGAGTGAAAGGTCGTCAAGAAGAAAATAGAGACTCACCTTCTCTCAAAGATCGCTTCTTGCGCACACGCAAATTCCATAGAATTCACCTCGCGAAACACATTTGGCGAGTCAGTGCCCTTTTTTAATGAAACTGTCACACTTTCGTCACTATAATTACGCAATAACGCGTATGGTAAGACAAGTGAATCGGAAAATCACAAAACCTCCTGTGCCTGGCTGTACACGGCCATTTTCAGTGCACGCACAGAGCACACACGACGAACCACCACGCCTGGAAGTGACGTAATTTGAATCGCCTCAACTGCACTCTGGTGCTGATAATACAGACGATCTCAAGTCACAACCACATCAGGTGTGTTTTAGTATTTTTTAATTCGATTACTTAAAATTTTTCATTCACCTCAATCAATAATGGATTTTTCTATATTCTAATTTAAGGAATTTTAGAAATTATGAATTTTATAAACCTAGTGATAATTAAAAGGCCCTAGGAAAGTGACAGTCTAGGGCCTTGCAGAATGTTAATTCGGCACTGCATCTAATAGCAAAATGTAATTCTTAAGTAAATAAATATTGTCTTAAATTTTACAAAAAAATTATTATTCGTTAATATAAATTCAACTATACGAATTTTTCTATTTTTAAAAAATAAAAATGGAATTTCCATGTGTGACGGAAATTTTTCAATTATAAGAATTACAAAAATAGCATTAAATATTAAATAAAAATAGATTTCAAGAATGGATGTTAAATTTAGGATGTGTACAAAGTTTGAATTAACAAATTTATTTCATAAATAGCTTTTGGATTTAAATAAGTGATGACGTCGTCGTTAACAGGAAGTGGGACTCATCGAAAAACATAACCTGTTTTGTTAGATGCAGATGCAGATCTATATGATTCGTTTCAGTGCCTGAGTGCCAGTTGGTGCCAGTGGTGTCAGTAGGTGTCAGTTTAAAACACAAATAGATGCTTATTGTTGCAAAATTTGTTGTCCCACGCGTAATAGATAGAACGAACACTTATCGCGCAATTTTTTCAATAGTGACGGTTTACCATCTTCATCGATCTACACGCCTTCGCTGATTCTTATTAAATTATATAATTAATCCCAGACTACTGTTTGTTGGGAAGCCCTGTTTTTGTTGTAATCTCGTTAGTGATCGTGCGTCCACGAGGTAACTATGACATTTGCTAAAAGAAGAATTTCAATCAATGCATTAAATGACACAAATTAACAAAGTTCGATTTTAAAAATACCTACATACGTAGCTTCCTATGTATTTTGCAATTTATATATTGAATTAGAACATACACAAATATACATTTTTTATTTATTTTTAAAAAAATAGTGCAAAATGATCTTTTAATGTATAGGTTAGAGTTATATTATGATCATAGGTTTCCCTACATATATAGATCTTTTCATTATCGCCCTTGTCAATTTATTATTAATAGATTATATATTAATTGGACACTAAAAAGTAAAATATTTCATTTAAATTTCTCTTTGTATTTAAAAAACACAAATACTACTTAGTTTAACAATTAAAAACGTGTTAATCTCTTTTAATTTATCTTACCTAAATTTTAAAAAAATATAAGGATTCATAAACTTTAAGGAATTTGAAAATCTTTCTGTGGAAAAAAAGACAGAAAGATTTTCAAATTCTTTAAAAATTGAATTCATTTGCATTATTTGCGATATAAGAGTTTGAAATTGTCTACGAGGACACCTGTCGACAACGTATCCTATCTAATACGCGACTAGTGATCCTCCGATAATGTAGGCAGTGACAAAAATTTCAAACTGAACTACATAATTAATTTGAATTCATAAACTTTTTCTTCAATATTAAAAATTGTTCAACTTTTTACATGATCAAGAAATATATTTGCACATGGCCTAATGAGAGTCAAATATTGACCGAAACCTGCCGAAACCCTTAGTAAATAAAGATCTATCAAAAACAATAGCGATAAAAACCTCCAATTTCTTTATTATTAATCATTTTTATTTCTGTTTGTACATTTTCAGCCATAAATTCACGAAATGGCTCGAAAAGAGCGAGGTATATTTCGTATGATCCTTAGGGATTTTCTTGCATCTATTCAACCTCAATTCGCTAGACCTAAATTAATTGGTGAAGATTTCCATGGAACTAAATACTACGAAGTTGCACCAAGGAAAGGTTCTTCTAAAAAACCTAGTCGGTATTTCGAACCTGTTAACAAAGAAGATTTCACCCAAGAACTTCCTGCTGAATGGGAATCTTGGTTAAGATATCGAAGACGAGAGCCACCAACAAAAGATGAAGTTCAGAAAAATTACGAAATGATATTATTGAAACGAAAAAATGCGGCTGAAATTGAGAAGACTTATGAAGTAAAAGAAGAAATTAAGTATTTGGCGCCGAAAACAAATTCTCATATACCTGGTGGATATCCGGTTTATGAAGAGTATAAAGAATTCGGAATAGATTATAAGAATAAAAAGAAATAATTAATGTATGATAGAAAAAACCCAAATGTAAATAAGAGCTTCAATAAATGTATAAAGTAAAGAAATAATTAAATGAAAAACACCTTTTAATTCAATGCTCAAAAATGTATTTCTGTCGATAGATATTATGCTTTTTTCGAGTGTATAATAAACTACACAGTTACGAACTAAATACATATATCAGTTCTTATATCTGCCGAAAATTTATGAACGAAATAGTACTTCGTTTTTTAAGTTAATTCATCAGCACTGAAATTTAAAAAGTACTCGCGTTTCTGACAACTGATTTCACTTTTCGATTTACGTAGTACAAATGTTTTTTATTCTTTATCTTTTTAATTTACACAAAGTTCTGTACATAAATCACATCACGAGTTATTACGATAAACGATTTCTGGCCAAGTTGTACTCATTTCAACAAATTGCAATTTGTTAAATAAATTCATTTTTAGGCTGAAATTGCACCAAAACTAAATACTCCAATAATTGGTCTCCAGTCCGCTTTTGTAAAGAACGCGAATCATTCAAAATTAAAAAGTCAATCATACCAAAGTCATGCACACAGCATTCAAACAAAATTTCTCTTCAGCGTGACTTGTTACCAAAGACAATTCATATTCTTCCACAGGAGAAAATAGATAAATTAAGTTCATTTTCGGACCACAAAAGGAACAAAAATCAACCGGAATAGTCACTGTTATCAAATAGCGCTTGATCGTAAAGTTCACCTTTCACTAATCTTCCTCCAAAGTAGCGACCGTTTAATGAATCTCTCGCTCTTTCCGCTTCTATAAATAAAAAAATAACAATTTAAACTACATTTGTTATTTAAAATCTGTTACATACGTGAATAATAAATCTTACCGCTCATTTGAGAAAATTCAACGAATATCTTTACTATAACTTCTGCGTCTTCATCATCTTCCGACTGTCGTTCATTGTAAATAATTACGTGTTCTACAACTCCAAATTTCGAACATTCGTCTTGGATTTCCTCCTGTAAACTTTCGTCAACATCTTCAGGAGCAACCATATTTCTTAAAATGACCACTCTAGATTCTACTTTTCGCATTAATTTTTGCATCACTAGATGCCTCGCACTTTGTCCCTTAATCGACATATTCTCTTGCTGTTGTAACGTTTGTGGCTCAGTTTCCTCTAATAATTTTTTTTGCAGTTCTTCCTGTTGTTTCTGATGCGCTGCTTGTTCTTGTGCTCTTCTCATAATGTCAGGATTTGGTGGTGGTATTGGTGCAGTGACTGGTATTTGCTTTAAATTTAAAGAAATTTAATTATAAAATACACATTGATTACATTCATTACAGTATCGAATTAAATTCTAGGCATAAAAAAATAATAAAACCAATCCATTTTTAATAAGAGACTGACTAATATACAAAAAAAATTGATAATGAAATCTGACTATTAAAATTTTACTCAATCATTAAAAAAACAGTTTCTAAGATATAACAGTTAAAATAATATAGTTTTTATTCTCCTAATCTCTTTGTTAACTCTTTAAACAAAATTATATATATATATATATATATATATATATATATATATATATTTATATATATTACTTTTCTACTGAAACTAAATAAAAAAATGTTTAAAAATTTGACAAGCACACATTAAAATTCTATGGAAATTCAAGTTATAACTAATAGTAGAGAAATATATCTAGTGTTGTCCATTATACTAAGGTATTTGTTTAAAAAAAATTATCATTTATAAAAATAAATGGAAAGTGTACAAAATAAAAAAACGACCTGTTTACTAAATAAGATTTAATAAATAAAATACTTACCACAGGAGCACAAACGACTGGAGGGATAACAACAGCTGGTGGAGGAATAACAACAGGTTGGCCAGGAATTGGTTGGATGATAGCTGGCGGCCGCGTCAAAGTTTGTGGAATAGCAATGCCAGGCGGTGGAATTATGGGAGCAACTGTTGCCACTGCTGGGGGTGCCATTATCGTAGGTGGTGGTATCGGAGGCCGAGCAACAGTTGGAAGTGCTAGAAAAAAAATCATTGAAATTCTCACATTTTTCACTAATTTAAAAAAATGAAAACCCTATGAAAAAGGGCATTGAAACTGATTGATTTCAGATCATGAAACAACAATCTGAATCAGACATTTTAAATTTCCAATTGCATTAAATTAATCAAGTTTTCTTATTCAATATCATGTATTCCCGTAATTTTTAGAATTAGAGAACATCATAACGCTCAGATTATTTTCTCAGGATGATAAATAGAAAACTGATTTAAAAATTAATGTAAGAATCGTCAAATAATTCAATTGAAAGACCCCTGATCAAATACCGACACAGTCAAAAGTTTCTCTTTTTCCACAGGATTTCAAATTCTTTGAAAAATTAAAAAACCTATATTTTATTTTGTTCAATTTCTTAGCATTCGTTAGCTTCTTTGTCAAAAAATAAATCTTCAAATAATATTAAACAGTTTGAATGTTTTATGAACAACGTAAATCGTTTGACACACAAGATAAATTTAGAAACAATCTATCAAATTTATTTACCTGGACTCAAAATTGGCGGAGCTGTGGCTCCAAGTTTTGTTAGTCCTAGAGCAACTGCATTACTGGCTACTGCGTCCATCGCTTGTATTTTTGCGGTAGCTGCAGCTGCTGCAACTGCCGCGGCTGTTGGCATCATGCTGGTTCCACTTGGAGGACCCATGAGTGCATTTGGAGGAGTAATGGCTCTTCCTACCCTCAGATACTGTCCACCCAAGTCAAACAAGTTCATAGACGCAATAGCCTCTAAAGCAGATTGCATGGTTTCATACTCTATGAAACCATAGCCTTTATGTCGATGTGGTGAACTGCCTTGTGCAAGTTTACAATAAGTAATCGGTCCAAAAGCTTCGAAAACGGACTTAATGTCATCCTCAGTTAGATCTTGATGAATAGATGCAATATAAATACGATTGTAGTGTTTACTTTCCTCAGTAATTTCGTCTATGACAGACTGTGCTTGTGGCATATTGGATGGTCGTCCCACCACCTGTTAAATTCATAAATTTCATCAAAGCACGTAAGTATATAACGTTATAAGATATCACAACAATTAAAAGTATCTAAGACATTAGAGGACTGCAAGGAAGGGATCTTGTCTGCATCCAAGAGATGGAAGGTTCTATCATCAAGGAATGGATTTTCCTATAACACAAATATATTGACAAAGATTTCATTAAAATTTTGTCATAGCTACGGATACGTGGATAAAATTCCCATCAGAGGAAATTTAACTAAAACATTTAATCTCTTTGTTCAGTTAAATATTTTATCAAAGTAAAAATTGTCAATCAAGAAAATAAAAAAATCGAAAAACCGTTAAAATATGTACTTCTTGAACCTTTCACGCTCATTTAAAAATAATTTATTTCTGAGAAATACTATTCTTAAGAATAATATTTGAATTTGATAAAATTATTTCTAAGTTTCGAAAAAGTTTCAACTTTTAATAAAATGAATTAAATCTTTACTTCAGTGCCCAGATGTATAAAAGTAATTACTGATATAAAATATATAAACATTTAAGCACAATCATATTAAATTAAAAACTAAGGATCGAGCTGTAAGTCTGGCACTGAAGTTTCAAATTATGAAATACAATTGAGAAACGAAATAAAATACTGCGGACCTCCGAGGAGTTGGTAGGATTTCGCAGGGACAGGAAATTCGTTATATAGGTACGTCCTGCTACCTTGATATTTCTTCCACCAATCATGACTCCATTCATCTGCTCCAGAGCAAGTTGTGCTGCCTCAGGTATCTCATATTCGACAAATGCAAAGCCTTTGTGCTTCTGAGTTACTGGGTCCCATGACATGTTGATTGATTTGATTGGCCCAAATGGCAGAAATGCCTGTCTTATTGTATCCTCCTTCAATTCAAAACTAATGCTGCCCACGTAAACCCTGTCGTCAAAGAAAATAAATGTAATCCATAGCCTAAACGTTAATCCATTAAATCCCATAAGTAAAGTTAATCATTTAAACTGGAATATTTTATGGAAGAAAAGCTTATAAAAGTCAATTTGAAAAATTCAAGTCTATTATTGTAAAAGAAAAAAGAAAATCTTGCATTCAATAACTTTCTTCGTTATTTCTTTTCTTGTCAATTAACAAAAAATTATACAAAATAATTTCGAGATTTAATGCATTCACGTATAAGCTTAATCTCTTAAATCTATCTACATATAATTTCTCTTTTAAGGCATTACATTCCAGTATTTTTAACGGTTACAATTTTATTCTAAATTTAATGAAATGCAATTCACCCTTTGGTAAAACGTTTCCCAAATCAGGTTTAAACATTACTATTTAAATCATGACCTCAAATTTACTTTTCGTTAAATAAATTGAACTCCTTCGAAGAGAAATGTACTTATTTACTATTTTCGGAATTTACAATGCATCATTTCCTATTATAAAATTATTTTTTTAACTCTCACCAATTTTCAAAAAATAGAATACTGTTTTTTATTTAAATATCATTATATAACTGATTCAGTTATTGAAACTCGGAAAACTATTTTATACGTATTATTAACACGTATGAAAAATAATGTCCTTCAAATCATTCGTTAAGGTGGCTTCGGCGTTTGGTGTCGCATGAAGTGAAGTGACACGTTTTACATGAATGCTCATTGCTACTTATTTTTTTGATAATCATACGTATTATAGTCACATCTAAGTAAAAGAGTAAAAAATCGCGGAAATGTTGCCAGAAAAAGCGATAGTAACAATTTATTAGATTCACCTCGAGGCGATTTTTATATTCTGTACTTTTCTCGCAATTTGCTCATGATTGAAGTCGTCATCCCTTTGTTTTTATGAAACTAATAGATTCCTCGAAATCTAAAGTATTGGTATATATTTTATTTATGGGGACTCGTGATTTTGTCCCGGAGTTTCGCTGATTTTAATAAGGAGTCCCATAAGACTACGTGTTAAACTGACACTTTTTCGGTAGCGATTTTTTCAGAAATTACATTCAACCATGGTATTTCTTTTTTCCAAATGAATCTAGCATATTTTATTTAGATAATCTCTAAGTTTCAGAGTCGTCAGTGATTTTATTTATAAACGCTGAAGCCACCTTAAGGCCATGGATCAACCAGACCACGTTACGTCGGTAATTGCAATTACAGTATGTAAGGTTATTAATTCTGAATAACCTTACATACTGTAATTGCAATTGCCGACGTAACGGGATCCAGTTGATTCATGACCTTAAACAGAATTAAAATAAAGCTAATCACTCAGTCGTTGACACTTTTCTGTAATTATAATTCATTAATTATAAAAGAAACTCGCAATCAAGAACTGTTTTTTTGTTTACATAGTTAAATTTTAATGACACTTTTATGTAAGAATATTTAAAAATTATAAATAATAATTTATTTTTTGACATTAGGATGCCAACGACTATGAAGATTACCCTAATAAGCTTTATAACAATTATATAAAAGTAGAGATTATAATTGAATGATCAAAAATAGCAAAAAGTAGAAAAATCCTCATGATCAGTCCATTAACTTTCGCATCAGCTAAATTGTTGTAATAATTTTATAAAATATAAATTTTTAATATAATCAATATTCATCTATTTATTGTTGACTTTTCACACCTCATTAACTAAATTCTTTTTTTAAATTGTAAATTGAACTGTCAAATCATTTCTAGTTCTCCATCCGGTAAGAAAGTGGGCATTAAATGGCATTGAAGTATCAAGATCTGGAAAGGAACAGAATCGAGAATGAAAATTTTGAATGCATTTTAATTCTTAGGCATTAAAAGGTTCAGATTTTGACATTTCAATGCCATTCAATGCCCATCTTCTTAGCGTGAATGCTCAGTATCTTGCGAATAAAAATAATATGTTATAAATTTATGTTAAATTTGAAAATGGCATTGGAAAAAAATTAATATTTTCATTGCCACATTGATTTGAGGTACATGATTTTCCACTTTAAGGCCATGGACCAATCGAACCATGTGACTAAATTATACATTACTCGTTCAGGTAAGATAACTTTTTTAATTTACAAAATATCTTTCTGAAAATTTGGGAAACAACATAAGACAATAAAGCGCGTCTGTGAACTTCTTATTAGTAGACATTTTGAAAAAAATTGGAAAACTTATCGACAATTACAGTTAACTGTAAAATTTTTTGCAAAATTTTCAGTCAAACGAAGTTAAAAAACGCTCTTTACCGTCTTTTTATGCCTTAATGTTATATAAATATACGAAGTGGGACTTTTACTACATTCGAGCACCTTCTAATTCGACAGACTATTTGAGAAAAAAAGAATGTTAATGTAATGTGAAAAGTAAACCCTAAATATACTATTACATATTATTATTAAAAATTTATTTTTATAAAAAATATGCCTCTGAATCGATTTAAACGAACGTCAATGGGCTAACCCTCCAAGTACATTTAAAAGTATACATACCATAAAATAAATAAACAGAAAACTAAAATGAACTTTCATAACAGAAATATTAGTCAAATTATTCTTTTCAAAAAATTGAAGACTTTGGAAATAAAATAAAAAATTTGTAAAGAAAAAGGTTTAAATAACTAAATCTAATTCAAGTAATATGACTTAAAGTAGTAAATAATCACAGATGACGTTCTCGAGCTGAATTACGTAGGGACTTCTGGATAAGTCTCGTTGAGCTATAGCAAAGAACAAACAAACCTGCACATGAGGGCGAGAGCCTGCTGTCTCTGCACCTGATTCCGTTGACTAGCCATTTGCTGCAACACAAAGGACCATCGGCCTTCTATTGATATCCCTCCCCCTTACAAACACTATGTCTTGTACTCATCTCAATTATTCCCAAGCTCTTTTTACCATCTCAACTTCCTCGCTCAACGACCATTCTCTTTTTTTAAGGCTGACATGTAGGTTTTATCTTTTAAAAAAACGAAACTTAAAATATTCAAATATTACTGAATATTTACAAATTTTGTTATAGCCGATTAATTTTGACAAAATTGTATTGATAATTACAATAGAATGGTGAAATTGAACTCGGAAGCTAGAAACCTTTTTTTTTTAAATAGCCGAGAATCATGCATATAACTTGTCCTCCTTGCAGTGATACAGCTCTGCTCCCGCCGACTACTATTGTAAGGTGTCTAACTTTCTCTTATTGTAGGAACTCAGGGAAACGTTTAGAGGTTCGATCGGATTTGTAACGCTTCGTTCTTGATTTTGAAGGCACTAACCTGCACATTAGCAATAAAACTTGCTGCCGCAGGACCAACTTATTCTTCTGCGGGGAGAAAAAATCAACCGATCAGAGTTAGTTCTTTATTGCGTGTTTTTTCTACTAGTAGAGTTCGAAAATTCTCGGTAAAATAACTTTGGAGAAAGTAAAAAAGAAAATTACCGTATAATACCGAGGATATGAGAATGTATCGAGAAATTATAAGAATTAAAACATTTGATTTTTAATCATTTTTTTTCAATCTACTGGTTATTATGGTTAGATATTTAACTTTTTCTAATTATTTCAACCACGTTATCCAATTAAAAATATAAAAGGCATGTTTATATAATATTAATTAATTAAACCTTTATTCGATAATATATGTTTCCAAACAATTAATTTATTTATTTATTACCATTTTAATGAAGTATCACTTAATTTCCGTATCTAAATTAATTTGGCAGCAACAAAATTTTATTTTGACCAAGAAATAATATTTTTTATGAATTTAATATTTTGTAAATTTTCCTAAAAAATGTCTCACGAAAGTACTGGTAATTTTCCCTATTTTCTTATCTTTCCTGACGTAATATACCGTCTTTAGAACTCTATCTACTAGTAAGCGAGTTAAATGTTAATACACAAATTTAACACGACTCGGCGGGACGAGCTAAATTTGTGAGGACACGCGTTCGGAGATTTTTTACGTTTTGCGTTTTTTATCAGTGTTAATAAGGACAATCGAATGGATTTCAAAAAACTTGGGAGGAATGCGGAAGCTGCATAACTCTGAGATAATATATTTTTAAATAGTGATGGGAAATATCGGTAAAAAACGTGATACAAATCGATATTTTTGGAAAAGATATCTATAATATCGATATTTATCAATAACATCCCCCACCCTTCGACATCGTAACCTAACTCTATTTAACAGTTTGGCAAATTAAAAATAAATTTAAATTAATGACAAATCGAAATACAATAAAAAAACAAGAAATACAAGTTATTTAGTTTTTGTTGTTATATTTCACAATTTTTGAGTTATAAAAAATATAATAATTGAAATTGAAAATTTTGAAAAATTATTAACACTATTAAAAAAAGAAGTCAAGAAATCGATATGTATCGTTAAGAGAAAAATGTATCGATATATAGTGATATTTATCGATACTTTTCCCAACACTATTTTTAAAATAATGCATGAAATTCTAAAAAATGTTATTATAAGTCTTCATATTCCATAAAAACAAATATTTAAGAATACCAAAAAATTAATTGGAAAATTTATGTCAATAAAATAATAATTTTAACAAATTCTCCAGAAAAGACGTTAATGCAAAAGAGGTACCAGGTGCACAAGTATGAAACCGGTAATTTCTTTGAGAAAATACACGTTTATTTAATAAAAATGGTTATACATTCAATCTTCAAAGTAATGGCCATTGCTAGCCACACATTTTTCCCATCTCTCTGGCAATTTGTGTATGCCTCGTCAAACAATTGTTCGTTTTTTGAGTCAAACCAGTCATCGAGCCATTTTTTCACATTTTCGTACGAATCGAAGCGCTGTTCAGCAAGTGCGTGCCCCATTGATGAAAATAAGTGGTAGTCAGATGGAGCCAAGTCTGGTGAATAAGCCGCATGGGGGAGGGCTTCCCAGCTGTACGAATTTACCAATTCCCGAGTCTTTTTTGTTCGATGTGCTGGTGCATTGTCATCAAGAAAAATCACTTTGTGTTGCCTAGTTTGATATTCTTGACGTTTTTGGCGCAAAGCACGATTCAAATCGGCCAATTGTTGTTGGTAGCGTTTGACCATCATCTTCATCCAATAATGCTTGCAATTCGGCATCTTCAAACTTTTTCGGTGGTTTTCCACGTCCTTCGTTTCTCACATCGAAATCGCCACTTTTAAACTTATTGAACCACTCGTTGCACTGTGTTTTGCCTAGAGCATGCTGGCCGTAAGCTTCCACAAGCATTCGATGGGCTTCCAAAGCAGATTTCTTCAATTGGTAACAGAAAATCAATCATGTCCGCAAATCGTAGTTTGAAGACACAAAAATCGACATTTTTACTAGCGAAAAAAAATTAGTTGTTGTATGAAACTTGATTGTTTATGAACTGAATATTGTTGACAGAACTCAATGCGAAGAAATGGCGTCAATTATTTGGTTTGACAGAGCGTATAGTTTTACCTAGCGACACATAAATGTCATTACCGGTTTCATACTTGTACACCTGGTATAGTATCATGCATTTCTGTTACAATTTTTTCCTATTCAAAAGAATGGCACTGCTTTTGAAAACCATTTGATAAATTAACGAAGGATAATAATCATTAATGATCTTTAACGTAATTAAAAGACTAATACGTATAAATAGCAATGGTTTTATGAGATGGTTATGCTTAAGACAAGTTATTATATTTACGCATACAGAGTAACTTAAAACGAATCTTTAAAAGCCCCATGATGTACTAGAGCTAATGAGAGTCAATTTCACCAGTATAATCTATTTAAAATTTTTAATATAGTGATATTAAAATTTAAGATTCTTATTGATCAATAAATCATTTAAAATATGAAGATCATATTTAATTCTAGCATACTAGTGACATTGGTTCATAAAAGAGATAATGAAGTAGCCTTTCAAGAACTAATGAGATACATTTTCAAATTAAAAAATTAGTTTTAGAAACTTTTATGTTTATCAATGAAAGTTCAGCATGATAATGAAACTATTTTTTGTTATTTTATGATTGATTTTTTTCAGTCGTAGAACTAAGAATAGATTGTAAATCCCAAAAATTAATTCTAGTAAAAAATTAAAAAGAATACATCGCATGAAAGGCTACTGAGAGTTTATGCATTCCAAATTTTAATGAAATTTAATGTAAATAAAAATATTTCAGCTATCTCAATCTCAAAAATACACCATAATCATGGAAATATTATTTGACTAAAAATTATAAAAAATAACCTCATTTTTCTAAATTATTTCCAAAATTATGTGCAATATTCAAATTAGAACAGAGTATATTGCTTATTTAATTGAAATTTGGAATTGCACAAGAGTAATATATTTTAACAATAATAAATTAAGAAATTGAAATCGCAGTGTTACCTGTTGTTGATGAGCCAGAGTCTGTTTCATTAGGACCATTTTTATACTCTGTTCCATGGCATATTTTTTGGCTCTGGTTACGGTATCTTGTTGCTCTGACGTTATCTTCGGCAGACCTGCCCCCAAGATCCCAGGCAAAGAAAGATACTTTGCTCCAGCTCCTTGAAATAGATTAAAAATATATTAAAAATACTGATATATCGATTTACTCGACAATTATTTCAACAAATTATTCAGATCTTATCAGCAAAACGTCCACTGCGTCGTGGAAATCTACATTCAATGGAACTTTAATGAAAGAGACTTCACTACTTTAATTGTCACGATAAATTGATACATCATGGAAAAATGTGTCAAAATTTATATACATATAAAACTAATTACTTACCAGCGACAACTTGTCCTGTTTGATTAAGATCGTAAATAGGGCCTGGTAAGAACTCGGAAGCACTTCCTGTGAAGAAATTCTAAATTAGAAAATGATTTAAATAACGCAAATGTTCTTCAGTACTTCCTCCATCACATTTTCTTAAAAACCGTTTTTCGCAGAAAAATTGTTTACATTAATTTCTGTGATGGAAGAGGTAAAACCAAGGGCCGACCATTTTATATTACTTTAATTCGGAAAAAGAATTTTAAATTAATAGGAAAGTAATTAATTACGCGTCTCCAATGAAGACAAAAATTCTAAAAGCGACATGATTAATGATAAATTCTTTACTAACTGTTAAAGAGGCAAAGCTCTTTCTATTTGAGGCCATATTCACTTGTAGTGCTGTTGCTTCAATCGACATATATAATCAACCTCAAGAACTCAAAACGTAATAAATCTGTAAAAATGTTGACACAAAGAAAATTTAAAAAAAACTGGTCGAGTCATAAAATTACCCTTGATTTATAGTATTTAATTCTTTTAAACGGTAAAGGATTGATAACTTGATCAAAGGGAAAGAAGGGTCTTTTTCCTAAGGATTGACGAAGAAGAATAATGGGGGATGTAAAAATTACGAAGCCCCGTAGAAGTATCCACAGCAGGTAGTTCCTCGAAACTGTAAGTTTAAAGAAATTAAAACAGTCAATTTATGAGCGTCTATAACATTTCTTTTAAGGGGAATAGATTCATCTCTGAGAAACAGAATTCTCCTTATTACCCAGGTGCATGCCATAAAAAGATATTATTTCAGCCAATGTACCACAAACGGAATAATAATCACGATAGAAACCGTTAGATAGAAGACTCAAATAATTGCATTTTCAAAAGACATGTCTTATCTCAATATTCATTAAATTCACAATCCGACTTTTTCTTTATAGGCCATGTGCACTGTTCGTATCCAATTACCTACATGACACGACCTATTTGGACTTTTGAGTATTACTTTTGAATCAGACCAATTTGTTTCTGCTAGTCTCTGAAACAGAAATCAGAACACGTTGGTAACGCTCTTTTAGAATTTCGCAATTCTTTCACTTTTCAAGTTATGGTATCTCATATTCCTATATCACGACTTTTCGTGTTCTTTGAACGTTCTACTAATGGTTAACCGTGTTCAGGGCTGAGCAATGAAGTTTGCGCGTACAAATTATCCGAGAGACTGAAGCGACGCAGAAATCTGTAAGCACAAAGCAAAGGAGAACACTCTCAGTGCGTTTTCTGCGCCAATTTCTTATACGTTGCCTTCTCCAACCTAACGAGTTAAGCCCTAATACTTTCTATCGGGCAATGGCGATTATAGGAATTATTTTAAGTTCTCATAAAATCTTTTTACTTTACTTACCTGTTTGGTTTCCAATCTAAATAGAATTTATATATGCTTTATAAGTAAATCGCCACTGCCAACTCTAATTACAAGTCTCTTTGAAAAATTAACAATTCAATATGCGAAAATGAATCTTTAATCATAAAAACTTTCGTTTTGTTTCCTACTTTACTGATCGAGACTTATAATTAGCAAGACTGGAAAAAAATTATCCTAAAATGCTAACCTATCTAAAATTTGTGAGTATTTGATACTCGACATTATTCGCTGTGTCAGTAGGAGTTTGTAAAAACTCAGATTTGTTCTGTTCAACCTATGTAGCGTTCTCTTTCTTTGTTTGGCGCACGCTCATGATCACAGCTCAGTCGAAGGCCACAGATTCTGTACTGTCTCTCCGCTGTAACATCTCAGAACAGAAGGACAACCATACATTAGTTTTATTTAGGGCCAACGGTCACCTATCACCCTATCATACGAAAAATTTATCGTAAAATTGTAATAAGTCACTCGATAATTAAGGAAAATTAACGAGTGCATAAAATAAAACTAGCTCCCAACTGCCTAACATAGAGAAACTTATTTTTCTCTCCCTCATTTCCTCTGTATACAAAGTATTATTCGCGTTGTTGCTTCTGCATTCACCGTCTTTTCCAACTGTACATATATGCACGTACAGTTCCCTATGGTAACAAATAAAGAAATAATAAGCTGAAATAGCAATATACCTTCGAACCGAAACTTCTTGCTTGGTGTTTCAATATTGTTTGGTGTTGCTGACATCTGAAAAAACAAAAATTGAAATGTTAGATAATCTTTAAAAATAAAAAAAATACTATGTTACAGTACACAAGATGTCTAACAATGTTATAACTAAACTAATTTAATTTCAAAATATGATTCTTTAGCAAAGGAATAATAATGGGGAACAGAAGGTAATTTTCTAGAAGAATTAGGGTAAATTAAAGTGCTTAAAATCAATAACCTCATTCAGTGAAATAATTTATTTTACCTACTGTGAGATATTAGAAAGGTGTTCTTAATTTTGGAAAATAATTATAATAATTAGATATTAAATTTATAGCTTAAGGTTATCGAGAAACAATAATAAAAATAAGGTTGAAATAGAGATTACAATGCCAGCGTCGCCATGACAGTCAAATTGGAAAAAAGCTTGTTGCCAAAGTGAAAGATATTATTGAATTCAATTAATTTGCTTACCATGGACATTGTGCCGTTCATTTTATCTGTTGCTATACTGTTAAGGTTTACACTTTTCTTTACACTAAACGAGATATGCTTCACAGTATGATAATAAACGTTGAGAAACGAGTTACTAGCTTCTTAGCTCGCGTCTCTTCCGGAAGTTGCGTAAGGAATAAATTGATGAAAACCACCCTAAAGTTCAAAGAAAATACTAATAAATCCGATAATATATTAAAAAATGATGTCACTTGAAGGTACATCACATTTGAATTCAATAATCAGTTTAATAAAGGCATGAGTATTTTACTTAATTATTGCACTCGACTTACATAAACATTTTTGAGTAACATTTGATTATGGCAGTTTGTTTCTACCTCTAGCTCTACCGGCTCTACCTCTAGAGAGATACTTCAGATTAGTTCAGGTTCAGACTGGTTCAGATATCAGAACAGCGTTGCCAGACATAGAGTTCTGAGTCGGTTATATTACATTGAGAACGGTAACGAGAATGAGAATATTACCGAGAATATAACCGGCAGATAAATTCTCTTAGAATTTATGAGAATTTTCTGATTTTGACTTTTTAAATGTTTTAAACAATCAGAATCAATTATTTATTGCGTATAAAATTATAGTTCAATATTTCAAACATTCTGATTGTATATGATAAGCGTCTGTCGAAATTTAATAAATATCATAATCACAACACGTCGTTTGTCTGTTGCCGGTGGTTGCCGGGTCTGCAAGTACTTATCACGAAAAGTTGATCCTAATGAGACTGAATGAGACGAAGCGAAGGATATCAAATACAATGGAAACATTAGTTTATTTAATTAGAATACACTACCGGTCAAAATTGGGGAACCACGTGTTTTTTGATGATTACTTAAATTATATTAATTTTAATTTGGTGAGTGATGAAACTTGCTCTCATTATGAATTGACTGCCATCAAAATTCTCTATACAATGAGTCCAGAATGAAGTTGTTTTGTTAAATTTTGAAGAAGGTATTGCAAAAAAAGTCTAGATTTCAATTTTTTCTTAAATTTTAAAAAACTTTCAAAATAATCACATTTATTAATGTTCTTGGGCTTATTTTAAAGCTAAGATTCTTCCAAATCGCAGTAAATTGTCATTATAAATTTATAATTTTTTTCTTGCATTGTGCAAAGAGTTAAAATTGTAACAAAAAGAAAGGGAAAGTTCGAAAACATTCCATCTGCAGAGAAATCATAATAAAAATCATATAAATATATGTTTGAAGGGAGTACTATAGAAAATTCATGATTATATGTTTTATATACCTTATAAAAATGTTTTTCTTAGCAAAAGCAATATTGGAATTTTTCCAATTTTTTTATTCGAACTTTAACCTAGTGCACTGTGCAAGAAAAAAATTATTGGATTTCCATGAATCATGGCTTATTCTTTAGGGGAAAAGATTCTCTATAACTCTACTGTTTCCAATTTTAAAAGTACAGTTTTCTGTTATTAAAAGCGTTGAGGAAATTTTTCAAAAAGAATTTTTTTTTCAAAATAGCTATATTTCAAGATTTTCCACTTATTTTCACACTGGGAAACAGTAGGGTTATAGAGAATATTTTCCCTGGTAAAATAGGCCATGATTTATGAAAATTAAATTATTTTCAAAAAATTGATAAGAAGGTTTAGTAAGGAAAGATTCTATTACAACAAATAATGTTAAAAGTATTATTTTTCGTTTCTTCTGTTTCATATGAAACGACTAATGATATCATTTCAAGTCTCAAAATCATGAAAGAACTTTTTTCTTCAGAGACCTATTTCTTGGCACTACAACTACCTTAATGATAATATGTTAGCCTCATATGTTTCGACAACGATGGGTACATACCACGAAGGAATAATAAGGAGACCTATCTCCATGTAAGCGACTTGGCAGGAGCAACGGCACGGTAAGTGCCCGGCTTGTAAGTTGGAAGTAGTGGAAAGGAGTGCGCAAGTGCGCAGTTGTCCTCTTCTTACTCATGAGAAAATGTGCGAGTGAGACGAATCTGTCAAATTGTCAAATTGATCTAAGCCAGAGTGGTTATGTTGATCGATTTTTTGATCATTTGCAAGCGGCAGATATTTGTTCAATTTCAATTTAGTTTAAAAAATATATATATATTATCTCAGGACTTCTATAAAGCTAAAGGAGTGCATTATAAAAGTGGTAAGTATATATCGAATATAAGATTGTAAATATTGAAATTGAAATTATGGTATTTGTTATTACTTCGTAAATGGTGTGTTAAATAATGTTGAATAGTTTTTTCCTTTAAAGGTGAGGGAATTTAATCCGAGAAATTTTCAAGATTTTGAAGATCGCATGTAATATAATATAATGCATTTAATATAATCAATTTTTTTCTTAGCTATGTCGTGTCGCGTACCGGGTTGCATAACCTCTCTGGCTTAGATTAATTTGACAAGTTTGTCTCACTCGCACATTTTCCCGTGAGTAAGAAGAGGACAACTGGGCACTTGCGCACTCCTTTTCACTACTTCCAACTTACAAGCCGGGCACTTACCGTGCCGTTGCTCCTGCCAGATTCGGAAAAGTTTCCCATGGCAGTTTGGTCTCCTTATTATTCCTTAGTGGAATAGGTATAAGTGATATCAATATTTTTTTACTAAAGTTGCATTCTCAAAAGTTTCTATACTACGATTTAAGCGTTTATGAAGGTCAAATGTTATATTATTTTTTTTTTTAATGTAGCTTAAGCTATATTACTCTATATTTTATATGCTAGGTCTAAAAAGTTGAACAGTATTGAGGAAAATGAAAACAAAAGGCTGAAAATGATTACTAAGATTCTCAAGCTCATTAAAGTAATGTATTTTACATAATTAAAATATAATAATGTTCTATTTTGTTCTAATAAAAATTGTTTAAAGAATTTCATGCAAATAAGACGCTTAATTTACTGAAGAAATTAATGTAATTCATTGAAATTTTTATAATTATAGAGATAATGTTAATTTAATATCTTTAGTATTAAATTCAAAGTGAACATAACCTAAAATTTCAGCGGTGAAAAGTTTTAATATCTTGAGAGTAAAACAATTTCAATGTTATTTTTCATTTCCAACACATGAACACAATCAAATTCCTCTTATTCAATAACAAACATATTTTCAAAATTGATAAGTACACATAAATTGATGTTTAAAACATAAATTCTCCAAATTCTCTTTATATTCTCTTATATTTTTTAAATTCTGTAATATTCTCGGTTATATTCCACCAACTTAAATTCTCGAGAATTTAAGAACTCTAGCCAGACACACTGAGCGAAATCATGGAATCGGCATGTTAAAATTATGGTACATTATGGTACATGTTTACAAGACGCATGCGCGGCGCGAAATTCAAATAAATATATCTTCAAATACTTTAAAGTTCAATATTTCTTATAAATAAAATGCTGATAGCATTTTGTTAATAAATATAAAATATTATGTTTTAATAAAACTATTTTAATAATAATTATAACACAGTTTCTACTTTTTCAAGTCTTTGTATTTTGTAACATTTACTTATAATAGCTCATATTAAAGAACATTTTTTTTTTATAAAGCAGCTTATAATCAATAAAAAGCAAGTATAATATGTAATTGTCTTTGGAATGTCTTTACGTAAATCATATGAAAATTAATTCTGTACTCAGCCTTCATTTTAAAAAAATGATTGATTGGTCAAACATGCTTCATATAGGGCAAAAAACAATTCTCATTGAATAATGGCTATTCTGCTTTTGTCTTCATTTCATTTCGCTTGGATGAAAAATAAAAAATAGAAGTATTTTTAAATTATGGTACATTTAAGAGGTATGATACACGAGGGATGGTACATGGTACAAGAGGCAAAATTATGGTACGATTACAAAATTATGGTACGGTCTGGCAACGCTGTATCAGAATATCAGATGTTCAGAACTCCACCGTCTCCACCCATACTGCTGGGTATGATATGAGGTGCACCCAGATGAATGATCATATTCCATGATATATCATGGAATATACCAGGATATACCTGGTATACCCATGGCCTTAAGATCGGTTTTAAAATAAGTATGGACCAGTATAGATTAAAATCAGGCCATTAAGCATTTTAACGATTTTAAAATTACGTCACGCGACGTCGGTAAAGTCAATTATTATCGGCTCCATCTCAGAAATCCCACTTAGTAGAAATTTGGTAGAGATAAGACGTCGGTATAAATTAGCCCATTCTATTAAATCCTGTTTGCTGAGCAACGGAATGGACCAATAAAATACTGTAAATAATGAATTTCTCTTCTCGCAGCCGGACGACCACACCTACCAAATGTAATATTTTGGTGGTATTGCAGATTGCACAGTCGATAACTGATTTTACCGACGTGATATGACGATAAGTACATAATGACTGATAATGACGTAACATTAAAATATCATATCTGCGATCTGCGTATCTGCATTCTGCATTCATGGTTTTCATGGCCACTTCATGGCAGCCAGCCCTGTCCGACTAAAAACAAAATGGCGGTTCCTTAGTGAATATAGTTTCTATGTGCTAAGTTTTCTCACCAGAGCGGCGCTGCACGCGGCACGCTCTACAAAAGCATTATACTAATAGACAAATATTTAAAAAATTTTAAATAATTAAGTTTCTGAACAATATGAAATGAAAAAATGTTTCTAAAATGATTCTAGGACATAAAATACACATTTTGCATAAATCAATTAATACAAAATAAAAAAAAGAAGCAATTAAATTTCGTAAAATATATACTGTGGATACGCATGAAGAATTCTTGAGACCCTGAACAAAATTTTTTTTATGTTATCCCCATATAACTGAAAATATATTTAAAAATAAATAAAAAGCTTAAGCTTCTAAATAGAAGTACTTTCCATTAATATTTTCCAGCTTCAAACGAATGAAATGAAAAATAAATATTTTGTTAAGCCCTGTGTTCAACATAAAAAACCATGTGAAGGGAAATATATACTCAATTAAAAATTTGTAAATGTAACAAAAAATATTCATTACTATAAAATTTGCTAGTACATATTTTTAACATATTTTAAATTTTTAACATGTACAGATCGATGATGACTACTTAAGTGTCGCAAAGCTTGGCTGCCTTTTTCTTCAAGACGCTAACTTTTTAAATCTCGGCCATTTCCTGTCTTACGAATTGTATCATCCGTATTTGAAGATATAATTGAATTATATATGCTAACATCTCCACAGCTTCATTGGCATGTTCTTTGCATTGAAAACTAAATTTTGTTTCAGATGAAATTAAATCGTCTAGAATTAGATCAAAAGAATTGCTAGACCGGCAATGTTTGTTAAATAGATATTCGACAACTGTGATAAGCTTGTATCACTTAACATTTGGATCTATGAAATCTTTATTTAATTTTGCAAATCTACTCAAACTTTCAGGTAACTGATCACAAGAAAAAGTTATTGTATCTGCATGAATTTCAGAAGTAGTCAAAAATTCATTTAAGCATGTCGAACACTGAGTGTGCTGTTTAATGTAAGCAGTTATACGACCAGTTGTGTAAAAATCAAACAATCTCTAACAGCTGGTAATGCATAATCGTGCGCTACTGCATCTACAGAATCACTAAAATCAGTGTCTTCACAATCGATTATTGCTTTTAACTTTTCTCGAATTTCTTGAATTGCGCTTTTACTATTCGACTGATGTAATTCTTTCAATTTTGAAATTGTTATTAAGGGCTGTGGAGGGTTGCCATCGAAAGTACTACAATTTCCAAGCTTTGGAGGTTTCAAAATGCTAAAGGCAGCTAATATCTTGTATATTTGCAAGAAGGTTGGTGTACAAGGATGATCATTTGTTCCTCCAGCTAATCTGATAGTGCCAAAAAATCTCTAAACAAAAGGAAAGGAACAAAAAATTAGTGAAACTTTTATACAGTATTGATAATATTCCATTCGAAATCTCATACTGAATAAAATATTTTTATCTTGTTCAGTTAAATTTTCTGAAATTAAGGAAGCTAAAGAAATACTAAATGGATTTTGAATGCAACATTAACGACACTATATTTCTTATACAAATCCATTTTGTAAAAAAATATAAAAGTGCTTTCTTGGATATTTATATTTCACTGCAAGAATTCGGATGAAAAGGAATGGATTGAAGGGATATAAAGATAAATTTTGGAATTAAATAAGTACCGTGATGATTAATATAAACGTATCTATATTTTATTATACGCGTAAAAAATACTAAGTATAAAGTAATTAAAATAAATATTTTAATATTATTATTATAAACGGTAGTTTATCTTTCCTGCAAAACACGTCATATTAAAATGAATACATATGTATATATGTCTTCGCTTATGTTCGAAATATTTCGTACAGGGAATATAGATATATTAGATACGTTATCAGATGTCTTTATATAAAATCTGGTCTAATATTTTATTTACAAATACGTACATGTTAAAATTTTAAAATATGTTAAAAATATGTACTAGCAAATTTTATAGTAATGAAAATTTTCTGTTACATTTACAAATTTTTAATTGAGTATATATTTCCATACACATGTTTTTTTATGAAGAACACAGGGCTTAAAAAAATATTTATTTTTCATTTCAAAAGTTTTAAGTTGTAAAACATTAATGTAAAATACTTCTATTTAGAAGCATAAGCTTTTTATTTATTTTTAAATATATTATCAATTATATGGGAATAACAGAAAAAAAATTTTGTTCAGGGTCTCAAGAATTCTTCATGCGTATCCACAGTATATATTTTACGAAGTTTAATGTGTTCTTTTCTTTATTTTGTATTAATTGATTTATGCAAAATGTGTATTTTATGTCCTAGAATAATTTTAGGAACATTTTTTCATTTCATATTGTTCAGAAACTTAATTATTTAAAATTTCGTAAATATTTGTATATTAGTATAATGCTTTTGTAGAGCGTGCTGCGTGCAGCGCCGCTCTGGTGAGAAAACTTCGCACATAGAAACTATAATCACTAAGGGAATCAAGTTCTCGCCGTTGCAGGCAGGGAGCCAGGGAGCAGTGATCCCAGAACGTGGGAGCTGGCGGCCCCCACCATAGACCCCACCAGTTCATGGCTTCTTTCTCGCTCTACTGCCATAGGTTGGTTGAATGAGGAAGACACAATGAGCTTGGAGGCATCTATGGTGGGGGCCTCCAGCTCCCACGTTCTGGGATCACTGCCAGGGAGTCGGAATGTCGGATAGGGCTGATCAGGGCTGATGCAGCGGTCTGACACGTTTCCGGCTCCCGCATTTCATGAAATTTTAGGTTAGGTTTTGTACTGAATCATAATAAAATAATATCAATTATGGAAAAAGATGGTATTCAAATTAGATTAACCAACGATCAAAAGGTACGGTTCTCGACTAACGTTTTGTAATTATTCTTGATGTTACTTTTATTTACTTTTAAGTTATTTCTTAATTTCTTTCTACACTTCTAGTATTATCAATTTATTTAGAGATCAATAATTTTTTAATTTAAAATAGTTTTCCTTAATTTTGCTAATTTTACAAACAGGGAAAAGGACTTTTTGCGCTTCGTTCATATAAAGAAGGTAGTACTATCCTAGAAGAAAAGCCATTAATTTGCTGCCAATTCTCGTGGAATTTAGAATATGGTTACTTAGCTTGCGATAATTGTATGAGACCTTTGGAAAATGCTGAAGAAAATGCACGTCGACTTACAGGAAAGCCCGATATTGTTTTACCCTATCCAGAATGTTGCGAAACGAAAAAAGAATTAATCACAGAGTGTTCAAGTTGTGGAGTTAAATATTGTAGTAACGATTGCAAGTCTGAGGCATTTCAAAGGTAAAGTAAAGAATTATAACAATATAAAATAAATTGAGGATTATTATATTATCTGATCAACTTATTTAAAATTCCAGATATCATCAAACTCTATGTCTACAATCCAGAGAAAAGAACGAACTGCACCCACTTGTGCAATTAAACGAAATGTGGAAGCAACTGAATTATCCTCCAGAAACTGCAACAATTATGCTACTTGCAAGAATGGTTGCATTAGTAAATCAATCTAGCGACAAAAAAAGTGTAAAATCTATCTTCTCTCAATTTTGTCATCGTACAACCAACGAAACTCAAGAAATCGCTCACAATCTACTTGGAGAAGAATTTGTTGGACAGATTGATGTATTAAGACAAACTATGCAAAATGGTTTAAATACTGAATTTGTAGAAGATGTAAGGCATGAAAGATTTATTTTCTTTAAATATATTGATGAAAAGCTTAAACATATTTTTGAATAAAAATACATTTTTTAGTGGTTTACATCAGACGGATTTAAAAATTTGTTGGCTTTAGTAGGCACAAATGGTCAAGGCATTGGTACAAGTGCATTTAGTTGTTGGGTTAAAAATGTATCGGCGTTAGAATTACCTAACGAAGAAAGAATGCAAGTTGACAAATTTATTGACAGAATCTACGATGATATGGAAGAAGGTATTTCTGAATCAGCCTAAACTTTCTACTTTTGATTTATAAGTAATAATACAGAATTTCATTATTTCTTTTACAGTTGTTGGATCTTTCTTAAATAATGAAGGATCTGGGCTTTATGTTTTGCAGTCAACGATAAACCACAGTTGTCAACCAAATGCGATTGTCGAATTTCCGTATTCAAATAGCACTTTAGTAATAAAAGCAACTCGCGACATTCATCCTGAAGAAGAAATTTGTATTGCTTATCTAGACGAATGCCTCTTAGAAAGAAGCAGACATTCTCGGCAGAAAGTGTTAAAGTCTTTATACTTGTTTATTTGTCAGTGTAACAAATGTCTATTGCAGGCCGATGACCCCGATGTAACTTCTGAAGAAGATTACGATGACATGTCAGATTGAAACATAATTAAATAAATTTGTACCACAGAAACAATAAATCTTGAATACACAATTTCACATTTGAATTATATAAGTCTGTTTTTTAAACATGTGTACGAAGTTTACTAATTTAATTAAATTTATTTAAAGATTTACAGTTTACAAATTAATTTAAAATGGACTTCAAAATTATTAAACAATCACAGTCCGTGTTAAATCAAAATAGTTAAAAATTCATTCTACCCTATCAATATTTTACAAAGAATGATTACTTTACATACGCGGAGAAAAAAATCGAACTTACACTTTTAGCGTAGAATGTCTTATATTATAAAAGCAACAAGCGCGTGTTAATATCGTTGAAGTTATTTGCTTTCAGGCCAATGTTGCCATGCGAGAAAAGCTTAAACTTAAGCTTGCTGTGGTTGCTCAAAACTCATCCTATTTCAGCAAGGGTACTTTTGCAACGAAGATGTTAGACCACTCCCACCAGCACACTCTGTCAAGCAGGCGTTGCAAGTCAACTTTTTCTGAAATAGGATGAGTTTTGTGCAACCATAGCGAGACGAAGTTAAAGCTATTCTAGCACGGCGAAACTGCTCTAAAAGCATGAAACGTTATACTTTTCGAGCATGAAGGGATTCTTGCAATAATTAAATTTGTTACAAAACCATGACAGGTGTTCTTGCTATTATAGTTAAAATTTTATCTCCGCTTTATCCAAGTTCGCGATTATCCGAAGTTTAAACAAAAATAGTCGACCTGTATAATTCGAGCGTCAGCGCAAGGGTAGTTCATATTATTTGAGCCCTGTGGATATGAACTTGGCTTTTAAATATAATATATTCTGAGTATAAGAAATATTTTAATAATTTTTAGTCAAATTTTAATAGGCAATCGAAGGCTTGAATTTGAATTTCTCACCTGAGTCTAAAAAAATAATATTACCTGCATTGTAATAAATTAGGAAGATTTACTCGTTATGAAAAAGTCACTAGCAGGCTCGACAGATTTTGGGGTATTAGTATTCTTGTATGGTAAGTTCATTCTTAGCCATCGTCATCCACTTTGATAAATAATCGGGCACTGGAGTGATGAGCACGCGACGTTCTGCTGAATTCTTTAAAAAATTTGCTACATTTTTGCTACGATACTCCCATCTGTAATTAAATATAAATAATTATCGAAATTTACTGACTGCAATCTCAATTAAATCGCAGTAGGCAGATGATTTTCTCAGTAAACTTACCCAACGAAAATTTTTTTGTCAGGCAGTTTCAAAGACGCATCTTCTTTTCTCCATGTTTGATTGGCACTGTCTACAACTAAAGACTCCAGAGTCGGTGATTCCTTTCCTAAAATTTTTTCCATATAATCTTTTCTGTTGTGGGCTTGTGTAAAATCTATGCCTGTGCTCCTTAAAATAAATATAAAAAGTTTGAAATGTCAAATTTCACATAAAACCAATACGTTCCCATATGTGATGAGAATGTACGAAACAATGAATCAACAATGTTCAATTTTTTTATCTATAAACTTACTTAATTACTGGTTTAGAATCCTCATAAGGTATTTCTAAAGTCTCTATATCAATTGCACCTTGCTTCTTTTGCCAAATTAACTTAATCAAGGAAGGGAGATCCTTACCGGTCAGTTTAACTCTTTTACTGCTTGCATATCCCATACTATTTACAATTGCTTGAATAAAATCACTAGTCACGGTTCTCTTCGAGCAAAAAAAATATTTTTGGCCTAAGAGCAAAGCGAAGAAAACTGGAAGAGACCGAATTGATTTTTGGGTTTTTGATTTCTTTTTAATACCAGCAAAAAGAAGTCCGTCATTCATAGTTGTGTGCACTTCCACCTGCACGTGTTGCACGAGAAAGTACTTGATTATTTTATTTTCTATATCCCTTTTTGTCATAAAATTCATCTCTTTATTCGAACCTTTTAATTCGTAACAGTGCCAAGTTTTTTTTGTATGATGTCTACTTACATCTGTAATTAATAATTATTATTTTATGCAATGAAATATGTTTAAAGTAAACTCAAAAACAGAAAAGAAGAATAATTACCAATTACTTCTAAAATCGAAATACGCTCCTTCAAAAACTTCTCATCAACCCTACATTCCTGTGGATGAAAATTAGAAAATAATGACAGAATACTTTGCAAAGCAAAAGCGAGTTGTCGTTTATTAGAATGATAAATGATAATAGTATCACTTACATCTAATGCATTTTCTATCAATTTCGAAACGTTGCTAACGGAGAAACTCTCCCGATGCTTCACCAATTTCGTTTTGGTCCGATGCCATGTTATCTCCGGAAAAAGCGGTAATACAGCTGTTTCTAATTCTTCAAATTTAAAATGCCTAATGATGTTAGATAGTCGTCGCCTCACATTTGATGAAGCTATAAAATTTAAAGCAAAATTACGTAACCTGATACAATTAGGCGCTTTTTTTTTAAATATTAAATATCTATTTCTTCTATGAGTTAATTTATTATCTATATTCACTGAATCTACATAAGAACACACACGATTTTTGCTTTTAATAACATTTTAATCGAATAACTTACATTCAAATTTTTTTAAATAACAAAACAAACAGTAAACAATACAAACTGACGGTTATACCTAACCTATGTAAGTTGAATTTCGTATGTTTCATGACTGAAAGTTATACTAAACTTAGGTATTAAGTAGGAAAAACTCACCGACGGGCATTCTGCTTCACTTTTGTGAATGTAAATTTTAGCCGAAAGGCTCACAAATGGACGTAATAAGAAATTTTGTTAAAAATATTGACATTGATCAGTTGGATGTACTTCTCCCGCCATTAAAGTCATAGATAAATACGGAACCAACGAGATCACTTACGTCGGTAATTGTCATTACAGTCTGTAAAGTTATTCAAAAGTTAATAACCAAAATAGATTTTCTGTACGAATGAAACGTAAATAAAAAAAACAAAGGTCTTTCTAATAAAAAAATCCAATTGTAGTAACATATGTATTGTTTTTGAACAACCTAACAAGACTGCAACCCCAATTACCGACGTCACGTGGTACGGTTAATTCACGATCATTCGGGACCAACCATGGATCGTGATTGGCCAAAACTTTGCGCCCTTAAAAGAAAAAATGGAAAAAAAGTCGCTAAATAAACCTTTTCATTTAAGGAAAACACTAGAGCGCATGTCAGGCGACATTGAAATGTTTCAAGCACCACGAATAGTAAGATCAATCTATATTAGGAAAGTATCAATATTTTTTCAGGCATAGTTGGTGGGGGGTGTACCTCGACCTTGACTGCGGCGAGTATATCTACAAGATGTAACGAGCGACACTAATTCGCTCGTATTTACGCAAGATGGCAACACCTCTCGAGTTAAGTTTGCGGGAAATTATAAATTTAGTTACTCCTATCTTTAATCATTTTATTCATTTAATTAATATTTTAATACTAATAAAGATTTATTGTTGGACTTCTGGTGCAAGATATAGAATAGTTTTCAATTCACGTTTTGTCCTGGATCAGCTATCTAAAGAAAGATTATAAAAGTAATTAAATTAGAGATAGAGTTACTAACTCTTGAAAGTTAAACTGAGTTTTCTCACGTTTTTTAAATATTTAGTTTATAGTTAAAAGGAGTCGGTGTGATGAGAGGGCTTCAGAGAACCCTGCATGCGCACGCTAGAGTATAAGGACCTTTGTAAGTCTATTATAAATATTTTGTGCAATAGTTCTAAGTTTACATCAGAGGCAAGTCCGGATATTAGATTCGAAATAAGCGGCATGTAATAAAAAGCGCTAAGAAATGAAATCATTATCCATAATTTATCCGAATAGTTTACAGATCTGTCACACTAGGGCTGATAGCGGCGAGACATAGACCTAAATGTTTAGGTGACATTAAATACGAAACGCGAGTTTCGAATAAAGGGTGAGGTATGAAGCATTAAGTATTTTTCCTAGAACATATTAGTATACATGAGTACAGGGAGCGAGTCTACCCTTTTTTCGAATCTGAAACCTTCTGGCCAGCGAGCCTCAATAAGGTATGAGTGGGAGAGCATGTGAGCGCGTAGTTTTGTAAATCGTGTGTGAGTTGAATAATCTCAATCCTGATCTCAGTCTTGATTTTACTCGTCTGAGTTGATAATCTCGCCGTCTTGAACTCAGACGTAACTTTGTCAATCCGGACTTAGCCGATTTTTATTGAATATAAATAATATTGATTAAAGTCAATTTTGAACGAGCCGATAGTTTTCTTTATTTAAAAACATTCATATCTCCCGGTTTATTTCAATAATTTGACCGACGCGAACCCACCTATCAACTCCTATCTTTTCTGTCGCACCTGCGCGGCACGTAACAAAGAAAGTGTTGTGTTTTTGGCGCTAAATTTGAATAGCGACACTTTTTCGGCCCCAAATACATTAGCGTTGGGTCAGTAGGTCTCCTTACTATCAATTCATGCCGAGCACTTTTCACAAGAGGAAATAAGACAAATATATAGGAAGTCTTTTCCGCACTCACGAAACGGAAGTAAATACTGCTGGAAACATTTGAAATTGTTCATGTCACATCTGCACATGGGCTGAAATGTCTGTCAAAACTTTAGCGGCGTTTTTAAGTAAATGAATGACATTTTACTAAGATTTGAATACAAATTGTATTTTATAATACTGACTACATTCATATTATACTATATCTAGCAATCTTTCTTCAGCAAAGTTGATCCAAGTTTTCATTTCGCTTCGGCTCAAAAAGCTTATAGCACATATTAAAAATATAAATGAATGAAAGTTAGAAGTTTGATGTTAAATTCACGAAGAAAAAAATTTATGAAAGCCTGGAAAATGATGTATAATTCCTTGAATTTGTAAACATTTAACTACTGAATTTCGAAAAGAATATTTCTGAATGTTTGTAGTTCATAAACCAAAAAATATTTTCAGAGTATCGATTTGCGGGATGAACGGAATACGGATGAATGACAAGAAAGGTGTGTATTGCGCATGTTCAAGTTTGTCGTAGAAAGGTTATAAATACAACATGAGAGTGCGATGGAGTGAAGTTGTCGCGCTGCTCTTGTCGCATGATATGATGGCGCAACATGTCGGTCACTCGTGGTCGCCGGTTGTTGTTTTAGTAATTCTTTCAGTTTTTCAACTAGCAAATGCTTACGTGCTGACCCGAGTTACCACGTCTTCAAATCTGACAATAAATAGTGTGCACTTGACGAATCGACAAACATTGCCTGCAAGTGAGTTAAGCGTGTCCAAGTTTGGAATCCTAGTAAAACTTGAAGGAAAGAGCCTTTACAACGACCTCGAGTTATCCTGGTCAGCCAAGGAACAAGACTGTGAATCTGGAAATGGCCTACGTAAAGTATGGACAGCCGATGATGGTCAATGTGCTGTTTACGAATTCCAAGATGACCGCATCTTTGAGGTTAATGTGGTCTATTTTTGTACCAAGACTGTTGCTCCAGAGATGGAAGCCGCGGTGAAATGGATCAACCTCGGCAAGGATTTTGCTGTGAACCCGAAAGTAAATGGGTGAGCGAATCGATCATTATTAGAGATAATGTTAAGAAGTGAAAAGTTACTGAAATTCTGGAATGTTTACTATTTTTTTCTCGCTAAAACGCCCCCTTTACGAAATCCGGTATTCTAAACAACTTTGATGTTTAGTGTCGACGAACTTATAGTTTGTTCGTAGACTAATACTTGCATTTGTTTACGGCAAAAATGATTAAGTAAGGAGTGCAAATCAACTTGTGTCACTTTTTGCAGGAAGTAATTAATTTTTCAATTTCCTATATGACTGAATTCCGTAGCTTATTGCAATGTCAATAGTTCTCGGTTCTTATAGACAATATAGCAAAATTTTCCACGTGTTATTGATTAGTAATGGAAACGAAATTAGTTGTGTTTCGTCTGAAACTAGATAAGTCATGTTCTTTCCATTCTGATATATTTTTTTAACGAGTCAAGCTTTTTGCAGCTGTTGCTGATTCACTTTATATGTTTATATAAAAATTTTTAATAAAAACGTTTTTTTTTTCTTAAGTTTAAGTTTGTTTGAATTCAGTCAATTAATTATTATTTATAATCTCAGTTAATTAAATAAATTATATTTTATAGGTATTATTTTACTAATTATTTTATTGAATCAAAATTTATTATAAATTTTATTTTTAAATTCAATGCCATGGGTCAATCGGACCACGTAACTAAATTATACATTTATTCGTTCATGTAAGATAACTTTTTTAATTCACAAAGTATCTTTCTGAACATTTAGGAAACGTCACAAAATTCAATAAATCACGTCTGTTAACTTGTTTTTAGTAATAAATTTGAAAAAAAATCGAAAACTTATCGACAATTACAGTTGACTGTAGAATTTTTTGCAAAATTTTCACTCAAACGAAGTTGACAGACGTTCTACATCGTGTTCTATAGTATTTTCCAAATTTTCAGGAAGATATTTTGTAAAATAAAAAAGTTATCTTGCACGATCTTTTATAGAAATTTGGTCACGTGATCTGGTGACTGAGACAAAAATAATCTGGCAATCATTATCGACAAATTATTTGTTTTGTCTGGAAGATTGATTTAAGAAGGAAAACCTTATTTAGGGGGTTTTAACGATGCAAGGTGTTTAAATTAGCAGAAGTAATTAGACCGCATTTTTTTCCAGAATTTTTAAAAATGTGAGGGTAACTCCATTTTCCGAATTTATTTTAACTGTTATATTTTTTTCATCAGCACAAAATTCCTTTATAAATTCACATCTAACACTATCTTTTAATCCAATTTTACCATTTTTTATGATTCTCACTTAAAATCTGATCTATTAAAATTTTTTAACTTAAGAAAGGTTGAATGACTTGAATGTATATACATATAGTTGCGACATTATTGTAACTATTGTGTGGACTTGTTTCCATAACAAGTTATCATTTCCACTTAAAAATCTGACCAGTTTACCCAACGATTCAAATTACATGTTTTAATTGTTTATTTGAACTTATTTTTATAATTGAAAATGTACCATTTGGATTTTTAAAAATGTTAAAATACCAATTTTTAAAGTTATTTTCTAGAACTGAAAATTCGCTCCTAATTAATATTATAATAATGTCAGATTAACAATAATTTAATTTTACATAATAAAATGTTTGGAAACTAGTTCAGTTCAGGTCAGTACTAGTTGGAACTCACGAAAGTCAATTTAAACTAGAATTTCAACTAAATATTTAATTCAATACAAATTTTGTAGTAATAATATATATTTAGTTATCAAACGTAGTATTACATTTATAATTAAAAAACTAGAATTGTGCATCATTTAAACAAATTAAATTGCAAGTATACACTTGTCTAATCATTAAAAATGCTTGCTTAGCTTGATCTGAATCTATCTGTTTTATTGATAACACCATTAATCCTGTTTAAGTGTTTTCTCACCTATTGAATTTGCACATATGCAAGTCCATGAGAGAATTCAGGTTTTTTTCGGAGTAGAGTATCCGATTTGAACAAAACTTGGTAAACTAGTGGAAATGTCTCTGTACAATAATATACAATAAATTTTAATAAATTGAATCACTATAATTTGTTAATTATAATTTTTTATAGAAATTTAAATTTTTGTTTTATTCTACAATTTTTAATACTTATTTGCAAACAAAGTAAAAAAACGTTATTCAAGGAAAAATTGGACAGATAATTGGAAAAAAATAGGTCCAAAAAACTATTTCCTCGGTTTTTTTTCACTTAGAATATTTTGTTATCGAGTTTTTTTAGTAAAAGTCGGGTATATTTCATGACAGCTTGTATATTTAAAGGGTCCTAAATGTAGGCATAATAATTATTTTTGTTTTGAAAAAAAAAATTTTTGACATCGTACAATGAACATTCAGAACTGCAAGTAAATTTTCAAAGAGCATAAAAATGGGATATATTAATCTTTGAACACTCAGAATTTGTCTAGCCAAAATAATTTAAGTAAAGCTTTTAATACTTACAGTATACATTAGACTTTGTATGCATTACAAAATTACATTACCAATTTTGTTTTTAAATTTTTAACTTGGCCAGGGTAAGCAGAAATTGTTTCTCATATTTAACTTTAGTTAATCGTCAAATGAATCAATTTTAGATACGATTTTTCGGATATCTTTCTTTTTATCCATTTATTCACAAGATATCTTTTTTGTACCCGCGTAAAGAATCAACATTCAATTTAAATTTAGCAAGTGATTCAGCTTAATTTTTAACCTTTGAAAGTTAAGGAAGAATATATACAACGTGAATTGGCTTCTAGCCATTCATTTTTTTGTGCTAACAAGTTAAATCTTACTATACCTAAAATTTGAGTAAAATTCATTATTTTTAAGCTATAAATCAAAAATATTTTATATTTAAAGACATCTAGTGCTTTTTAGTCAGTAGATTTAGGTGGGCTAAATTAGATGTACAAAAATAGACGTTATGGCCTACATCGTGGTAATCCGAATTCACTTAATTTGTCGGAGCAATACTGTGAGCTGGTAATAAACTTCAATTTAACAAATATTTCACAAAATTATAATTAAATACTTCTTCATTTTAATCCTAATTCTAATTTGGTAAATTTTTCTTTCTCTAAGTTTGTAAAGTTAATATTTATACTAAAATAAAAATTTGACGCCCAAAAATTATAATTTCTTGCTCTATTACAACATTTGTCCTCTTGGATTTATGACTGACCAATTTTGATTCATATTCTGAACTACAAGTACAGAAATTCCGAAAGATATAACATTTGGATTTTCTGTTAATCAATAGTCAGTGGTTTAAAAGTATTTGTGTGTAAAGTGTGAATATGATGCCAAGGGGGTGGCCTTGGTGACTTTGACCTGAATACCTATATCTATCTCTTAGAGATTGTGTACTTCCTTATACAAACGTCGTAGATGTAGACTTTAGGGATGGTTTATATCTTATTGTTAGTTCTGGAATCTGTCTTTAGAAAATCCGTAATGTTAATTAAAAATGCCTCTTTATGAAGTGTTATCTCAAATTATTAGAGAGAAATAGATACGAACATTAACTTGCATTTATACGTATTCAGTATTTCCTAACTATGTTAAACCTCCGATTTCAAAGTATTAGGAAATCCCAAAAGTATATTTAGATTATCATCCATGTACTTCAAGTTCTAAAGTTTAGATGAACTAAGCTTTTTTTCTTTACATTACAATTTTACATTAAAATAATTGATGTACTTAAATACCTGAATGTTCAAATAAATAAAACCCCTCTTGTCTTTATTCAAAGACTGTATAAACATAGTTTTACTTTTAAATGAAAATAAAAAGTCATTCTTGGTTTAATTCATAGTATTTTATCTTCTAACTCATTTTTATTCTAATAGAGTTTTAATTTTGAATATGATAAACTTTGTAATTAGAAGATTGAATATTTTTATAACGAATTTGTTCAATAAATAAATAAATAACCATGCTAACATTTTATGGTCGATAATTTTTTTTTTATGATTTATGATTTATGATCGACTACATTTTTGTAAATTGAAATATGTTATTTAGTTTATTTTTATGTCATATGGTTTTCAAACAAACAAAAATGTAGTTTCAATAGAAAAGAGCATTCGAAAAATTAAGCAAATTAAGTTCAATTTGGTTCTGTCACGAGACAATAACTTCCATGCAAAGTACGCATCTTCATTTTCGAGAACATAATTCGAGGCAGTTATAAAATTACTCTTTTTTCCAAAGATCCATTTTAATTTTTGTTCCCAAAAAGTACCCGAATTTCTTAAAAGTAGCTAAATATCTTTGAATGCATTTGTTATTATGAAATTGGAAAGGACCCAAAATAAATGCATATATTTTTAAATTTTGTTGTTTTGAAGCACAATTTAAAATGATTATATTCATCTCATTTTCAGGATAAATTCGCGATCACGTCGTGAGACTTTTATAGATAAAAATCCTAATACGGGAAATCACTCACAATCAGAAATAAGAATACGAGGTTTGAGAATAGAAACATCTGATAAACACACTGAATATGCAGAAAACGGAGTTCCAGAAATTCTAGTTGGAATCCAAATAGTGATACGATTATTTGGCACCGGTATCACAGAAGATGTTGAAATTGCATTTACTAATGCACGTAAAAACCGAGGTGCCGTTTGTGATGAACGCAGTACGGGAAAATTCCCGGTAAGAAAAAATTTCATTAATTTCATTAAGCTGAACTTTCGATGTGAATACTTTTTTTTTAATAATCGATTAATTTGTGGTATTTTCTTCAGGTTTATAACGTGGAGGAAAATACAGCCCTTGTGAGTATAGTTCTTCCTCAGCCAGATGATTATTATCTCTGCGCAAATTATAAGTTTAATAATACGGATTTAAAAATTGATCCTCGCAGTGTCGGCATTCATCAAGGTTTTGAAAGCTATATTGCAGTGAGTATTAAAATGAATAAAATTTTAAACTTTTAAATCACTTTGCATTGTGAATTTGATATTAAAGTAGTCATTTTATATATAAAATATAAATTACAGATTCGCGCGTATGCGAAACCACTGCCAATGTGGGTTTCTATAATCATTATCCTCGCTTGTCTAAGTTTTTCGGCATTATTTTCTGGTCTTAATTTGGGTCTCATGTCTTTAGACAGAACAGAGTTGAAGATTCTCTGTAATACTGGAACTGAAAAAGTAACTCATATTAAATTAATCATAAGAATAAATTTACTCAAAACTAAATATTAAAATATTTTTCAGGAAAAGCAGTATGCAAGAACAATTGAACCTGTAAGGAACTTGGGAAATTACTTACTATGCTCAATTCTTTTCTCCAATGTTCTTGTGAATTCGATCTTTACTATTTTATTGGAAGACCTAACGTCTGGACAAGTGGCCATTATCTGCTCAACTTTAGCTATCGTTATCTTCGGCGAAATTTCACCTCAAGTAATTATTTTCTATAATGAATCTTATAACGAATCAATGTTAAGAGATACAAGTCCTAAATGTATTATATAACAAATGATTCTTTTTTCCAAAGGCAATTTGCAGTAGGCATGGATTATGTGTTGGTGCAAAAACAATCTACCTGACCAAACTCACAATGATTCTGACCTTTCCTCTAAGTTATCCCATAAGTAAGATACTGGACTTTCTTCTTGGCGAGGAAATCGGAAATGTTTACAATCGAGAACGTTTAAAAGAACTTGTCAAGGTAAGAGAGAATTTTTAAGGATCAATCACTTTTTTATTACATATATTAATTTTAAATTATCTTCTTGTTTCGCATTAAATAAAAAACTTTCAATATGAAATATAAGTTTAAACAAGACTTTTATTATGAACGTAACAAATTGGTCTTAAGTGTCTCGCAATGCTTTAAGTGAAACACAATTTCCCACATCCAACTCACTGATTAGAGAATGACTTTAGCAAAGAAATTCATCGATTATTGGCGTGAAAAAGTATTGAATGCTACTTCTGTTATTTTATTAACTTCAAAAATGTTCTAATTAAGCATGCTAGCCACTGTTAGAAAAATTACATTAAAAGAATCTCACATATATTATGAGTCACAGTAGGGTGCTTATCAGACAGTCAGTGACTCTCAAATTGCGAGATACTCAATATCAAAAGTTATATGGTGCACAGCTACTATCTCTTCGTTTGCAAAGATATCATTGGAGATAACCCTTTAGTAATTCTACCCAACAGCTAATATGTAATACTGAAGTGAGGAGCGAATTGAATAAACGTAATAAATTTAAAATATGAACAAATCTTATGAAAAATTTCTGATAAATTAGAGTAATTACCTCGTCTCATATATGCAAATAACAAAAGAAGTAGATTTTCTGTAATTTGGAGCATATTTTGTAATTTTTTCTTCCTGAAGAGTAGAGACTTTTCTTTTCTTGTGTGAATATACAAAAAAAAAAAATTCGAGAAAAAGTAAAGGCATTGATAAGCAATTTAATTTCGACTTATTCTTGGAATAAATACGTTTTATGATGAAACCCTTTTTCTATTTGTTTTGAAAGGTAACTACCGGTTTTAACGATTTGCAAAAAGAAGAAGTGAACATTATTTCTGGAGCGTTAGAGTTATGTAAGAAGACTGTAGCAGACGTCATGACTCGAATAGATGATGTGTACATGTTGGACTACAACGCTATTTTGGATTTTGAAACGGTCTCTGAAATTCTAAAGTCAGGTAAGTGTGATGAACAGGATTATGCAAACCGTTAGCATAAAGCACAATTGACTAAAACTGATCTAGAGATCCTTTCTCATTAAAAATATTCTTGAGTGTCAGAAAGATAATAAATGAGTGAATAACCATTATCAATTTGGTACAATTGGTATTACGATTAAACGTTGACACTGATAAAACTTCCGAGATATTATCTGTTTAATCTGAACAGATACATCTTCCACTCATTGATTTCATTGATGACTTGATTATATGTGATATGTAACTTTTAATCCACTTACTCTTTTAATCTTTTGTCAAAGTTTGTATTACTCTGTTTTTTAAAAAGCTGATGTATTCGAGAATTTAATTTATTCATAATGAAAACATTACTTTTAGGATTTTCTCGTATACCTGTGTACGATGGAAGCCGGAAAAACATTGTGTCGATACTATATATCAAAGACCTAGCGTTTGTGGATCCTGATGATAATAAACCGTTGAAGACTTTGTGTGAATTTTACAAGAACCCATGTAACTTTGTGTTTGAAGACGTCACATTGGATGTGATGTTCAAACAATTCAAAGAAGGTTCGATATTTTGGAATATGCTTGATTAATATTCTTTTGAACAATAATAAAATTATTCTAGGACACAAGGGACACATGGCGTTTGTTCAAAGAGTTAATAACGAAGGTGAAGGCGACCCTTTTTACGAGGTTATTGGTTTAGTAACTTTGGAAGATGTTATAGAAGAATTGATTCAAGCAGAGATAATGGACGAAACTGATGTTATCAGTAAGTAAAATATACTTATTTCCTGAAAAATCTGACTTTAATCAGTATAAGCTTTTTAAAATAAATTTCAATTGAATGATCTCATTTAAAAATATTTTTTTTCAGCCGATAACAGGAGTAAGCGAAAGAGAGTAAAGTCAAGAATGCAGGACTTTACTGTCTTCGCAGAGAAAAATGAAAATCAACGTGCTCACATATCGCCACAGTTAATGCTAGCCTTGTTTCAGTATTTATCCACGAGTAAGTAGATTTTTTCTTTTATTAATTATACATTATTTTTAAACTAATAACAATATTTTTGCAGCTGTTGATGCTTTTAAACCTGAAACGATATCGGAAGGTATCTTACGTCGTTTGTTAAAACACGATGTTATTTATCACATAAAGGTAAAATCGAAAGAAAAGGCCCGTCATGACCCATTGGTAATCATATATCAGCAAAATAAACCAGCGGATTATTTCGTACTAATCCTGGAAGGTCGTGTCGAAGTTACAATGGGTAAAGAAAATCTAACGTTCGAAAGCGGGCCATTTACATTCTTTGGAACACAGGCTCTCGCAATTAATAACACAGCGCGTAAGTACTTACTCTAAAACGTTAAACAACATGAAATGTAGAGTTTTTAATTAATCTCCGAAAATCGATTTTTTAATATAATTTTTAAATTAACATATTATTCAACAGTTGAATTGCCTGTCAATCCGAATCCACAGAAAACGGGAAGTATTCAATCTGTAAATTTAGATGTGATATCTCGTCATACCTTTATACCAGATTATACAGTTAGAGCAATTACTGAAGTTTTCTACGTGAAGATCAAAAGATCACTATATCTTGCTGCAAAACGAGCTACTCTTCTAGAAAGGAGTCAGAAAGATACATCACCAAGTACAGATCAATTTGATGACGAAGTAGAAAAGGTAAGGTTGGAATTAAAAGCCTACTTAACCTCTTAATTTAACTTTTGAGTCGACGCGTAATTTTTCATTCAGTACTTTTTATGAAGTCTACTGTGAAATATTATCAATTAGTTTCAAAACAAGTAATGACAGCCTATCTTATACCTTCCAGTATATTCGAAATTTTGATTCTGAAGAAGATAAATAAAATGTATTGGAAATAAGTACGTTATTTATATACTTTTTTGCAAATTTTATTGAAAGCGTCTTAGAAAAATGAAAAAATGTTATCTTTCGTTTTCTTTATTTACATTAATCAAATGAATACCATTTATCGTCTCAACTATTTGCCTTTTTTCGGAACACTTACTCTAGCATAATAAGTTATATCAAAGTTATATACGTTTAATCCCCACTTGGTCCATTGCATTTGATTTCAGCTGTTACATTCTCTGGATGAGGATGATCGCAGTGTACCAGAATCTCCAATTTTACCAAAAGATAAGAGTTTCGACGCAGTCCACGAACAGCAGCAATCACCACCCCTTAAGGTGACAGTTTTATCACCGCTACCTGTTAGCGCAAGTCCCGTCACAAATTCCAAATTTGTTTCACCTCGCAGTGATTTTAATGGAGATATCAAAACCTCTCCTAGCAAGGTCATTAGATATAGCCACTTTTATTTTACACTCCACTCATATTTTTTTTTTTAAATTTCTTACTTTCCAGTTTAACTTCTGTAGATCATTTAAATAACTAGCGATTGCAGATTATATTTATATTGATTTTTATTGACTGAAGGTTTCAAATCTCTCGAGTTCTTCTGATGGACCTCAAGTTGAATTACAAGCAGAATCAGCGAGACTGCTGCCTGAGGTAAAACCATCTGAAGACGGTGAACGAAACACTCTTTTGTCTAATGATGACAACTCTTAACACAAGCAGAACGGCCGATGGAATGGGGCATCGGTAAACCAAGATACAGCCATAAAATTGCACAACGAAGGTCAGAAAACGTTAGCGTGACACATACTGCGATCTTAGCTGTACACACATCTATCGAATTATCTACTTAGGGCTAGGATAAATCGCAATCACTTTTCAGTTAATTCAGTTAAATTGGTATTTATTTGGATAAATATCAAAATACAGCGTTATTATAAAACATCTCAAAAGCTGTACCCATACTTATATTTTCAGATTAATATACTCAGGGGCTGAATGTCAAATTCATGCGTACCATAGCAAGGAACAATGTTCATTCCACTAAACTATATTTAGCTTACAGGAAGAAACAAAATAAGTACAAAACGAGAATCATCCGTTAAAAACTCTATCGCATATAATTCAGTTTCTCATCTTGTAGACAAAGTTCATATAAGTTATTTTGCATTCCTTATTCTTATGATTATGTATTTAAAAGTTATTGATGTATCGTAAATCAAATTTCATTTGACATTTGTATATATTACTCGTTTATATTATCTCCTGGACAGCGCATTTTCCACAATCCAAGATTACATTTTCTCCATAGGTAAAATAGCTGTTCTTTTTTCATACGTTATGTGAGAAATATACAACGTGGGTACAGCTTTTTAGCTTAATTAACGTAACAAGTTAAAAGCCGGATAGTTTCCAATAAAGCTAAGGAATATAGTGTTATTGAATTGTTTACTGATTGAAAGACAATGTTGTTTATAAATTGATATGTTAGATTTCAGAGCAATCATAATTCATGATTAACTGAGAAAAGGGTCAATTTTTGCACAATAGTTTTCTTATTTTTTTTGTTCAATATTTTTTGCTCATGTTGCTATATATGAGTTATCAGCGCAATTATTTTTTTAAACTATATAAAACAGTAGGTTTTCCAATAGTTTTTTAAGATTGATTAACTATCAATCAGATTCTGAATTTCCCTTTTCGTGCTTTCATAAAAAACAAGAAAAAAGGTAAAAGCCGAAAAAAGGACAAATTTTTCATGTCATCCAGCTCATTGGGACTCATTTTTTACATCTTGATCTTCTTTATTAAATTAATTTTTTTTACTGAAATTATTTCTGCACTTTAAACATTTTCTTTAAAGTGGAAAATGAGAAGGAACTAGAAATCTTGAAAAAGATAAAATTATTTTTACATACGAGTAAAAGTTTATATAGGCTTCAAACAGATACGGAAATCACTGAAACATATCTGAAATAAAAACGGCGTGACTATCTACGTGTGGTTTGATATAATCTTTCAATAAAAGATAATATCACTGAAAACGTAGCGAAGTTGATCGTACGCATAAAATTCAAACTTTAGATGCGAATACTAGAACTGACAAATTATCAATACTTGGCCAGGTTTTTTTTTTATTTTAATAAAAGGATTTTAATCGATTAAAAATCGAAATATGAAAGTTTATAATAAAATTCATATTATTATTGTTACATATTTTATTACTTTTAAGTTCGGGAATCTGTTTTATTTCAATAGACTTGAAAATTTCTTCATATAAGTATTAATTCATGTTTTATCTCACCTTGACATTCTCTTTTGAATTGTCAGTAGAGTAATCATAAAGATATAAAATTGCCAATAATTTGATATACTTAATTTTTTGTGATCGTAAAAATAAAAAGCGGCTATTGCACTTTTAATTAAATCAAATTAATACTGAGTTTATTCAAATAAGGAAATTTAAATGGTTTATTTATTTAACACCATGACAATCTTCGCAAATTGTGCCATTTAGTGAATTATGATTTTGGTATTATAAAATTAGTAAAATTATTTTTGAATTTTATTTAACTCTTTTAGTGCAGCTGCGACTTTTTATTATTATTAAAGAAATGTAGAAAATACACTCTTTTTTTTGAGTTGAGGAATATATTTAAAAATAGTTTATACTTATAATGGACTTGTTTCCTGATTTGACGTACGAAATATTAAAAATAATAATGTTTTAATACATCAGAGATTGTTATAGTTTGAAACTTTACTTGTTATTCATATTTATTGATATAATACCAGGAGAGGATAAAAATCTGTTAGAATACTATGAGTATAAAGTTTTGCAAGTGTAGCAAACTTGCGCAGATAAAGTGTTTGGGACTCTTTGCCACAGGTGCCCAGTGAATAATGAAGGAACCTATTATTGTAACTACTATTAATAGAGATTGAGTGTTCATATTTATTCTTTCATTATAATTTGTGTCCTTTAGGGGTAAGATAGATTATATAAAAGTTGAAATGCAGTATACATGCGAATTATGTTATTTCGTAGTAAAATTAAGGACTAAATCATGAACAATACTTTGCTTATGCGTGATAGATTGTAAGACTATGTATTTCTAAGAGTGAGTTATTTAATGCTAGTGATGATAAAAATATTATGGTATTTAGTTAATTTTTTACACAGCCTATGTAAATGAAACCTCAACTTACGCCAAGTCGCATAAAGTTGGACTGTCTACATATACTCACGTTGATATATCATGTGAGTATGAAAAGTCGACGTGTCAAAGTATGTGTCATGGTGAAATTAAAAGTTAAAAACTTGAACCTCTATAGAACTTCTCTGGATTTTAAAGAGTTTTTATAGAATTTTTTAACTTTTAAAAAAAATTGTCATGATTATTTAATAACTTTTAACCAAGAAGAATTTTTTATCAATTTTACGGAGTATTTTTAACTGTTTATAAATAGTTTATATTTTGCAAAAAACAATTTTTATATAACTGTAACTTTTATAATGCAACGATGTCTTAGTTTACACTCGACTTAATTTTCGCTCACATGAAATATTTCCTTGAATGTATATTATACGCGTATTTTGTTAGGACCGTCTCTACGCTTAAGTATTAAACGTAATATGATTTTAGAAAATTGTATACCATAATTTTGTACTCCGATTCATGTATTTACAATATTAATTAGTATGTTTATCTTAGTAATAACGAATTCGGGTTCTACTCTGTTCGTTACACTCCATGACTTTCGGAGCAGAAAAAAAAGGAATTTGCGATAAAGCATCTTAAGCGAACTGTACTTAAGAAGTCGAGTGTACTTTGTAACAAAATCTATGTCAAATTTGCATTAGTGAGAGCAGTGCAATATGCATTTAAAATGTGAATGATGTTCAACGAAAAATAAATCCAAGCGATTCATGTACTTATTGAATAAAAAAACTATCAAAATTGATTGATAATTTTCGACTTAAGCATAATTTACATCTCATTTTGATTATTTAAATTTTATAGTAATTTTTATTTATATTTTAAATTACTAGTAGGTATATATTATCTGAAAAAAATGAGGATTAGGAAGTTCAGGATTAAGAGTAGTTGACTTCAAGTTACTAAGTAAGTAAGCAATGAAAATTACAAATTCCAACGTTATATTTTGTGTATATTTTGTATCTTATATTTATAATCAATTTCCAGGTGTTTGAGAAACTGACCCACCTGCAGCTGCATGAAACTGGAGGTTTTATTTTAGGGGTAGTTCCCCTCTTTGAGTCGGGCACCCTTACTTGCAGCCTTTATCATCTAGTATAAACCGCCGCATGGCGCACGTTGATGTTGCGTCTCGACGCTATTTGGAGTGGGATATCGTTGGATAGTGAATGGTAGACGCCGCACCGAACGTCAGTTAACAGGAAGCACTTACACGCGACGAGTGTATGGATATTTTCATCCGTCAACATTAACAATAGCAAAAGTTCGTCTAAGTGACACCAACTCAACAAGTTCAATAAAAGTAAAAAAAAAATCTGTCTTTAATCAAATTTAAAATAAGTTTGAAAAATTTGTTATTGTGTGCATTATAATATTTATTTTTAAAAATTTATTATCTTACGTTTTTAATAAGATTGATTTCAGTATCAATAATTTTAATTTAAGCTTCAGTCAATTAATTAGATAATTACGGAGACTAAAAAAATGAGAAAGTATCAGCTTTCGATTACGATGATAAGTGTAAAAGCGTGGTGGTCAGCGTACACCTGTTGCCAAAGTAATCAAAATGAGTTTGTTTAGGTTTAGGGTGCAATTTACGTAATTAGGGAATTACTTTCATCACTTCATTTTCCACATCTGTAGAAGGTCCATTGTAATTAATTAAAGCTAAATATAGATAGCTATCTTAATATGGGGTTGACTACTTTTTCTATTTAAAAAATTGTAACTATTTAAAACTCTAAACACTTTTTAAATTATTGATATTAAATAATAATTAAATAGTTCTTGTTAAATTCATTATAAACAGAATTGAATAAAATCTGTATATTTCAGGTCATTTTCCGGATATTAAAGGAGTGTGAGGAAGTATAAGTAATTCATATGAATTATAATTTATTTTTGGTGGCAACGTGAAAAGCCAGTACCGACTTGGACAATGGATGAAATCTATTTTCAACGTTGTTTCTGACGCCGATTGTGAGTGTTAAATTGCCATAAAGGCATTTATTAACTTAGAATTGAGACTCAGTGTTTTAACAGACCTGTTAAACTGTAACACTACTAAAGACAGCAATACTTCCGGATTACTCGGCAACTTCAACATTTCCAGATATTCCAGATACATTCTGCAAGGTATGTTTGAAATTTATAACATATATATATTCTTTTTTTTTTAAATTAGATCCATATGATTTATAGTTAGTGTGTCTGATTTTCAATAGCCAACTAAAATTTTTGTGGTGCATCTTCAAAATGCGAAATGATTTTAAAGTATTTTTGCTAAATTTTATTTTTCTTCGCACAGGCTTTATTAATCAACAAACTAAATATAATGCAGAAAGAAATGTTATCTAGTGATATACAATATTTAAAAAAACGAAAACTTATCCCGATAAAAACTTGGATTTCTTCCACTGTATTTCTATTCAATATAACTTCCTTCAATGATTTTTTTCAATGGAGTAAGAATAAAAAAAACAATAAAGATTTATTGTGATTCAATGAATTTTTGTAAAATAACAAGCTTTATAAAACTATAGAGGACCGTCTGTGAACATTTTAAACTGATATAAACTTAAATTAGGAAACTTTGCATTTAGTTTCAGGATAATGATCGTTATGGAATATTTACTTTACTTTCATATGCAAAAGAAGCATTAAACTGTTAAGTGAACGATCAGATGTGGTGAATTTTGAAAACAAGACTCGTATTCTAAACTAGAAAACAGAAAGAAAGCCTCATGATGATAGTAATTAATCAAGTATCGGAAGTTGTTAAATCTAGTCAACTTTCTCGAGCACGTACGTACTCCTGTTTGTTCTCTCCTTATTTAGAAGAATCTGTTTTCTCTTCTTTCTATTATTATCTTCTTTTTCTCAACATTTTTTCCTATTATAATCCTATTATATTCCATATAAAGAACCTCATGTATATATTTATATGATTTATTTTATTATTCTTCATCTAACGAATTTAAGTAAACTACGGTAAATATTTCTGAAAAAAATTAATTTTTAACATTTTGAAAATTTACGATTTTCGAAAATCTCAGTTATTTTTTTACATAAAAAAAGTATTTAATCGAATATACTTGCCAATATTTGTAGTTGTTATTGGCTTTAGGGTCTATAAATGAAAAACTTGATGTTGCTCAGGCGTTTTGCCTCTGTTCGGGGCCTTATTAAGAGTCAATATAATTCTTGTTTTTTAAATACTTGTCAATACTTTTTTTTTATAAAGATTGTTTTTTTGTATATGCCTACAAAATTATGGAACTTTTAGGTGTCCATCTTTTGATATTTATGATTCATTCTATTTATAAATCACACAATTTGCCAATCAGTGCCAATTTTATTTCGCGAGTTGGGCGCAGGGACGCAGAATAGGGAAAATTACTCAGCTGGACACTGATTTGAAACATCACATCTGATATTTTTTCTGTTTTTTATAGCAATTTTTTATTATATTTACAAATGAAATTGTTAAAGTTTTATAAATTTAATTTTAAACATAGTGAAAAAGTATCTTGAATTTTTATAATAAATATATATTAGAATTGCGAATGAAGTTTACAATTTAACAGATTTGTAATCATTTACAGAAATTCAAATAGAGGTTTTCTGCATAATTGAAAATCTTTTACATTTTGAAGTTTTGTCTTTTGATTTATTCCAAATACGAAAAAGTACAATTTTATCAAATTTTATATCTTTTTAAAGCACTTTTTCCTGATTATTTTTCTTCAACTTTTCATCACATTTTAATAACATAAATCCTCCACAAGGATATTATATTTTTTTAACAGCATAATATCAATACTAATAAATCACATATGTAAAGGCTTTTAGAAAAAACTAAAATAACTATTTTGCAAACTTTCGGTAGCCCAGAAACTTATTATATTTTAATATCGATAAAAAAAACCAGGATTATTTCAAAACAGTCAGAAACATGATTTAAAACTGTGTTTGCTTGAAAGTTCAAAAAAAGTTTTCCAGTTCATAAATTTAAAGTTTTCTTATCGTTTTTATAAACCCTGACGAAAGTTTTGAATTGGAATTCAATTCGAGCGAATCAGAATTATTCTGAGCCATACAAAAATCTGTTTTCGGAACAAATTAAATTTTTTTTTAATTCTTGTTCGATGCAAATTTGTTAACAATCAATCCAGTTATATTAAATTGTTAAGAATAAATAAATATATTATTAATTATATAAATATTAAATAGAAATACAGTGGAAGAAATTCAAGTTTTTATCGGATTAAGTTTTCATTTCTTTAAATATTGTAAAACACTAGATAAAAATTATAGTTCTAAAAATAAATTTTATATTTATTTCACGTTTAGAAATTGGGTAAGACAATATTTCTGCATTATATTTAGTTTGTTGATTAATAAGGTCTGTGGGGTGAAAAACAAAATTTAACAAAAAGTTTTAAAATCAAATTGGATTTCGAAGATTTATCACAAAATTCAAAATTGTTTGAAAACGGATTTCGAAATGGTTCATATTCGCTTGGATTGAATGCCTTTCTGAAACTTTTTTCAAAGAAGGTATAATTAGAAAACTACTTTTCAAGATTTTTATTTGTGAAATGATTTGCTTCACTCCTTGGTGATTTTAGTTTCAATCACAGATTCGTCTATTCATACTTTAACTTTTTTTTGCCAGTCTTTTAAAAAGTATTTAAGTAAAGCGATGACGGTATGACATATGTTTAGTAAGCTACATAAATCACATTGGCAAGTTTATGAGCATTAAATGTCATGATGTTCTTTATGAAGACTCAGATCTAAGTCTAGTTTAGACTACTGATGTAAACTAACGATCTATAAAAAGTATTAATCCACCGAATAACGTTTAAAAAATTTCGAGGAAGTCGTTAATTATCTCGATTATGGGAAATCAATGACAAAATACTGCAAACCATATAATTTTCTCCGAAAATTGCAAATTTCTGACGCTGAAGTTTATACATTTTTTTATTTGTATACGAAATACATTCTTTATTTATGTGGAATTTCCTTGTATAGAATATAACTATATTTACATGTTTAAAATTAGAAAATCTTAATTTATAATTTCGTGCTGAATTGAATATGAATATGCAGAGTTAATTTGAGTAGAATCGATACAACTAGAATATATGGGGAGATTATTAAAAATTAATCTACTTATATTTTTCCGGATATATCCTAAAGCTAATAATAAACTGAGAATGGATTTTGGGGACGCGTGGGTCGATTCTTGTGATATATTTAATAATATCCGTATATTTTTAATCCATGGAAACTGGGTTTCAAGGAATCTTTAAGTAAATCGATTGTTCTTATTAGTTATACATTGTGAATATTTCTTGCTCTTTGTCTCCCGATTTTATCAAGATTAATTTCTAACTTTATCGTTTATAAGAGTTTAAATGAAATTTTAAATTTATCTTCCAAGACGTCATTCTAACAATTTTAATTTAGTAAACTGTACTAAAGATGAAACGTTTGATATTAAACAATTTTATAAATTTATCTTTATATAGAAGATAGATAAGTATCTATATCGAGTTATATGCAAGAGAAGCCTCTAAGGTTAATGCTGCATTTGCTAAAATTTATCTCGGGTCTTCGAATAATTTTCTGCAAGAGATTCATCACCCCTGTAGAATACTTTCACAACAGCGAATTACTTTCATCCCTAGTTTCTATATCTTTTTCTTTAGTTAAATAAAATAGAGCAATTCTTTTTCCAGGGAATTGAATAAGAGGAATGATATTGTGTGAGTAGTGTACATCAATTTCTCGTCATACATTCGAAATGCGGCAGACCTGCCTGCAATAACTTTTGCCTTCCTTTCCACCACTTTATGTTAAAATGGTCAAACTTTTTATTTTTGTCGAGTAAATTGTATGCCCAGAAAAATTTACACAAAAGCGTGGGCAAGTCATATAATAACGAGTACAAATTACTATATATCTGTATCTCTTAATCGTTGATCGTTGAACTCGACAAAAAATAGAGTGGGTGTATCTTGGATATAGAGTACCTGAATATTCAAGTAATCGATTGGGAAATGAATAGTTAAAATTTACGAGATTTTAGATCAACAATTTTTTGCGAGAAGTATTGAGTGCTGTCAACTCTATTCGATCGATCTATTCTTTTTGAATAAAAATAGACACAAAGCGAGTCAACAATTTGATTGCTCTTGATTATATTAGTCTAAGTGAAAATATCTACTTTGCAACAACTTTCTCAAGCTTTTTCACTTTAATGAATTAATGCTCTTGAGATAATATTTTAATGAGAATTGCATTAGAATTTTGAAACATTTTGAAGTTTCTATGTCATGATTACTTTTGAAATTTTATGAATTTTAGATTTCTGTTCATCGCTAATATGTCCTTTATTATGTCCTAAATTTTCAGCTTAAAAAATTCATTACTGTGGAAAAATCTTGGAGAAAACTGAATATAAGACTTCAACATTATTACATAGGACTCAACACTTTGAGGGACAAAGTTATTGCATAGTTACTGTCGCGGAATTGTTCAAATCTAGACAACTCATTTCCTTGCTCATTGAATAAATTAAACTCTTGACTTTTCTACGATCCGAGTTCTTGCATCTTTATGAAACATGATGATACATATTTTCAAATTAAAGCGGAGAAACAAGAAATGTTGTGGAGTTTATAATAAGATGCTTTAAGGCTGATTTATATCTTCTTGGGAAAATTTCATTTCCTAATAGCCAATAGATTTATATTTCTTATCTTGCTATTTTAACTTTCAGAAACCGTGTTAATAAGGCTTTTCAGTTCTAGAGTTTCATGTTTTTTAAATGTGTTTAGTCAGAAACAATAATAAATGAACCATTACGAAAACTGAAATGTTTACTGGTGTGAAACTTAAATAGCTCGATTTTTATGATTCGCGAGGGGTAAGGAATTTGCAAATTTGACGAAGAGAAAATAAAAACGAAGAAAAAGAGAGTATCATTGTCAGCAATATTTAAGTCCTAAAGATACTCGGAAATGTAATTCTAGTCTTGCTAACCGACACTGATGTGTTAGGAATTTTCCATAAGAGATACAAAAATCTAGAAATACTTTATGCCAATCGAGCAATATATAACCTAACTTGCTTCGTTAAAAATGTCTCTCTCGTAAATATTTATTCTCGTTAACTATACTGGGATTTTTTTTTACGAACTAGATTACAAGATTACAAAATTACATAGGATTGTACGAGAAGTTAATCACTTTTGAAATCTGGTGTATACTAAAGTGGTCCAAAACAACTTTCTTTCTCGAAGTCTCATCCTCGTTTCTAACTTAGAGAGAAAAATTTGTTTAACTTTTAAGGATCTGAAAAATAAAAAAACATTAAATTTAGCTTCCAACCTTTAAACTGGCTCAAAGTTTTGAAAATCCAATACATTATTTAATTTTTAGAAAAATCTAGAAATCTTTACAAAAATCATGTAAAATAATTGTGTGGTGATCACAAACACTAACAGCTTTATTTTTTAGATAAATTCACCTGAATGGCACGGAAAGTCAATTTACAAATATTTCAACGTAATTTCAAAGTACATTTTTATTTAAGAACGTTTGAGATTCGATTTATACTCTCGACCCTTGGTAATGAAACGATATATATTCCACTGATTTAGAATACTAATTTTATATTCCTATAATAAACGTTTCGTGAGTTCCAGTATTATTTTTACGTTGAATAAGGTACGAAGTTACTTTTATTCTGACTTTTGACCTATATTTGATAAAAGATTATTATATTAAGTTCAATCCTTTTTAATTTATAAATTTGATTATTCTGTCCGTTACTTCCACCATATATTTTTATTTTCGTTCTGACCTCTATTCTCCTTTTCGATATTCAAATTTTCATCTCAATTGCTTTGGTAAATTTTCTTTTATACTCTGCGATTCTTCTACAGTTACTCCTTTTCTTACTAGTACTATTGTGAGGGTGTCGTCCAATGTGGGCGCAAAATGCAAAGCAGAAAACGAACAGCCAATTACAGAAAAGCTTAAAATTTCTTTCTTCTTAAAGGTGTTCTGTAATTGGCTGTTCGTTTTATGCTTGGCATTTTGCGCCCACATTTTACGGCACCCTGACATAGTTTATATTTATGAACCAAAAATTATATCTATTTCAGACAAAAAAAATCAAAATGAGTGATTAATATAGCTGTACTTCGTGATTATATTCATAATCTTTCCTTAATGACGTATTCCTAAAAATACCATTAAACACCCCCTAGGTTAATTTCTAGACTCAAAAACAGTATTTATCATTCCATTAAAGGCATGTGTAAACAAGGTTGGGGAACTAAAATGGACTATATTGGCTAATTGACCAGCTTGCTTTTGCCCTTTATTAACTAATTAATCATCTGAATGAAAAAAGTTAAATTGAATGACAATTTTTATTTCTTTTAAGAATCTGTACCTTCAACACAGACAACTATTTTCTGACCTTTTCAACTAGGTAATTATACAAATAATACTTGTCATGATGCTGCATTTATTTAAATAAAGCAGACTGCATTTCTTTTATTTACATATGTATCTGCACACACGCGATGCATGAAAAGAGAATAAGTTATCATCTGGTTGATTAAATGTCAAAAAAATATGAAAAATTAAGACCAAAAACAATTAACCAAGTGACTTATTCTGAGCACCAAGATCTTTAATCGAAAGAAACTTCCTATACTATATGTATATAGATAGTAAACGTAAGTTCATAAAACAACTTTCAAGAACACCACGTTGGTGCGCATTCTCTTTATAGTTTCTTTAACTTAAATGGAAAAAAGTTTATATCTTAGATTCAAAATATTTTATAATTGGATAGCATAACCTGATATATTCTTGCTGAGCATGTAGAAGTTTTTTCTAATAATGCCATGGTATTATTAGTTCATAACATTTTTTTGTTATAGAATATAAAAAACTGGAAAATCATGAAAGTTTACAAATTTTCTAAAATCCCTTCAGAAGTTAGAAAAATTTCTAAGTTTTATCACATCATTTTATTATTTTATCATTTTTAAGGAGCTGGAAGATATTCAAGAAAGAGTTTTTTAATTTTTATTATTTTTTGATTTTCAAACCTTCCAAAAAGTTTAGTCTTATAGGCATCTAGAACCCAGAAAACAAAGTCTATGCGTAATGCGGGGCATGACGCACGCAAGCGTGAGGATTAATCCGCACGGGTGAACTCAGGAGGTCACACAGATGCGCGTGATATTGCCACGCATATGTCTCGTACGTCATGGTTCGCATGCGTGCTTTCAGAATGCAAGATTCCAAAAAAAAATACATATTTATTTTAATATTATCAATTTCATCAGGGCAAATGATGAGAAAATAAATAATTCGAACAATTTTTTTATTTCGCAAAAAATTTTGAAGATCAATAACAATCGTTAGACACACATTGAATAAACATCAATTAAACTATAACATTCTATCAATGACCAGCATCTTTTAAATGAAATAAAACTTTCGAAATTAATTTATTCATATTTTATATGAAAAATGTAATTATGCATGTAATATTTTTCCTACTCAAATCTTATTTTAATTCGAATGTCTTATTTCATGGAACTTTCAACACGATCATCATCAATTATAACTTAATTACAGAATCGATTTCTTGTCTTAAATTTTTACATATTCCAAAATTAATTCTCATGAAAAAAGTCAGTCAGAATTGAAATGAGTATTAAAAAGTTTCAATCCTCATGAATTCCATTTCTTTCAAATCTATGATGTATAGCAACCGAGAATGGGCAGAATTCAATCCCTTTGAATGCCGTTTTAAGAATCTCAAAACTTTTTAAACAAAAATTTTTTTAATTTAATACTTTTTAAATAGTCTGTGGACCTCTACTTTTAGTACAACCTCAGAATTATATTCGTTTTTGTGTATCTCTTACCGTCTTATAAATATCTCAAAATTTATGGCATCAAAAATTTTTTAATTTACAAAATATTACTAGTGGATAAGTAAAATTAATCACTTAAATCGAATTTTGCAAAAGATTGATCATTTTTTAATGTAAGGAAAATTTTTATGAATAAATAAAACAGATTCAGAGGTGATTGATATATTCAAGAATTTTTTGTATGAAATCCGAAATTACGCTCCGTGAAAATACTGCTGAATAAGTTACGTGATCAACGATTATTAAATTTAATATATCTCAATTTTCTGTGCGTCTCATTTAATCAGCTTGCATGCTAACATGAGTGATCGCGTACTGCGACGCATATGCGTTGCACTGATATGTCCCTCACGCCTTTAGACGAGTGCGCGCGAGATTGCTGCATTCTTGTCCGCACACGTGACCCGCATGGCATGCGGGCGTCGTGCCGAACACGATTGTTATCTAGGTAGTATTACAAGATTCGGAACTTTTTTTATCTTGTAAGATAAAAATTCTTATATCATCTAACTAGACAATTACAAATAGAAATGAAGAATTATACTTCTGTATATGGCGTGTTCCATGGCAAATCGGACGGGTACAGGACTCCATGTTTCGATTTCCTTGGAATTTTAAGGATTGATAGACTAACATAAATAATGAAGAAACCCAAAATTTGAGATTATTTCATGCATTATTTAAAAAGTTATGGGATAAACGAAAAAAAAAATTTTTTGTTCTTTTTCAATTATTTAAAAACTGAAATTAGGAAAAATTCTGATAGATGGCCGATGTAGTAGTATTTTTTGGAAAAATTTTTACTACAAATTTAATAATAAAAAAAATGTTTTTTTCAAACAAATTGATTTTTTGAAAAAACGCCATCTTTAAAAAATCTGAAAAAATCCATAGTGATAGCCCCAAGTATTACGCAAATTTTACGTGTATAATTAAGGTGCGCACTCGAAAATTGTGCGAAATATGAATTTTTTTGTAAAGTGATGCGCGTGGAATCACGATCTTCGATCGACGGCGTCGGGCGCAAGTTCCACTAATGTTCTATTACTATCTGCTTTTTCGAGAACGATACTATCAAAAAGTGATAGGAAGTGATTATTAATTGTTTAATTATCACTTTATACTCATAACCTATGAATAATGTAATGAGTTTTATGATTATACATAAATTATCAAAAAAATAATTTTTTTTATAATCATAAAAATAAATTTGTTCGCAAAAAATCCAGGAACAAATTTTTTACGTCAGAAAGTATGAAGAGTGATTTTTTGAATTGTACGTTGATGAGAATGTGATAAATCGCAAGGACTCTGATTTTTCCTCAATATTATTATCTTCGAGAGGTTTTTGGAACCGGAAAGGTACCTGGAGGCCGCGAGAAGGAAGATTTTGCGAGTCATTCACCGATTTCTGGTAATTTCAACAATTAAGAAAGAAAACATAAATGCTAGGAGGAACAAATCTTATTATTTTCTATTCTTCTTCTGAAACTTCATCTTTTATAACTCTTATCCTGTATGTGTTGCAAAGGAGAGCATTTTTTTTTGACATCTTTGAATTTATTGAGAAAATGCTCTGGGAATGCCCTCAAACTGCTTTCATTTGAATCTGCGAGTATAATTTATTAAGAGGAAAATGATTTTTAAGCTGAGGCTCGATAAATTATTTATAGATCAGCACGTGATGATTTCACTATATTTCTATTTGTATCGAGAGTGAAAAATCACGTAATATTCACTTACGGTTTTTTACATTCTCATCATGGATGAAAAGGTATTGGTTTTATGTGAAAAATGACTTTCGAAATTTTCATCAAATCTTTACGTTTTGAGACCCCCTGAGTCAGAAAAAATGGTTTTTACGAAAGTGTCTGTCTGTCTGTCTGTAGGTCGTGTGCGGCATAACTCTCGATAGAATTATCAGATTGAATTGAGCTTCCACATCCAATCAAAATTGTGGGATTGAGCACTACTTTTGTGTTTTTGAAAATAAATTTTTGAAAAAATCAAAAATTTCAACACTGGTTTTTAATAGTGCTCATAAATCTCTACAAATTATTCTGATAACATTTTTTGATTCAATCAAAATTAGAAATGTTACAGCATATTCAAATTCGAAAAAAGTCAATATCAAAATTTCATTTTCCAGTTAAATTATACGAGATATGAAAAAACGTTATGACACAATATTGTTTTCTACATAAATACCTACAAATTTGAATTGTAACATTTTTTCATAAGATGCATATTTTTCTTTTTAATTTAAAAAGAAACTATTGAAAATCCAAAACCCAATTTTTTAACAATAATATGTGAAATACGAAAAAACGTAAGAATAAAAAGTTGTTCGTTTCAAAAAGATCTACAAATTTTGTTTGACACAGTTTCTGAAAAAACATATATTTTTCGTTTCAATTCCAAAAAATACGATTAAAATTCAAAAATTCCATTTTTTAGACAAAATATGTGAGATACAAAAAAAACGTTTAGATGGAAAATTGTTTGTCTGAATAAGGTCTACAAATTCTCATTAAGACATTTCGGGACAGGATGTATATTTTATGTTTTGATTTTTAATATTTAAAAAATTCGATTTTATTCACCAAAATATGTGAGATACGAAATAAGCGTTGTTCTACAAAATCGTTTCCTTAAATAAAGTCTACGATTGTTTTTTCTTTTTAAGAGATTTGGAAGAAAATAAATTATTTTAAACATGTAATTTATTAAAAAGTTACTGAAATGTATACAGAAAATCGAGCGCGAAGCGCGAGCATCATGATGAGAATGTATTCCTTAAGGCTGATAGAGCCTTAAGTAAATTGAATGTCCTGTTTCACTTAAATTCAAAAAGAAATTGAGTGACTTTAAGAAAATGTGTAATTCACATCATCTGTAAATTTTTCCAAAACAATTTTAATATGTAATTCATAACATTGTCTTGGAACGACGAATACTAAAATTGTTTGCATAAAGCTGGAGAAGCTTTTTCTTAGTATTTTAAAGAATTTTTAGAGGTAGTAATAACAGCCTGCCAAGCATTTTTTTGTATTAATTGATAATTAAATTTCAATCGATGACCTATTGCGCTCAAAAAGAATGAATTGTTCTTCAAATTTAGGCTACGGCCACGATAAACTAAACCTATTAAATAAGTTTTGATTTTCAAAATACAAGTAAATCTTTATCTGAAAAAATACTTGAATCAGTATTTTTATCCTAGATATTTATTATAATAAGGAAACTTGCTTGGTCTGTTTCAGGTATCGACTAAAGAAAATACTTCGCAATGGACTTCATGAACTTTTTCACTATACAATTCAATGTACTAATTTGCTCTCAAGGCATGGGAAAAAGGTCGAAGACAAATATTTGTCAAAAAACTTGAAAAAGCGACAATAAGCTCACAATCATGCAATGATGAATTTTTTTGTATAAAGTAAGTGAAAAGAAAAAAATTAGAAAGAATATTAATCAAAAGACAAAGATGAATACTTCATATCTCTTGGGAGAAGATGAAGATTGGGGCCCACGATATTATTTCACGTATTACAGTGAATTCGGAAACAGAAAAGGTGCCAGCGGTACAGAGGTGAGCAATGACCTCTTTCTTTTCTTATTTCTCAGTGTCTCCATTCTTGGCATCGCTCAAATTACTGTTTACTTCTGGATATAGCGCTTTAATATACGGCTCGATCCCATTTTTCTTCAAAATAAAAACTGCAAAATCATCTTTGCGTTATTGTTAAAAATTATATTTTTTCAATAATAAACAAGATTGTATTAATTATATGTTAGTGGAAGAAGAAACTTAATACTTGCATATAAAATATTTTTGAATTTTTCTTAGTATCTATTTACTTTGTCAAATGAGGATGTCAACCCTAGAACTTATCGATCAAGAAACTTCTCTATAAAAGGGGAAACTTATTTTTACTTTCGATGACTGTTTCGAATAGTATAGCCAGAGAGAAGATAAAAGTATTAGAAGGGATAACTTTTTACGCCTTCGACTAATTTTCAACTCTTTCTATTCTATTTTTACATTCTCATCACGTATGAAAAGGTATTGGTTTTCTGTAAAATTTGACTTTTTATATATCACATCAGTGCTCCAAAAGAAAGGTCAAGTTGGTTATCCAGTCATATTTGCCCAATATTTCGAAATACATGGCATTTTTGGAGTTTTTTTGAAGTTGTAATAACTAATTTTTGAAAAAATCAAAAATTTTAATTATTTTTTTAATACTGTTCAGAAAACTACAAATTACTCCTATTGCAGTTTTTGATTAGATCAATGTTAAAAAAACTAGAGAATTTTAAAACTTTATAGAGTCCATCAACTCGCAAATCTTTTGATCAAACTTTTACCTAATTCTGTATATATGGATAAATCTTGGTCTTTATTGAATTTAGAAATTTCGAAATAGAAACAACAAATCCGTTAACCATCCATATCCGAAACAAATTCTTAAAATTATGGCTTTTTTGGAGTTTGATGAGTGAAATCGAGACGTTTAAGTTGAGGTAGTTCGTCCGCGAAAATTAAACTTCAGGCAGAAATAGATAATTTTGCTATCAAGAATAGCAATATTATTACTGAATAAATCCATTGAAAGGAAAGAGATTATTTTCCAAGAAAAAAATTTGAGCCATAAAAAAATAATGCATTTAACAAAATTTTATTTTTACCTGAACTTTTGTTCTTATCGCTTAATAGCAAATTTTTAAAAATTATGCGATTCTAATAAATCACAGATCATTTTTTCAGGAAAAAGATTCTCTAAAACTTAACCGTTTCCAATTTTTTTAAATGAGTAAATTATTACCAAATTGAGCAATTTTTTTATAAGAATATTGTTTTGAAAAATTGATTTTTAATGGTTTCAGCTATTGAAGAAATTATTTCCAAAAACTGGAAACGGTAAAGTTGTGAAGATTCTTTTTCCTGAAAAAATGATTCCTAATTTATTAGAATCACATCATTTTGTAAAATTTGGTATGAAGCGATAAGAAAAAAGTTCGGCAAAAATAAAATTTGTTAAATACATTATTTTTCTGCATTTCAAATTTTTTTCATGGAAAATAATCTTTTCTCTCTTAATTTAGCTCTTCAATAATAATATTGCTATTCTTGAAAGCAAAATTATCTATTTTTGCCTGAGGTCTAATTTTCGCGGACTTACTACCTTAAAACAAAGTGCTAAACGACCCTGCTGGCAGTAAAAAGATTGAAAAAGATAGGAACTGGGGGATTGGAAAAGATAGAACATTTCTATCTCTCCCAACTCATCACTTTGCATCCCCAAAACTCTATCTTTTTCTATCTCCGCACTCATCCAGAGTGACCTGGAATCCCTATTGTAAAATACGACATCGTATACGACATCGTAAACGACGTCGTAAATGACATCGTAAATGACGTCATATACGACATCGTAATATGGGATAGTATGCGATGTTGTTTACGATGTCGTATACGACGTCATATACGATTTGATAATTTTGTAAATAAATATTTATTAAATAATATAATTAACTCTGTAATTGAGTGTTAAAATTTGGCAAAGAAGACATTTTCTATAAAGTAAATGTTTGTACCTAAAGTTTTGAAATAAATTTTATTCTCTGATAAGAAATGGTACTTTTTGCTATCCTTTACTTTGTATCTTTACTATCTTTCATATTTCACTATTTACCTGTGAAATAATTCAAACTGCTGGATGGTCGTACAGCTGTATAGGTCGTTATGAAAACGTTTGAAAAACGTCTTCTTTGCCAAATTTTAACATTCAATTACAGAGTTAATTACATTATTTAATAAATATCTATTTAAAAAAATATCAAATCGTATATGACTTCTTTTGTTGTAAGGAGAGATAATGAGAGATAGAAAGAGAGTTTAAACTTTGTAGTAGGGAAAGATAGGCATCGACTAGATTGGTAAGAAGATAGAAAAAGATTGACGTTGATAGACGTAGAATGGAATGAGATAGAAAAGGGGTGGTTAAAAAAGATAGACGTGAATTTAGATTGACAAAGACATAGAAAAAGATAGACGTGGATAGAAAAGGCATAGGATGCGATAGAGAATAAAAGATTTAAAAAGATAGACGTGAAGTTAGATTGACAAAGAGCTAAAAAAAGATTGTTGTTGTTAAATATAGAATAGAATGAGATACAAAAGGGGAGGTTGAAAAAGATAGACGAGTATTGTGATTGACTAAGAGATAGAAAAAGATTAAGGAGGATTGATGAAGGATTGTAAGGGATAGAAAAGTACGTATTGGAAAAGGCAGACGTGAATTTAGAATTTCGAAGAGATAGAAAAGGATTAAGGTGGATTGATGAAGGATTGTATGAGATTGAGATCAGGTGATTGGAAAAGATATCCATAGACATAGATTGGCAAGAAGATAGAAAAAGATTCACGTGAATAGATAAAGAATAGAATGAGATAGAAAAGGGGTGATTAAAAAAGATAGACGTGAATTTAGATTGACAAAGACATAGAAAAAGATAGACGTGGATAGATAAAGCATAGGATGAGATAGAGAATAAAAGATTTAAAAAGATAGACGTGAAGTTAGATTGACAAAGAGATAAAAAAAGAATGTCGTTGATAAATGTAGAATAGAATGAGATACAAAAGGGGAGGTTGAAAAAGATAGACGTGTATTGTGATTGACTAAGAGATAGAAAAAGATTAAGGACGATTGATGAAGCATAGGATGAGATAGATATCAGGTGATTGGAAAAGATAGCCGTAGACATAGATTGGCAAGAAGATAGAAAAAGATTCACGTGAATATATAAAGAATAGAATGAGATGGAAAAGAAGTGATTAAAAAAGATAGACGTGAATTTAGATTGACAATGACATAGAAAAAGTTAGACGTGGATAGATAAAGCATAGGATGAGATAGAGAATAAAACATTTAAAAAGATAGACGTGGAGTTAGATTGACAAAGAGATGAAAAAAGATTGTCGATGGAAAATATAGAATAGAATGAGATAGAAAAGGGGAGAGGTGTATTGTGATTGACTAAAAGGCAGAAAAAGATTAAGAAGAATTGGTGAAGCATTTTAAGGAATAGAAAAGTATATATTGGAAAAGATAGACTTAAACTTATATTGAAAAAGAGATAGAAGAAGATTAAGGATGATAGATAAAATATTGGAATGGATAGAAAAGTAGTTATTAGAAAAGATAGATGTGAATTTAGAATGAAAAAAAGATAAAATTGTATAAATTATCTCTATCTTTTTCTATAATAAAGATTCAAAGTGATTCAAAGGGATAAGATTTCTATCTTTTTACTTCCAGCAGTAGAATTGAACGTTTCCCTTTGAATTTTGAAACTCTAGGAAAAAGCACAAATTATTTTAAATTGAATCATTAACTACGTCTTTTTCTGATCATTAACGACTAAAGAATAATTTTCTGATAGGCAACGATTCAACAAAATCAACTTCTCAGTTGATTCCCAAGGAGTCTAATCGATTATTTCTAAAAGGGCCATTATGTATTGTTTGTAAGAAAGCTTCGATAACCTTTTTCACCCTTTGAAATTCAACCCTGTCCTTGACATCAATACCGTTTGGAATATGTTTTTTAACCCTGGATACTATTAAGTAATTACTTTTTAATTTCAGGTTGTGGTCCTGGCGGTCACGTTCGTGATTGCAGTTGCCGCCAATTTGGGAATAGCTACATGCGTCCTTAGGTATAAGGAAATGAGAACACCAACGAACTTGTGCTTAGTAAATCTCGCAGCAGCAGATCTACTCTTTGCCCTGGGTGTTCCTGCTGTCGCATATACGAGACTGACACAATCTTGGAGATTAGGCGATGCAGTCTGCAGATTACTTCCGTACTCACAAGTACGTCTAATGATTTATTTTATCTTTGTTATTCATAACCCTGCTGGAAGTAAAAAAATTGAAAAAGATAGGATTTGGGAGATTGGAAAAGATAGAACATTTCTATCTTCCCAACCCATCATGTTGCATCCCCAAAACACTATCTTTTTCTATCGCCATACTTATACTTATGTCTGGTAATATCTATATTTTCCTATCCCTTAGTCTATTCGCCGACTGAAGTAGTATCTATCTTTTTCTATCTTTTTCTCTATCTTTTGTGATCGAGCACTTGTTTAAAATTTGTAATAGGGAGGGATACTCTCTAAATCTGAATCAGTGAAATTTTCACTGATTGAATCAGTTATTTGCCTTTTCACTGATTCATCAGTGAAAAAATATTTTTCACTGTTAAATCAGTCAATTTTAACTGAAATAATCAGTGAAATTTGACTGATTTACAGTAACCTCTTTTTTTAATCAGTCAAATTTCACTGATAATCAGTAGATTTTGACTGATTCAAATTTAGAGAGTAGGCATCGACTAGATTGGCAAGAAGATAGAAAAAGATTCACGAGAATAGATAATAGATAGAGTGAGATAGAAAAGGGGAGTTTAAAAAAGATAGACGTGAATTTAGATTGACGAAGAAATAGAAAAAGATGAAGGTGGATTGATGGAAGATTGGATGAGATAGAGATCAGGTGCTTGGAAAAGAGAGCCATAGACATAGATTGGCAAGAAGATAGAAAAAGATTCACGTGAATAGATAATAGATAGAGTGAGATAGAAAAGGGGAGTTTAAAAAAGATAGACGTGAATTTAGATTGACAAAGACATAGAAAAATATTCGCGCGGATAAATAAAGCCTAGAATGAGATAGAGAATAAAAGATTTAAAAATATAGACGTGAAGTTAAATTGACAACGAGATAAAAAAAGATTGTCGTTGTTAGATGTAGAATAGAATGAGATAGAAAAGGGGAGATTGAAAAAGATAGACGTGTATTGGGATTGATTAGAAAAGGTAGACGTGAAATTAATATGAAAAAGAGATAGAATTGGATAAATTATCTCTATCTATCTCTATAATAAAGATTCAAAATGATTCAAAAGGATGAGATTTCTATCTCTTTACTTCCAGCAGGGAACCATTGCCTTAAACTGATAATTTCATGTTAAAATGAATTGATTCCAGATTTTTTACTGATCAGATAGTTTAATAAAAAGTGTTTAAATCTTGTGAAACCTCGTAAAATATTCTAATATTCCTTGAATTTAAAAATTAATTTTTGAATTTTGAAATAAATCTGTAATATTTTGCTTCGGAAACCTTCCACAAAAATTGATGAATAAAATCATTTTTCCTAAACCACGTTTTAATTTAATGAGAATTTCTTTAGTAAAAATTCTATACCAATCTTTAGAAAAACAATTGAAACTTTATTAATATTATATTAAAATAAATCAATTGCAGATATCTAAACTCACGCTGGTAAAAATTCATTAGTTAACTGTTGCTTTTATTAAATTTATTTAGTACGAGAAAAATTAATCGTTTCCTTATGATAAGATAATAATCATCAGATTGAAAAATATTGGAGATTAAAGATAAGCGTAACATCAATGACCATTAATTTCTTTAGTTTCAGATCCGAATGATACTTTTTTAATAGGAAATCTTAACAGATTGGAATCGTATAAGTAACATTGATGTTGCGTGTTCAGGAGGATTATTTCGATTGCCATTATTAGGTCGTAACGTCCTTTTTTGTCTAAGCTTAATGTTCTAACATCTTTTTTAATCTTAGTTTACTAGGGAAGGAATATGAGGGATCGCAAAGAAAGTTCAAGTGGATTAAATCTTACAATTCAAAAATAAAATACATCAAGTATAATTCTTAAATGTTATTAAAATCAATTTAATAAATTTTATTTTATTTTAAATTTATAAATTTTATTTGCATATTGTAAATTAAAAATGAATTGAATATTTCAAATTGAAAATATATTTAATTAATTTTTGTTGACATGAAGCAATATAGGTGAAATCTTCATGAAAGGAGTTTTGCTTCCACGTTTCAAAATTACAACCACAATATTGTTAGGTCAACAAAGTATAAGTTTCACTTATAACAGTGAATATACCAGCTTGCACTTCCTTAGAGATACAAGGGTTACGAATATTTTTCGTAAGGATAATACTCCCATAATTTAATTCAATGGTCGAAATTATAAAAATTAAGAATAAAAAATATATTTTGTTGATATAGCTTAAACTTGAATTTAAAATCCCCTTAGAATTTTGATTCCTTTCATCATTTGATTTCTTCACGGAGAAAAATGTAAATAAAAAAATAGGGATTTATTATTGAAATCCCCCGATAAATCCAATAAATTCTTAAAATGTGTAGATCAATTTTGTAATGACTAAATCGAGCAGTGGATGTAGGCGATTTTAGTCAGCCGAAAATATAAACGAGATCTCTTCGATAATCCATGTAACTAAATGATATCTAAAACATTTAAAATGTAATTTTTTTTCGTTATTTTCAGAAGGTATCCTATCGCAAAATAAGAATATTTAATTTAATTAATGTCATAATTTAAATTAAAAAATTAAAATAAAACAAATATGTTAGAAGCTGAGAATTTTAAAATTCGACAATTGGAGGTATGGAAATTTAGAAGATTTTAATATAATAATATATTAAAAATTCATTTTTGTTTCGCTAATTGGCATAACTAGTTTGGATTTGTAGAGAGTTCTAAAGCTGGAAAATTCAGAAGGATATTTAAAAATATATAGAATCGAAATTAACGAAATTAAAATACTCAAATTTAGAGTTTTAAGAAATCACAATAATTCATGTATCATAAATATTCCAATTTCACTCAATATTTTGATTTTCAAATATTCTTCAATTAAGAATATATAAGTTTTAGAAACTGAAACTGATACATAAACAATTAATTTTCACTCTTATTAGAGGCATTACGAAATATTTTAATGGATTATTTTTAGTATAGTTACAATAAATTATTAAAAATGCGAATAATAAGAAATAACTAAAATATTATTTTATCCATTGAATGAAAATTTATGTTAAATATGTTGAGTTTGTGTCACGTATAAAACTGACGAATAGTGTCCGTAAAGACGTTCACCATCTGGAAAAACTGTTTTATTGATAACGTTCATCATACGCTCATAAAACAATATATTGTCACAAAGAACGTCGGCATTTAAATTCGTTTCGGAATTGACGTGTCAATAGAATATATGCGAGCCATTCGTTGTAACTTATAGCGAATATGATATTTTAATTTAACTACTTTCGTGTCGATTTTTCGCTGAAGATTTCTCGTTTGGCGTACAAAAATTTTTCAAATTTAGTCTGTAATTATTTCTTCCCCATAACTACAATGAATCAATCGTTTATTTTGATCAAGAGCATTGTTTATACATATACTTCCCTGCTGGAAGTAAAAAGATAGAAATCTTATCCTTTTGAATCACTTTGAATCTTTATTATAGAAAAAGATTGAGATAATTTATCCAATTCTATTTTTTTCAATTCTACCTTCACGTCTATCTTTTCTGATAACTACTTTTCTATCCATTCCAATCCTTTATCTATCATCCTTAATTTTTTTCTATCTCTTTGATAATATGAATTCACGTCTATCTTCTTCAATCTCCCTTTTTCTATCTTACTCTATCCTTTAACTATTCACGTGAATCTTTTTCTATCTTCTTGCCAATCTAGGTCTATGAATATCTTTTCCAATCACCTGATCTCAATCTCATACAATCCTTCATCCATCCACCTTAATCCTTTTCTATCTCTTCGTCAATCTAAATTCATTCTATCTTTTTCAATCTTTCATTCTCTATCTCATTCTACGCTTTATCTATCCACCTGAATCTTTTTTATGTTTTTGTCATACTAAATTCACGTCTATCTTTTTTAATTTCCCCTTTTCTATATCATTCTATTCTACATCTATCATCGTCAATCTTTTTCTATCTCTTTAATAATCTGAATTCACGTTTATCTTCTTCAATCTCCCCATTTCTATCTCATTCTATTCTACATCTATCGTCGCCAATCTTTTTCTATCTCATTGATAATCTGAATAATCTTCTCAATCTCCGCTTTTCTATCTCATTCTATTCTACATCTATCATCGCCAATCTTTTTCTATCTCATTGATAATCTGAATTCACGTCTATCTTCTCAATCTCCGCTTTTCTATCTCATTCTATTCTACATCTATCATCGTCAATCTTTTTCTATCTCTTTGATAATATGAATTCACGTCTATCTTCTCAATCTCCCCTTTTCTATCTCATTCTACGCTTTATCTATCCACCTGAATCTTTTTTATGTTTTTGTCATACTAAATTCACGTCTATCTTTTTTAATTTCCCCTTTTCTATATCATTCTATTCTACATCTATCATCGTCAATCTTTTTCTATCTCTTTAATAATCTGAATTCACGTTTATCTTCTTCAATCTCCCCATTTCTATCTCATTCTATTCTACATCTATCGTCGCCAATCTTTTTCTATCTCATTGATAATCTGAATAATCTTCTCAATCTCCGCTTTTCTATCTCATTCTATTCTAAATCTATCGTCGCCAATCTTTTTCTATCTCTTTAATAATCTGAATTCACGTTTATCTTCTTCAATCTCCCCATTTCTATCTCATTCTATTCTACATCTATCGTCGCCAATCTTTTTCTATCTCATTGATAATCTGAATAATCTTCTCAATCTCCGCTTTTCTATCTCATTCTATTCTACATCTATCATCGTCAATCTTTTTCTATCTCTTTGATAATATGAATTCACGTCTATCTTCTTCAATCTCCCCTTTTCTATCTCATTCTATCCTTTATCTATTCACGTGAATCTTTTTCGATCTTCTTGCCAATCTAGGTCTATGGCTATCTTTTCCAATCACCTGATCTCTGTCTCATCCAATGCTTCATCAATTCACCTTAATCTTTTTCTATCTCTTCGTCAATCTAAATTCATCTCTATCCTTTTCAATCTCCGCTTTTCTATCTCATTCTATTCTACATCTATTAACCTCAATATTTTTCTACCTCATTGTTAATCCTAATTCACGTCTATATTCTTCAATCTCCTCTTTTCTATCTCATTCTATCCTTCATCTATCAATGTCAATATTTTTCTATCTCTCATTATCTCTCCTTAGAACAAAAGAAGATCAGTCTACTCTAAGTCTTCCTCTATGTAAAATGGACACAATACTTTTTAGAACTGCACTCTTCATTTGGTGGTAAGAATAATTACTGAGGGATATAGATAGAGATTAAAATTTGCACTATGGGGGGATAAATGAGGGATAGAAAAGATACAAGTGGCCTATCACGAAAGATAGAGAAAAAGATAGATACTACTTTAGTCGGCGGATAGACTAAGGGATAGGAAAAGAGATAATTGTTACCAGACATAGGGATAGAAAAAGATAGATATATCAGGTCACTCTGGATAAGTGCGGAGATAGAAAAAGATAGAGTTTTGGGGATGCAAAGTGATGGGTTAGGAGAGATAGAAATGTTCTATCTTTTCCAATCCCCCAGTTCCTATATTTTTCAATCTTTTTACTGCCAGCAGGGTTGAGAAAATTTTAATTTATATATTTGTTACCTAGAAAATGTTTGTTTTATAATTGAAAAATTATGAGGATTATACAATTCTACACTAAAGCTTAAGTTAGAAAGGTGTTGGATCCAGAGGGTATTTTAGTTAAAAATGAAATACATCAAAATTTTCATAAATGAAATTTGACAAATTTGAGGTAGTATAAACAAGTTTTAAAGAAATTAGAGATTTACGAGAGCGAGAAGTTGGAAATCTGTTTTCTTTTTTATCTTGAGTCTAGTGTTTTTATGAATAATCAATGTTGTTTTAAGTGACGAGATATAGAAAAAGTTAAAAATTTAGACTAAAGCTGACTGTCAAAGACACACTGAGAGAAAGGATTTCGTCGGAGGAACAGAAATTTTCTTTGAATAAACAAAATTTCTGTTTGTACGACAAAATATTTTATTCAGTGCATTGATCTTTGAAGTAAAATATAAACGAGAATCTTATGTCGCACAGTGACTTACAGATCAGAGATTGCGAGCAGGGTTATGAATATTTTAGGTTCGTTATTTTACATTTATAATTTTTTAGAAAATTTTAAATTGAATAAAATCAGACATGAAAATTTATAATCAGATAAAACTTATAGATTTTTTATTGGTGGAATCATACCATCCAAAAACAGGTGAAAGCACTTAAAACTTGTCAATTCCGACCATAAAAAGTCCATAATTTTTATCAGCCTGAAACTTTTAATGGCTCGCTTTATTTGAGATAAAATTGTACCGGAGTCTCTCAACGATCGAACTAAACTGTTATAAAAACCGACTCGGGACATGTGGCTTTGCTGACTGACAATTTTTTTCTTTTTTAAAATCTATCCTGAGAGGTTCTTTTCCTCCTTGAAGAAGACTATTGTCCTAAACCTAGTTAAGAAATTCGAGACGGTTATGGTGATTTTTACGAGTGGACGAAAGTGTGTATTTTTGAAGAAAAAGATTATGTATATCAGTTTTCCGGACAATTCATTTTATATTGAATTTGCAAGCACGTCTCAAGGAAAGTTTTCAAAATTGAAAACTGTTCGCGTTTTATTATTAATAACCAATTGGTCATCCGTTCTTTATAAAAAAAAAAGAAAAACAAACAAACAAAAATTCCTGCCTGTTGTTTACAAATTTCTAAGTTTTTCGTTCATTTTATCCGGTTTTCTATGTACAGCGATTTTTGAGTTTCATTATTATTCTTATTTTAACTATCTTCTACATTTTTATCTTTTACGTTTGCCTTCTCTCTTTTTTTGCGTTTTTTATCGTAAGTAGCATTGATAATTTTAATAGAAGAAAATAAAAAGAGGCTGACCCAATGCCAAAAAAATGAGAAATTAACAAAAATTATACTTAATGATGCTTTAATTATTAATTCTTTGATAAAAGTTCAAAGGAAACGCTTGGCATTCTTTTCGAAAAATTAATAAAGCGAACTATTATAAATTATACAATTGTTTTAAATTAAGATAATTCAGATAAATAAAGTAATTTCGTGTAACCATTCAGAGAAGCATGTCTGATTTTTAAAAATTGTAATTGATGAAAGAAAACTAGAAATAGTAAATGTATATTTCTTTTTGCAGTTTGTCTGTGGTTTTGTTTTACTGTGGACACTGACATTAATATCGATGGACAGACATAGATGTCTAGCTGTTGCACCTTATCGAAGCTCTCTAACCGTACCTAGAGTATTGGCTGCTGGTCTAGTAACATGGATTATTGGGGCCTTGGTGTTTCTACCTGCCGTATTTTGGTTCAAGTCCAAGGTAAAAAATTATCCAATTTCTGTAAAATATAAATTCAATTAATATTTAAATTATCAAGTAAATAATTCAATGTGTTATCCACGAAATTGCTTGAAACTAATTTACAATGCAGAAAAAAAAACTATCCGTTTTTTTTCTAAAATTTTGATATCGATCTTCTAATAATTACTTATAATAATATTAATTACGTTATTTTAAGATATTTCTGAGAAGTTTTTTAAAACTTGATTAGTACGGAAATTCTATTTTTTTTCTTTCCTATAGACTGTAACAGATGGTGTAACAATATGCACATTAGTTTTTCCAAAAAGCGAAGTATTAAATGTATCGCTGTGTTTCACAATCCCTATCATCATAATAGCCTGTCTGTTACCAATGGGACTCCTAGTTTATCATTATCAGAGGATTTTTCAAAGTATCTTGGATACTAGAAACCGATGGGCTGTACCGTGTGTTTTGCAGGTATATAATTTTAGGTTTATTTAGTATTCTCATGTTTTTCTTAATTTCACGATAATTTCAAAAAATACAATTATACTCAAATAAATCTGAAACTATTATGAAATTTATCAACAGCCTCTAAGAGATTAATTTGATAATAGATCATTAATCTTTTTTATGAATAAGATTTTTAACATTAAGAAACTAATAAAAAATATAACCATTTAGGGACAGGATAAATCAGAGCGGAGAGATTCCGAGATTTCTGTGGTAGGAACCCTCGTCCCCTGGGCTGGTAGAAAGTTATCTTCTGCTTCAGTGACTGGACATCAGAGTCGAGCTGGAAGTTTATCACAACACGAAGAAACTCGCCTGCATAAACATTTACGTGTAGTACGAATTCTACTACTGAATGTTGTCGCCGTCCTCGTGATGTGGTTGCCGATCACCATCGTGATGCTTCTAATCTATCTAGATGGTACAAGACCAACTGAGGACACCAATTTTTTTTTGAGGTCGCATCATTTTATTTGGGCCTTAGTGGTGGCTCAATTAAACACAGTAGTTAATCCTCTTCTGTACGGGGGTTTCTCAGAAAATATTCGCTCTTGTTTTCTTAAGTTCTGGCGAGGAGATCATAACGGTCGTGGGAATAGTGATCGTGGAAGTGGAGGAATGAGTACTACAAGAAAAGGAGTCAAGTCTCTAGAAGCACTTCAGGATAGGTTGGGTGGGTCCAGGACGTCTAGAACTACTTCCAGGCCTTCGAAGAAAAATTCCAGTTGCAGCATTGGCAGCATCATCGAGGTTCCTTGCTCAGAAAAAATTTGAACGGATTTTATAAAATAAATATTTATTTTTATTTAATTTCAAAACTTGAGATAGAAAAATATATTTTTTCCAGTTGTCTGAAGACACAGGATACAGTATTTATTTCAGCATATTATATAGACATAATGTACATTCTGTATTCTCAAAATTATTAGGCGAAAGCCATTGTAAATAACTGTATATCAAATTTTAAGACTATAGAAATGCTGAGTTTTTAAATAAAAAAGATTGGAATAAAGCAGTTATGTATATTGATATTTTTATTATAAATAGGTAATAAAAATTATTTAATACTGTTTCCTCATCGCTATAACTCTTTACTCTTTTTGAAAAATAATATTCTTGAAATATCACTGTTGGAAAAATTATTTGGACTGCAAATTCTGCAGCTCTCTACGAATACTACTTTTGATTTCAGACAAAGCTTTCATAGTAACTTTACCATCTTTAATGAGATTTTTAAGTGATCGAATTTTAAGATTTACAAAATTAACTATCTCGGCTGATAGATTTTTCGAATCTTCGTTATTCGTATTTGGATCTTGAATAAAATCTGTTATTAAGCAAAAAGATTCTCCCTTTGGATTATAAGTAATCAAGTCTACCGTCACGTCCACTGGTTTCAAAGTGTTTTGCGTGGGAAAAGGTAACTCAATTTGTGTTTCTGAATCTGTTACTGTTTTAACGATAAATGTCCTACGGTCCCCACGCTTTGCCGCTAAAATAACTTGAGAATTTACAGGTAAAACTTGATTAAACTTAGCTAATAAATATTTCTCATTTGCAACTTTTTCAAGACGTAATTCTGGACAATATTCCACACGGTAATCGTAAGCGTAGAGATTGATGCTTTTTAAAATATCTCTCTGTTGTTCGAATTCCTTATTCAGCGCTTCATACTCCTTAGCCTTCTCTAGAATTTTTTCCATTATTACTTCTGTACCTTCCAGCATGTGGAGCTTTAATTCAATGAACTCAGGATCGTCTCTGGGTTCCTCTATAACCTTGAATTAATAATGAGGGGAAGAAAGTGTGCTGGATAAATATTTTTATTTCAATAATAATAAAAGATTTTTAATGTTTTCTTACCACTTTTAATGGAAATTGACGTAATTCCTTGTATTTAGTCAGGCCTACTACTAAGTTCGATTTGTAAAATCTCAAAGCATTATAGGCACACTCTTCGACTGATATTTTCTGAAGAGAATTGAACTTGAATTTCTTTCGGCATTGATATGTTTTATATTCATCAGAATAAACTATTGATATACAATTCTCATAGCTTTCATCCATTTTGACACAGAAAGCTTTGACCTTTTCACCATCGTAATTAAGATATATTTTATCAAATTTCAGCTTTTTGTCTTGAAGGTACATTAAAATAATAGCTGAAGAATTCGTTACTATAGCTGCACCAACAATTTTTCCCTTTCTTTCAATAGGTAAAATTTCATTAATTGAATAGTCGCAGCTATATACTATGTTAACAGAATTTTTTGATTGCTTATACAAGACCTTGTTATACGAAATCAAACATAAATTATCTTCTTTACTATCTTCCAAGAATATTGCTCTTAATTCTTCATCAGTATCAGCAGAATTCAACTTAAGACTACATAGTTCATCTGACGTGACAGTTTCAGATGGAACCTGAAATAATTTCTTGAAGCTTTTATCATGTTTGCCTTCTAAAACGATGCATCTTCCTTGCAAAGAAAATACCTCAGAATAAAGAGAACCAATTCCTATTCCACTTCTGCTTAAAAGGGCAAACTTCTGTTCCTCTGTCAGTTTAAAAATTCCACATGGTGTACATATCACGAAAACGCGCTCATCGAAGCTTTGGATGCTTTTTATTTTACCAGGTGCTATCAACACATTTAAAGGTGAATTTTCATTTGAACATTCAGTCTCTAAATACGGAAAAACAACTAACTCATTGTCCTTCCACATAAAACAAGTGTCTTTTCCATAAAAATTGTATATTACAAAGTTATTCGGCACGAAATCGGCGTTATTCGTTTGAATTAACATTTATGTACTTTATAGCCTGTAAGGCTAATGTACGCATAACACTTTTTTCCGCCTTTACTGAAAATCCTAAAATTAAATATGTTTATTTCTTATATAATCAGTCAGATCACTCACGTTTTAATTTTCTCTATTTTATTTGTTAACTGATACTTTTATTGCTATATATGCTATACACAGCTACACATGCATGTGCAGAGTGCAGACATGTGAGATTTGTGTCTTCTTTCTTTCTTTGTCTTTCCCAATTAAAAGCAGGGAGGAGAAGTGTTAAGCAAGGTCAGGAGACTTGTGTTATCGGATTGATCAGATCAGGCTACATATAACATCTGTACATCTGCCAATGTCTACATCCTCTGCATCTATACGAGATATGTACACACATACATATAGGTAGTACGAAGTACGATACATTATTTTTTATAGTGCATTTATATCTCTGCAGCTCTGCTTACCTACCCGGTGCAGGAAGAAAATACATAAGAGTAAAAGAGACAGACAGTGTAAAATGAGACAAAATCATACATAAGAGCAAAAAGTACAGACATATGACTTTGTCTCATTTTACACTGTCTGTCCCTTTTACTCTTATGTATTTTCTTCCTGCACCGGGTAGGCAAGCAGAGGTCTCTCCAGAGGTATAAGTGCACCCCCTAGCGAATTGGCTGAACGTTAGATTTACGCTGTAGCGTAAACCTAACGTAAACCTATAGTAAACCTAGCGTAAAGTAGCATTATAACTCATGAATGAGGCAAAAGAAATAATGAACATGTTTTTATCCTTATTCAGCGTTAAAAATAACGTTAACTGGCAATTCAAATATGCAATAATTTTATTTATTAGTGCTAAAAATTAAAAAAACATAATAACTGTCATTGAAGGCAGTGCAACGGTTCACCTTTTGTGGAACGTCTCCACCGTTATGGTGTATTTATACCTCTGTCTGCCTGACCGGTGCGGACAGAAAATACATAAGAGTAAAAAAGATAGACGTTTTCTTTTTGTCCAATTTCCTCACCAGAGCGGCGCTGCACGCGGCACGCTCTACAAAAGCATTATACTAATAGACAAATATTTAAAAAAATTTAAATAATTAAGTTTCTGAACAATATGAAATAAAAAAATGTTCCTAAACTGATTCTAGGATATAAAATACACATTTTTCATAAATCAATTAATACAAAATAAAAACAAGAACACATTAAACTTCGTTAAATGTATACTGTGGATACGCATGAAGAATTCTTGAGACCCTGAGCAAAATTTTTTTTATGTTATCCCCATATAACTGAAAATATATTTAAAAATAAATAAAAAGCTTAAGCTTCTAAATAGAAGTATTTTCCAGCTTCAAGCGAATGAAATGAAAAATAATTATTTTGTTAAGCCCTGTGTTCAACATAAAAAACCATGTGAAGGAAAATATATACTCAATTAAAAATTTGTAAATGTAACAAAAAATATTCATTACTATAAAAGTTGCTAGTACATATTTTTAACATATTTTAAATTTTTAACATATACAGATCGATGATGACTAGTTAAGTGTCGCAAACCTTGGCTGCTTTTTTTTCAAGACGCTAAATTTTTAAATTCCAGCCATTTCCTGTCTTACGAATTGCCTCATTCTTATTTAAAATAAAATTAAATCACATATGCTAACATCTCTACAGCTTTATTGGCATGTTCTTTGCATTGAAATTAAATCGTCTAGAATTAGATCAAAAGAATTGCTACACCGGCAATGTTTGTTACATAGATATTCGACAACTGTGATAAGCTTGTATAACTTAACATTTGGATGTATGAAATCTTTATTTATTTTTGCAAATCTACTCAAACTTTCAGGTAACTGATCACAAGAAAAAGATATCGTATCTGCCGGAATTTCAGAAGTAGTAAAAAATGCATTTAAGCATGTCGAACACTGAGAGTGCTGTTTAATGTAAGCAGTTATACGACTAGTTGTGTAAAAAATCAAACAATCTCTAACAGCTGGTAAAGCATAATCGTGCGCTACTGCATCTACAAAATCACTAAAATCAGTGTATTCACAATCGATTATTGCTTCCAACTTTTCTCGAATTTCTTGAATTGCGCTTTTACTATTCGACTGATGTAATTCTTTCAATTTTTAAATTGTTTTTAAGGGCTGTGGAGGGTTGCCATGGAAAGTACTACAATTTCAAAGCTTTGCAGGTTTCAAAATGCTAAAGGCAGCTAATATCTTGTATATTTGCAAGAAGGTTGGTGTACAAGGATGATCATTTGTTGCTCCAGCTAATCTGATAGTGCCAAAAAATCTCTAAACAAAAGGAAAGGAACAAAAAATTAGTGAAACTTTTATAAAGTATTGATAATATTCCATTCGAAATCTCATACTGAATAAAATATTTTTATCTTGTTCAGTTAAATTTTCTGAAATTAAGGAAGCTAAAGAAATACTTAATGGATTTTGAATGCAACATCAACGACACTATATTTCTTATACAAATCCATTTTGTAAAAAAATATAAAAGTGCTTTCTTCGATATTTATATTTCACTGGAAGAATTCGGATGAAATGGAATGGATTAAAAGGATATAAAGATAAATTTTGGAATTACATACTTAATTTTCATGTAATATCTGCATTCAGTATTAATTATATTTTACGGTTTATTTCTTTTCCAATTTTATTATTTTCTGATAAATTAAAATGTTCGTACACGACGAAAATACAATAGTTTATAATATTTGTATATATTTAAAATTATTTCTATTACTTCTTTCAGTTGGAGCAACTTATTACTCCTGAGAAATTTAAACGTATGATGAAATACGCCAACTTGTTGAATTCTGTAATCTATATTTAATAAATTTATAATAAATTTATATTTAATTATAGTTAAGAAATAAATACATATGCCTTTTTAAATATATACAACATTATATACCATAATAATAAATTTTACCGAGTTATATTTTAGTATTATTCAATAAATTTCATTTCATTAGTTTAATTATGTATACTATCAATACTAATACCGGTAAAAAAGCATGGATTTCATATTGTTTCTTTAATATTTACACTTTTCCCTTTTTACTAAATTTGAATTTACCGCAACATTCTTTGTAATCAACCTAAGTAAATATGGCGGCTCAGCCTTCAATTGAGCACACGACGCACACGACTTTGCGGACTTTCCCATTGACGAGATCAGTGGGTACACTGGTAGACCAAGCAACAGGGAATTTGTTATGAATGATTTATGACATTATTTATTTCAAAAAACGGACTGCGCCATCAGAAGAGAGGTTGGTCATAGAGTAATTGTGTCATGTTTTGGACAACGAAATATGATTTATAAATTTGTTATTAACATTTAAGACCAAAAAATCGCACTTTTTTTAGTTTTTTGTTTATAGCATTAAAGGTAATTATCCAATCTTAATGACATCAATTGAAAAGTTGTAGAAAATTGAATTGCGAATAAAATGATCCGCGGTTTGATCTGATTGGATAATTAGAAGCGAAGAAAATTCGGAAAAATCGGGAAATTCAGCTTTTATTGTTAAACAAATTAATATCTCAGTAAATATTTAACTTTTCAGGTTGAGGTTTGGTGGAAAAGTAACCGACTTTATGCTCTTCAAATGAATAAAAAAAGGGACACTTTAAGATAATACGTTTTCGCGCTATTGACACTTTAATTTATTTCATGCGTTAATTGTAAAATGTCTGCTTGCCGCAGAGGTGGTCCGATTTTTATTTTGAAAACGGCTTTCAAAAATATAAATCAAGGAAAACAGAACTTCAATTTTGGTTTTTCGCTAAAATGTTGCAAAGTTTGTTAAAAAAAAGGTCTAAACATGGCTCTAAACGCTTGAACACAGCAAAGTGACACAGTGAGCCTACTCGCCTTCTCCCCCCATCACTGTCACTTTGCTGTGTTCAAGCGTTTAGAGCCATGTTTAGACCTTTTTTTTAACAAACTTTGCAACATTTTAGCGAAAAACCAAAATTGAAGTTCTGTTTTCCTTGATTTCAAATTAATTAGTTGAGTTTGAAATTTGGCAATCGAAAGACCTGGGCTCGAATCCCAGCGCAGTCGAAAGCGTCATTTTTTCCACAGAAAGATTTTCAAATTCTTTAAATATTCTGTTTTCCTTGATTTATATTTTTGAAAGCCGTTTTCAAAATAAAAATCGGACCACCTCTGCGGCAAGCAGACATTTTACAATTAGTCGGTTACTTTTCCACCAAACCTCAACCTGAAAAGTTAAAAATTTACTGAGATATTAATTTGTTTCACAAAAGCTCAATTTTCCGGTTTTTCAGAATTTTCTCCGCTTCTAATTATCCAATCAGATCAAGCGACGACTCATTTTGTTCGAAATTAAGTTTTCTACAACTTTTCAATTAATGTCATTAAGATTGGATAATTACCTTTAATGCTATAAACAAAAAACTAAAAAAAGTGCGATTTTTTGGTCTTAAATGTTAATAACAAATTTATAAATCATATTTCGTTGTCCAAAACATGACACAATTACTCTATGACCAACCTCTCTTCTGATGGCGCAGTCCGTTTTCTGAAATAAATAATGTCATAACAAATTCCCTGTTGCTTGGTCTATGGATAGTGAACCACTATGGCTGGTTCAGTGCAAAAACGGACTTAATTTGCAGTCATATTTATTAAAGCCTTTTCCTCCTTAAGGCCATGGATCAATTGGACCACGTGACTAAATTATACATTTATTCGTTCATGTAAGATAATTTTTTTAATTTATAATGTATCTTTCCGATAATTTGGGAAACGCAACAAAAGATAATATAGCACGTCTGTTAACTTCATTATAGTAAAAATTTTGAAAAAAATTCGAAAACTTATCGACAATTACAGTTGACTGTAAAATTTTTTGCTAAATTTTCACTCATACAAAGTTGACAGACGTTCTCTATCGTGTTCTGTAGTATTTTCCAAATTTTCAGGAAGATATTTTGTAAAAGAAAAAAGTTATCTTACACGAACTTTTACAGGAATTTGGTCACGTGATCTGGTTGATCCATGGCCTTAAGATAACTTTCTTATTTTACAAAATGTCTTCCTGGAAATTTGGAAAATACAACAGATAACTTAAAATTTTGTTTTTTAAATTTGGGATTTTGCTAAAATGACCTTTTTTCAATTTCGAAACCAAAAGTAGTCTATCTACGTGTGTTTTTATCTTCTCTACCATTTCCTAAATTTTGAAAAGAAAATTTTATGTACTTTAAACACAAACATGTAGAATCCTCTAATCAATCAAATTTGCTAATTTCCTTAGTATCACATGCCCTTAAACTGAAGTCCCATGAGGGAGATTAGTAGAATAGTGAAATAGTCGTTAACCAATAGTGTGATTGCTTAAGAGTTTGAAGAATTGCTCAAATTCTAAAGCAATCACACTATTGGTAAATGAAAAGTCCACTATTCTACTAATCCCCCTCATTGGACTCCACCCTGTGACTCTCTCCATGCATTTTAGTACCATTGTTTATACAATAGGTGCACCAATATACGGATATTTAAGTTGGCGGGGTGATAAATGGTATAAAAATAAAATTGATAAAATCATTAAGAATCTTGTACTACAAACTAAAATAACCTATGGTATACATAATATATTAATTAAATAGATAGTAGTTATTTTAATCATCTTAAAAACTGCACACACAGAATTTAAATGCCATGTGTCAAAATAATGGTTTTAACGGAAATCTTTGAGGTTAGGCAGCCATAATGATTTTTAATAAGACAGTGTGCGAAGTGTGGTGCCCTCTCGTACACTTTTTGATGAGTTTTTTGATAAAGACCGTGTGATTGGCGGATTTTAGTACTTTCGCGTGGGAAAACGCGTTGCACGCAGTAGCAAACCAGCAGGGATGTGTCAGATGTGTGAATGTGGCCCTATTTTCGTTACAAAGATCATCGTAATCACTCTTACATGTAGTGAATGCGTTCTTTAACAGTTCTTTAATACATCCATGCATGAGCGCCGTTGTAACTTATGCTGATATTTCCTTGGTCGATTGCAAAACATTTTCATATATACGGCAGAAATTTTGGAAGCATATCGAAAGGTAATTCTGCAATTAAAAGTTACAAAAAGGCACATCTCAAAAGGTCAAAGTGGGAGAAATAATTCAAAAAAAGTATCTGGTTAAAAGTGAAATTTAGTTGGCTTTCCTTCAATTATCGCGTTATGGATTAGACTTTCTGTAAAAATCATTATTTTTGCATCTTAATATCTCATAACTCTCCAGAGCCGGTACAATTTTCTAGTATTTACTTGAACGGTTGTGAAAACGTACGTATGAGCAATTCTATTCTTGGTCAAATCTTGGAACAAACTTCATTTTTTAAGAATTTTTTTGCAAACAAATTGAAAATACTGATATATTTTTTCATTATCGCAAGAAGTGTGCAGTATTTCAGATGTATCTAATTTCCGGATAAATTCACTGTGCTGAACATTTTTGTTAATCATATGACAACCCATGTTTCAGAAAACATAATGTTAAAAATTATTTTAGCAAAAAGTATTTTGCTAAATGTAATTAGGCTCAAAACATTTTTATAACAATGGAGTTTTATATTTTCTGAACAGCACGTACAGGATACGGTTTTATGATATACTGGAATAACTTTGCTTAGTCACCCAAGTGTTGTGAAATGAGTGTTGTCTTATGAATTGTTTTCTGTCGTGCACTTTTATTTTTCAAGATACTGTATAGCTAAAGAATTACAGGTCCAACTTTGATTTGCGGGTCATGTCGACCACTCGCAGAGTAATGTGATGAATAGCTGTGATAACTCAAATATTGGCACAAAGCTAAGGGGATCCAACAATTCGGAAATTGAGGAAAATCCAGTTGCCAGTAGGCAAGAAGAAAACTCAGAAAAGGAAGACAACGATATATTGGCTGGTTACAGTTTCAATGATTTTAGTATCCCAAGAGGAACTCTCGTTATCTGCCAACGTAATTCCAATAATTACTCATCTGATCACAGTTTCTCAAGATTTAAACCAAGGTTTGCGATTATATTATTTTTTTATTTATTACAGAAGTTATCAAGGTGAAAAAATGTATGTCTAATATGTACACAATGTAAAATAATTGTAAACATTTCTAGACTTGTAATCTACAACTTAACCTTACATAATATTGTGAAATAAATTCAATCGTATAAATCACTGTAATTTAATAGATTTTAAGATAATTATGTATTCAAACTGAAACAAGCGCCAACTAAGTTTATCTTTACGTTTATCAGAGTTGGTGGTGGACCACGAAATGAGTTTCGAATGGCTCGCGGTGGTGGAAGCGTTGAACGTGGAAGGGGTTGTACGAGAGGCAGAGCTTTCAAAAAGACTCCTGTCGGTGATCGAGAGTCAAATGCAGAGTCTGGCTACCACCCCCCACCTAGACCCAAATTTCAAGAATCGTTGAAAAATCATGAAAATTCACAAAGCAAATATTATGATGATAAAAGAATAAATGGTGAGTAGATTTCTCGTTCGTAATTTATTTGGTGTTTTATTCAAAATAAACTAGGTTAAATTCCTGTAATATCGCGTTATTATCAATCATTTCAGAGGACTCTAGAATATCTAAGCTTTTAAGACGCTTGTGTCGAGAGGACGATTACGATCACTTTTTAGGACTTTGTAAACAACTTCAAGAGGGTATAGTGGCACCAGAAAATCAAAGATATATAAGGAGAAATTTAGATCTCATTTGTGAGACTCTACTGGACACTTTACATTCAGGACCCGGACTAGAAGCAAAGCAACAGGTTGCAAAATGTTTAGGCCGTGTAGGATACGTTGTGGATCAAGATTTCAAGAGATATATGGAATGGATGTTCAACAGATATTCATTGGAACGAAAAGACGAAGTTAAATGTTTGTTAATGAAATCTTTTGGAGAAACACTAAAATTAGATCTTGAAGCACCAAAACTCAAAGAATTTTCGATGGTTAGATATAAATATTAAATAATAACATTTTTTCATGTTTTCCAGAAACTAACTCTATTTTTTGTATTTTAGTCGATAATGTCTCATTTGCAATCAATGCTCGAAAACGTAGACAGACCAGATTTGCTAATGACAACTGTTGATGCTATATTGCTTATAATTGAAATGTATCCCGAGACATTTTCTAGTCACTTCCGCGATACAGTTGACATCCTTGTTGGCTGGCACATTGATTCGACTCAATTGAAACCGATCGTTGCTTACGCAAGCCGCAGTTTACAGAAACTGCGTAATTTTTGGATAGCGGACTTGCAATTTACGCTAACATTGCTTGGACAATTTCTCGAAGATATGGAAAGTTATGACGAAGAATTATCTCTACCAGGATCTGGTCGAAGTTCACCTGGCGATGAGGTTGCTCCATGTCCGAAAGAATGTATCATCAGAATTACTTCACTTATATCTGTCTTTAACACAGTGACAAAAAGTATCTCAGAACACTTGAATCCAAATCTTACGCCTAGTGTTCAGTGGTCTTTTTTGAGCGATTGTTTATCTAAAATGCTCCGGACAGTTGTAAAAGCAATCGAACTCGACACAAGTAACATTGTACTGGCAAAAGACCTTGAACTTTCTCAAGAAAATACTGAAAGTTTAACAAAATGTATGAAAAACATGAATCTCTCTCAAAGGAACATCGATACTCTTTTAAAAAGTCTTAATAAAGATGATTTGAATGAAGAAAGCCTTGTAAAGCTTATAAAATCTCTAAATATAAACAAGAAAAATGACAAGAAAAATATACGAATCGGATCCGACAAAGAAATTGGCTTCAAGGAAAAAGAGGAATCATTAATAAATTTATTAAAATCAATGGATTTGAAGTCGAAAAAAAATTCAGACCTCTCTGAGGAAAAGGAAGAATTGATAGTGGTCGCCAATGAATGTGCTTATTTGCTTTTGGGCCATCTTCAGAGTCGTGTTACAAAAAATCACGATCTACTCTACAAATTTATCGATCTTCAATTGCAAAGAGTCAATATCTTCTGGGATGATACGATAGTATCAACGTTAACTACTATTTCGAAAGTCATAAAAGAAGTATCTGCGAACCTGCCACTTGAATTGGTTCACACTCTTCTAGGACAGAATTCAGTTTTATTAAAATTGAGATTCAGCGATACTGTCTTGATTCAAAATGCAAGCCTTGGCGTATATCAGAGTCTTTTAAGTTTAAAAAATATCCCGCTTTTGCAAGAAGCTTATAGATACGTACTTTCTGATTTGGAAATCGCTTACAAATTGGTAGTGAAAGACATTATAAATTTAGTGAATGATAATCCACTGAGCGGCATTCAGTACAAGAAGAAAGACGCTGAGTTGGTTGTTATATTTCTCCTTAGAGCGCTGTCTGATATAGGTGAGTCTAATCTAAAATAATTACCATTTCTTGTCGGCATTAATTTTATTGTTATAAAATTAAAAAATAAACGTTATATAAATGCATGTATTTTTTAGCAAATGCAAGTAACTCAATCATCGGAATGTGGGCCCTGAAACCCAGTATATTGGAATTATTGGCAGTGAAACTAAGACCTTACGATCCAGTTTTATCTGTAGAAAGTCCGATCTTGCAATACAGTATTTTGTATTTACTATATGCGCATTGCTCTCGGTAAGAAAATTATTTCTATTCTATTTTCTAAAAGTTTCAGATTATTGAAGCCCACTATATGCAAAATCGTTTTGTAGAAATCTCATGTCTAATGTCATTGAAATTATTTTAGATACAATCACTTTGTGCCCAGTTCGAGCTTAATAACAGGAACGAACGTTTGTCGTCCAATGGATATTTTTCCTCTGGACATGCCTACAATGTCACCAACCAGTGGCCATTTGTCAATAATATTGAATCTTTTCACAAAGACATTTAAACACGAGGCTTGCAACCAAACGCTGTTGTTGTTATCCGACTGGATGCAGGAAATCTGCGTACAAGCAGAAAATTATATTGCAATCTTAAATAAAACTCAAGAGTTTCAAAACATCATCTCGAGTTTTCTCAAGTGTGCAGCGACAACTAACTGTGATGTCTCAGCAGCGGTGTGCAATATTTTTGATTTATTGTTGAATGCGAAAGGCGTAACGTGGCCAGAATCCACATTCATCGAGATTGTCGATCTAGCTATAGTACACTCTACTTCATTTGATAAAACTGTTCAGCAGAAGTACGGACGTTTATTAATGAATATACCACTTAATATTGTAATTCCGAAATTAAATAAGGAAACGCTTCTGTCAGAAACGAAGGTAGAATTTACTTATATTTTTTTCTATTTTAATTTTTTAATTGTTTTTTATTGTGCTTATTTTCTTTACAGAAATCCCGTCAAATCCAAAATTATTCTCCAGAATCTTTGACACTTGCCCAGAGACTACACATGCGAGGAAACAGTGCTGAAATGCAAGGCCAGCATTTCAAGACTTACATGGCTTTTTTGTTACAAGAATATTATTTCGATGCAACTAGTTTAGCCGAAGTGTTCACGCTCTGCTGGCCAACAATGTAAGTAACCTGCAAGATTTCTCTCTTAATTCTGTCGAGAAAAAAAATATTTGAAATCATACCACGGCTTTTATTTTGTAGATCAGAGAATGAGACTGCTGCCAAAATGCACGAGATAGCGTTAGCTAATTGTTCCTTTTTGTTCTTTTGGAGTGGCTTCGAAGCAGCACAGCACTGTATCACCAATAAACTTCGCACACCACTTGGAAAGCCACAAGAAACCTTTACCACAATTGAATGTGCCCTGAAGACTCTCGCTCGTGAAATATCTTATAACGCAGAAAATTCGAAAAAAGATAAGCGTGGTTTGAACTACATTCTGCATGAACATACAAGGGTGAGATTATTCGTTGAGTTTCTGGAACATTTAGAACGTGCCATTCATAACGCAGCAGACGGATGTGCAATGGCACTTCAGCCTCTTTCAAAACCAGTCAGGACATTCTTCCACACAAATAGATCAACCTGCAGAGAGTGGTTGAATCGCATAAGGTTGGCTCTTTGCGTAGTTTCGCTTCATGCAGGTTTAGCAACAAACGCTTTAAGAAACGGCCAGAGACTCTTAGATGACTTGAGCAACGTTGATAATACCCAAGGCACTGAATTTGAAAGAGCTGCTTTATGCACAGCCCAAGCGATGGTCATGCTGGGTGAAGCGGAAGCTCTTCAAGGATTATACGTCTACACTAAAGAAAAAGATAGAAAGTTTACGTGGCTGAAAGCTGCCATGGAAGAAGCTGCAGGACGTCATGAATCGGCTGCCGATAACTACAAACTTTTACTCGAAGAACAAAATTTAATAAAACAAGACGAAGAAACGAAAGGTAACAAAATCGAAGGAAATACTCAGGTCGCTGCCTTTTGTATGCAGCATTTGGCTAAATGCTATCGATCTGTCAGTGACTGGACACAACTCGAAAATTGGAAACTACAAGAGGTTGAAATTTTAAAGCAAGAGAGAAACGCAATTTTGCGAAAACAGATGACGGATAACATTGTTCTTCAACAAGCCAAGTGCCTGAAAAAATTCGAAGAAGGTGAAACAATCGCTTTGGAGGAACTCTCGAACTGGGCGCTCTTGGATGCAGAAGCGAAAACCAACTGGAGTTGCGCGAAGACAATGATCGAATGTTCGAATACCCTGACGAACGTTGCTCTGAGAATCACTGTTGATAACCACAAAGAGACATTCATTCAGGAGATACAGAACTGCAAGAACTTCGCAAGTAAAAGCATGCAAGAAGGTCTTCGTAACGTTCCTTCAGAATATTTAAGCGATTCCATATTAGTCCAGTACGCGGCAACAGGTTTATACAATCACCTGTCTGGGAAGCAGAACAATGTTTTCGAACTTTCTCAAGCAGAAAAGATTAATTATCTCAATACAAGTATCTTAACTCAGATTCTATGGTGGTCTGATTATTTTGGGAAATTTAACAATTCTTCTTCGACAGAAAAAGTCGCCAGTTTGCGATTGGACGTTGCTAGAGGTGCGAGGAAGGAAGGAAACTTTAATCTCGCTAAAAGAGAAATTACCAAGTATTTTAAAAGTGAACAAGATCTCTTGCAGACTGAAAATTCTGAAAACTTACAGTTTTCAGATATTGTAGAAAGCGTTTTATCAAATCCGATTCATGTGAAATGGTCAAAGAATAACATGCGTGCCTTTCGAGAAATGTCTAAACTACTTTACAGCATGGAGAGCACAGAGAAAGCTTTGAAAGTTTGTAGCGTGACTGCTCTTGGAATATCTCAGACAATCGTTGGTGGTGAACAATCAGCGGATTTGCGGGAAACTGGAACGAAATTGTTACTGACTCTAGGTAAATGGATTCAACAAGATTCAAAGGTCAATGAAAATCCACAGTTAAAGGAACTTTTGAAGTTTGAATCTCTGCACAATGATGGCTTGATGGACAAGTTATTCGGGAAGACTACTGACTTGATACCTGTTTCAGACATGATCATAGGAAAATTGATGCAGCTGGGTGTAAATCAATGTCCTGATTTACCACTCGCATGGTGTAATTTTGCGGCTTGGTGTTATAAGTGGGGCAAGAAGATTGTGGATAACTCAAATTCAGGTCAATTGACTGACGTTGATAGAATGAATATTCGATCACTGCTTCCAGTTGACATTTCTGAGGACGATTTAACTGATATTTTTTCAATTTTAAGTCAAAATAAGACAATCCCTGAAGACGAGGGGGACATTGACACTAGCGATATAAATACTTCCGAGATGATAGAAAATCAACTACGCAATGTTCCTATCTTGAGTCACGCGAGTAATGAACATCTTTCAATGTTGGTGGAGGTTTGGAGAATGGCACAAAAAAGAATTTATTCCTACTACGAACTTTCAGCAAATGCTTATTTTAAATTTTTGCAATTGGCTAAAAAAGACACGAACGACTGCGCTACGATTACAGCTACATTGAGACTCCTGCGTCTTATTGTAAAACACGCTTTAGAATTGCAGAACGTGCTAGAGTCAGGTTTATCAACTACTCCAACCGGACCTTGGAAGGAAATAATACCTCAGTTATTTTCGAGATTGAGTCACCCTGAATCTTATGTTCGTACCCGAGTGTCCGAGCTTCTCTGTCGCGTTGCAGAGAATTCTCCTCATCTAATAACTTTTCCTGCCGTTGTGGGTGCTGTTTCGAATCAGAGAAAGAACTACGAAGATGGTTCTTACGAGAGAGAGATTGAGAATTCTCAAAACGACGTGGATTATTTAGAGGACGATAATGAGAGCCATCGGGATATCAATCAGACTTTTATGGATGCTTGCTTCTTGCAACTTGCTGAATGTTTGTCGAACAGAATCCAAGACTCGGTTGTTCACGTTAAAATACTCGTACGAGAATTGCGAAGAATCACCTTGCTGTGGGATGAACTATGGCTCGCAACTTTGTGTCAGCACCATTCTGAAATTTCGAAGCGATTTGAACAATTAGAACTGGAAGTTCAGAAAGTTCAAGGCAATGTTTGGCTCACCCCTGAAGAAAAAGAAAAGTTGATTGCTGAAAAACATCGCATCATCTTAAAACCCATCATCTTTATCTTGGAAAATCTCTTATCCATGACATCAGTCACAGCGGAGACTCCACACGAAAAATTGTTCCAAGAAAAATTCGGACCTTGCATTGAAGAAGTGATTAATAAAATGAAGCATCCAAAGAATCCAGCAAAACCTCAAATGGCTGCTGTATCTTTAAAACAACTCGAGACAAAATTAGCACAAAGAGTTAATAAAAGAGGTGCTTATTCCCTTCTGATGACAGACATCAGTCCGACTCTTGCGAATTTAAAAGACACTTGCATAGCTATGCCGGGCGTGAATATGGTGGAGAATAAAATAGTCACAATTCGATCTGTGGATAATAACGTCCAGATTTTACCAACAAAGACTAAACCTAAGAAGCTTGTTTTCCACGGATCAGACGGTCACGTGTATACGTACCTTTTTAAAGGATTAGAAGACTTGCATTTAGATGAGAGAATCATGCAGTTTCTGAGTATAAGTAATACTATGATGTCGAAAAATAGTGATACGAAAAAAGTTTATAGAGCGCGTCATTATTCTGTTATTCCTCTTGGACCAAGATCTGGATTGATACAGTGGGTTGATGGAGTCACACCTCTATTCGCTTTGTACAAACGTTGGCAGCAAAGAGAAAGTTCAATGACGAATAAGAGCAGTAATTCAGCAATTTTAAGACCATCGGAAATGTTCTATAATAAATTGAGTCCTTTACTTAAAGAAAGGGGTATTTCTTTAGAGAACAGGAAGGAATGGCCCCTTCAAATTCTAAAACAAGTTTTATCAGAATTGATGGCGGAGACACCGAAAGACTTACTGGCAAAGTAAGATTTTTCAATTAATTTTATTTACGTTTTTAAATAGAAATATTTTTTGTGTGAGTTCGTCTAAGAAATGTATTCATACAATTTCTAATAAGATTTTCTCTTTTCGCAGGGAAATCTGGTGTAACAGCATTAATGCAGGAAGCTGGTGGCAGGCAACAAAAAATTATTCATACTCTGTAGCTGTGATGTCTATTATTGGTTACATCATTGGATTAGGTGATAGGCATTTGGACAATGTTCTCGTGGATCTCAATACTGGTGAAGTTGTACATATCGATTACAACGTGTGCTTTGAAAAAGGAAAGACGTTGAGGGTTCCCGAAAAAGTTCCATTCAGAATGACTCCAAACATCAAAACTGCTCTTGGTGTCACAGGAGTTGAGGTAATTTTTTATGCTAATTTTAAATTTGATTGTATAGATTATAAATCAGTTTTATGATTAGACAATTAAGCTAATTTAATATAATAATACATCTTGTAAAGTAGTCTGACATTATAGTAATTCCCAATGCCTTATCGGAATGATTGAAAACACAATTTTCATATACCGTTCTTCAAGCAGTTTCTTGAGAAAGTTCAGTTTCTTCATCATTTTGAATTGTTTTCATAGTCAATTCACTCTGCTTCTTTAGGTAATGTTTAAAACTATAGTTGAAATAATGATAATTTGGAGATCGAAAATGCAAGAGTCTCAGAAAAGCTTTTCGGAAATTCGAATTTTTCCATGCATATATCATAGGATTCATCCCGCTATTAACCATGGCCAGTGAAAATGCAACTTTATAAAGTGTTGGAGTTGATTTTTTATACCAGTCGAAAGCACGTGTGCAGGCAACGCATAGATAGGGTAGCCAGCAAATAGAAAAGCACCCCGTTATCAAAATAACGACCTACAATTTATAACAAACACATGTTGTGAATTGCAATCTTTTATTATTATATATATATATATCAAATTTTGTTTCGTTTTACCTGTGCACTTTTTCGACCACTGGAATCATTCGTATGTACACCATTTGTTTTTAATCGGCGGACATGTACATTCCTTTCTATCCAAATTTTTGTGTAGATTGTTAACACACTAATCCATGCTATGCAGAATAATGGTGTTAAAAGTGCTACTACATAATACCTGTAAAATATGAATTAGTTACAATCAAAATAAAACAAAGGCACAAATACTCTCTTAAAATGGTTAGATTTTTATCAGTAAAATAAGTAAAATATTAATTTTATTACCTTGGTAGCACAGTATCTAGTTCGCAGACAACCGTGTCATCAAAATCATTCCAGTATACTGGCATTGTTGCAATAGTTATTGAACTAAACCATCCAATTGATATTATAGTAAAAATGACTTTTTTCGTTATTTGTGTGGAATAACTAAATGGGTAAATAATTGCTATGTATCTATCCGCAGCAATTGCGCTTACATTATAAACACTAGCACAACATCCTAAACTGATCATCACAACTCGCAAAACGCACGTTGCTATCGTCTTATTGATCGTTTCGCTAAAATAAAATGCTAAGTGATATAGTAATGTCAAACCCACCAGAAGGTCCGAAATTGCGAGATTTAAAATTAAATAATTCGATACAACATGTCTTAAGCGACGACTCAATCTTACTGCTAGGATTGTCAAAATATTTCCACAAACAATAATTAAGAAAAGTAAAACATCCAGAAATGCCCACCAAAAAGAACTATCAGACCAGACAAGGACTTGTGAATTTGTTGTATTATTTGATATCACAGTTGTATCATTCTGAAGTATTTCATTCATTTCTATCAATCTGGAAAAATGTTAAAGAAAAACAATGTATGTGGTTAACTTAGAAAAAAATGATTAAGAACGAAATTTCATTGTCAGTTATCCCAGTTTTTTAAAGTACGTTTTTAGTAATCTGAACATTAATGACTAAGAGATTAACTCAAAGTCATTTACAATTAAAATCAGAGAATAATTATAATGAAAAAAGTTATTTCTAGTACATATATTTTTTTATCTACCTTACCATGAGACAATTTCACTATCAATCATTCTTTTGGTTCTCGTATGTTGAAGGTTGAACATTGTTATATTATTTCTATTCTGACAACAATATCGTTAATTTTGTTTTTCTTTGTAATTACAAACAGGAACTATCATTACCTTAGACGCTTCCCGTCGGAGGTCTGCTTAAAACCAAAGTTGAAGTGCCTGATTTTTATGGCCTGATTTGTATAGTTTTCAAATAGATGGACATATATCCATATAAAAAACTGGTTTTTGATGATTCACTCATACTTTAATAAGAGCTTTGTCCGTATATATAGTTTTCAACCACATACAGATACACTCACTATAGATAACATATTATATTCAAGGGCTTTCTAATATAATTTTATTTGATGAGATCACTTGCATTTTCATCTAAACAAATAAACAATTTTTGAATAAAATGATTCTATCTATTACTAAGTATTTACCTTATTCAAAAAAACATAAACTTCAAAAGAATTTTTTCAGTCTTGGTGGATCCTTCAAATAAAATAGTTAATCCTGCAAACAATTCTTTTCTTAATATAATCTATATCTTTACTTATACCCATCCTTACCCATCCTTACCCCCACAAAATGATGTATGCAGATAATATTATTTAGTTTGCAGTCACTAAGATTTTAGTCTAGCATCATTGTGTAATTAATTTTTTTTATTTATGAGTGAAACTAGAACACACAGCATCGATTTCCTCAAATGTGACTTTCTCGTATAAATATGCAAGGTGTCTAGCGACCTTGATTTCGAAAATAAGGCAGTTTATTCGAGATATCTGATAATTTGAATTGATCGATCTTTTTCTCGATTAGTTTTTTTCTCATGTTAAATGTCAAGGAAGTTTAAAGTTGCTTCTACTGTGTTAACACTTAACCATTTAATTAATACTAATGAAATTGGCGCACATATAAAACTACAGTTATCCAAAAAAATTTAATTATATAGAAATTGTAGGATTTTAAAGTGAAAAAAAAGTTTTACAGAATTGTTTTTACTGTTTTCATTGAGTTTCTTAGTTTAATAAAGCCTCTTTAATATGTATACCAAATTTCATTAGTATAACTTAATTTATTCTTTACCGATGAATTCATAAAATAAGGTGACTGAAATTGAGTTACTGAGCTGCTGTGATCCCTTAAATTATTGTGTGATTGTAATTTAATGTTGAATTTAATTCGTAACTAGAATGAAAAATTACTATTTAAATAAATTATTTCATGCTTTGCAGGGTATATTTAGGTTGGCATGCGAGCACACGTTAAGAGTAATGCGACGTGGTCGAGAAACTCTTCTCACTTTACTGGAGGCATTCGTATACGATCCATTAGTAGATTGGAGGGCAGGAGCTGACAACAGCATTGCAACGTATGGTGCTTGCCAAGCGAGAGCAAGATGCACTGGTGTTGGCCGAAAACAACTAGAAATGGAGCTTACAAGGGCAATGTTTGCTGTGAGAACCACGGAAATAAGATCAGAATGGCTTTCAAATAGGTGTGATAAATTTTTAATTCTTTTTTCAATTTTTTATCTAATTTTATTTAATTTAAGTCTTTAGTATGATTAAGGTGAAAAAATTTGTTGATGTTTAGTTCTATCAGCATATCATAATCATTGCCTATTTTGTGAATCTAGGGATGAATTGGTAAAAACTTTTCCACAACTCTGTCATCATTTAAATAACTGGATAAAAGCTACCGAAGAAACTCAGGTTTGTCAAGGTTTACTGCAAGATCGCCATCAGCAATTGGCACTTGTAAAAGAAGCGCAGGCGATGGGTCGAAACCATGTCTTATACTCTGTTATCAAGCGCTATCACACATACAAAAGAGCTAAAGATGCTCTTGAAAAAGCCAAAGCTGGACTGAAGGAAAAAGTTGATGAGTGCCAGAAACATATCAATATGCATAACGTTAGTATTTACATCACAGAAAAGTACTTTATAAAGGGTTTCCCAATAAGGGTGATATGTTTTGAAATTGAAAAAAAACACTGAATATTCATTCGGAATTGATCGAAATCTTTTTTATTATATTGGATATTCTATGCCATTTATGATTTAAACAATATATCGGCCAAATGTCCCCCGAGACTTGAGCCAAAAATGCGCCTCATCAGAAAAGATGATTTTTTGATGAAAATTGGGATCATTTTCAATTGATTCCAGAGCCCAGTCCGCGAACTCCCGACGCAAACGATGGTCATTAGGCTTCAGTTCTTGGGCCAGAATCATCTTATAGGGATGCAGGCCAAGATCCAATCGCAAAATACGCCAGATAGTCATCCTGGACAGGCCCAATTCCTGAGATCGGCGTGGCACGGACAATTCACGGTTTTCCTCGATACTGGCCTGTACGGCGGCTATATTCTGTGTAGAACGTGCGGTACGCATACGATTTTTAGGCTTAGTATCCAATAGAGTAAATTCACTCTCCAACTTATCGATTATTCGACGAATTGAGAGCGCGGATGGAGCAGAATGACGACCATATTTTGCACGATATGCTCTTTGAACACCGACAAAACTTCTCGAATTTTGATAAAATAATTGGACAATTTCCAAACGTTGTGGAAGCGTGAAACTACTCATGATTAAATGGCAAACCTTACTGATGACAACTGACAGCAGACGTCAAAAATTTCAGTTCAAATGAGCCCGATAGGGACATTCAAAATCATATCACCCCTATTGGGAAACCCTTTACTTGTGTTTAATTTTCATTTCAAACTAATCGTAAAACTATTTTTATCTGTAGATCGCTTTGACAGCAGTGCGAGGACCGCAGCTAGGACAATGGCTTGCTGAGCTCAGTAGTCCAGCTAATCAGGAAGATCATCTTGTATTTGACTTGGTAAAGGAATTCCTTCAAAATGCGGGACAGAGCCAAATGATCGTCCAATGTGAGCAATCAGAAAATGAATTGACACAGTTAGCTATACAGCAACTGATTTTGATTCGCAACTGTCTAGACCTTCTCAGTCAATACTCCGCAATTTGTAGTCTCTATCCTATCTCAATGATGACTCAACATCGCTCAGTAGCATATCATACCTGGTCGAATAACTTATTGATCACAGGGACCGTAGAAAATTGTCAGGAAATTATAACTCAAATCGAGGCTAATATAGATCCAACTGCTACAAATAATCCTCAAGTTCAGCAGATCGTTGCCTTTTCGTATCAGATGCAAGCGTTCCTCAGCAATTCTAATGAAAGATTCAAGAAAGCTTACCAACGAATGGTTGCTGAAGGTCTTCCTGAAGCCTTGGGAACAATCGAAAAGGCTTATACGGAATCAAGAACTCATATCACTACTTTCTTAAGACGAGAAAAAGGTGCAGAAAGATCTTTAGAGTGCGTGAACATCACTGCACTTTGCGCATTAAATAAAAGGTACCTGATGATGGAAGGCGCTGCTAAATGCGCAAGTGATTGTCTAGTGGACCTTACATCTAGAGAAGGAGACTGGTTCCTTGACGAAATGAGATTAATGTCATCTCTGATCGCAGAATTAGTCACCTTAATCCCCGAAAGTCACAAAACAAACAATGATCTAAAAATCCCTCTCGTCCTTAAATGTTTGAAGAGTGCTGACTCTATTTACAAAGGACTTCAAGAACTGAATTACAATTTTCATACGATAATTCTACCTGAAGCAATGAAGACTATTATCACAGAAGAACCAACAGTTATGAGTATGGTGAATGAACTTGATGAAATTATCATATCAGTAGGAGTTCCTCTTGGGGATATCCTAGCACAACTAGAAATGCATCTCAGATTCACAGTCATGGAAATGGAAAGTCCACATTCTGTTGTGCAAAATCTCGTTGCTGGTATGAGAGTCAGATTTGAGACACTACTTTCTAGACCAGCTGATGTACAAGAATTAAATCAAGATGAGACACTAACTCCAGGGCAAATGCTTCTCATGGGATTTAATGGACTTTTTGAAAAGTTACAGATGGAAGGAAATGCACTCGTTATGACGTTAAGCACTTTAGACATACCCCCGTGTTGGAAAAAAATTGACCAGATAAGAGAAGCCAAAGAAATGGCCGCGCCTATATTTAATGAAGCTGCTCGTCGCGTTTTGGAAGATATATTTCTTATCAAACGCTTGCACACGATTCAGGAGTTCTTCATCATGTGTCGCGACTTTTCTACAGCATTTAAGGGAGGATTAGCAAATGTTTATGATGATGATAGACTAAACAAACCGGTTCGAGTCTTCACTGCGGATTACGTATCAAGACAGTTGCTTGGAATTACATCACAAACTTTAGCTATTGCCCTCTGTTTTCTTTTGCAAAGAATGGGCTTAAACGTCACTACCGAAATCGAACAGAGAGATATCGGAGCAGAAAGCAAAGTTTCCTTAGAAGAGCTTTGTAGAAAGTTAGTCGACTTATGTTTGAAGAAAAATTTGTTCTCAGGTTCTGTTCTGGCACAGGCTAGTGCATTGAGCAGTAATTTAGAAAGCACCTGGAGAAGAAAACAGAGCGCGAGACTCGCTCAGCAAAGCGTTGAAATCGCTAGAGCAACTGTACAGAGACTGCAACTTCAACTTACGGCTCATCATTGGTTGCACGAAGATAGTTTAGTGGTCCGACCCAATTTAAATCTTATAAATCCTCTGAGTAAGTATATTATTAAAACTAGATCGATTAATTATTAATTTGATAAATTGTTTTAAAATTTTATTTTCTTATTTTAATTACAGATCGTTCAACATTTATGCTCGAACTGCGAAAAACCGCTACTGCTTTGACCGCTTTGCAATCTAGAGTATGCGAAGCTCGAGAACAACAACAGAATCTAGTAGCGAGTGCGATTCAACGTTTAAAATGGGCCGCAGGAGCAAATCCAGCACTTGGAGAAGTGATGTCTGCCTTCGACAATGCAGTTTTAACATCTTGCGAAAAGCTCACGCAACAACACAATTTGTCTGCAATAATAGTGAACACATGTAATTCCATTTTACACTATGAGGCGTTGAGGACTAGAACTTCAGAAAGTATAACTAACGATGCTAACTTCATCAAGCTTGTCAAACATTGGGAGGAGAGCTGCAAACTGACAATGAACCTTACAATCACTGTTACGATGATCGAGGAAAGTTTGGTAGAATTACTGAACCTGGAAAACACCGTTGATGCTAATTGGCTCAGACAAGCTGAGAAACTGATATCTGATGCAATTGTAGACACACAGAAGAAATTACAAGAGAAGCAAGATGCACTTGTTAACACACATAAATGTTTGAGAGAGCAAGTTATTAATTTACAAAATGTTATTGCGGAGCATCATCGATTGATGAGTGAAGTTCGCGTGCTATTAAGGACTATGGCAAAACAGGAAAATATCGTTGGCTTGCAAGAATTTTTAACAACCTATCGTTCTTTCACGGAAAGTATGTCTTCTGTTGTGAAAGAATTGGAATCTGAAAACTTGGATCCGGTACGAGTTGTCGCTGTAAAAGGTGAACTGGAAACTTTAGCGGCAAAAATGCCACCCTTGTACGAAGAACTTTTGGAGTTTGCTAACGAACAGAAGGTGACTACGAAAATTTTGGATCGAGAAACAAGAAAAGCAACGCTTCTCAGACAGGACAGCGTGTGTCTCAGCCCTAGGAAGGGAATTCCATTGGTCAGAGATCCGACCACGGGCAAAGGTATCAAACATTTTATTTTGTAGTAACTGTTAAAAATTGAGATTCACAGTGGAAAACCAAGTTGAGCCTTTGATTGAATCTAAAGAAAAAATTCTACAACTATTTTAATAAGTTAACAGCAGGCTACGAAATTTACTTTTTAAAGCAACCCAAGAACATTAAAAAATTTTGATGATTTTTTGAGTTATTAATGTTTAAGGACAAAATAAAAATTTGATATCATATTTTTTCCAATGTCTTTTTTTTTTAAATAGACTTATTGTAAAATAAAAATAAACTAGATAAATTGCTGAACAGTAAGCGTTCTGATAATTTTCGGAGGTAATTTATAACTTTTTCTTGAAATTTTGTTATGCAGATTAAACTAACTACTAATGTTTTTATTTTAGCTGTGCAAGAGCGAAACGCGTACGCCCTGAACGTATGGCGGCGCGTACGGATGAAATTGGAAGGTCGTGATCCAAATCCATCACGAAAGTACACGACAGCTGAACAAGTAGAGTACGTGATCCGTGAGGCACAAAGCTCTGACAACCTGGCCCTTCTGTACGAAGGTTGGACTCCATGGGTTTGAGCGAACGGAAAGCGGCGCGCACGCGTCGTTGGTTTAACTCTTATCCCACGTGGTACTCAATTTTGTACCAACTATTGCTCTTCGTCGTAGAGGCAAACTACTGTCCGACCAGGTGCTAAAAGCTTATCACACCTAGGAGAAGAGCCACTATAAATACGGGTTCATTCAAGATCACCCGAGCTCCTAAAGATGGAACATCTCATGAGCTGACTAAACCGCTGCGAGGTACAGATTCTATGATTATCTCAAAACGGTTGACGCGCGGGAAGAACTTGCGCAATTCTTTGATCTCGTTAAGCGAATGCTTGTTTGATCTAACGAAACAGTACGTAGTCGACATCGTCAGAATATCGCAATATTATTGTCAGTTAAAGCAAACCGTGCTTTCTTACGAAGATCCAATACGAGGACAATTATGGTATGACAATAACGCAAAGTTAAACCTTAGAAGTCACGCTTTGGCAACGTGCAGAATGTGTGAAAAGAAACAAAAATTGGTAACAAAGGGAATTTTTCTTTCAAGTTTGTAAACACATTTTTAAATTTAGTTGAAAAGCACACAAGCACATTGTTTACTGATCGTACGTGTATCATTTTTCAGCATACAATCATTAATCAAATTATTTCCTTTCTTCAAGGAAAAGATTCTTTGTTTGGAAAAATAAATAAAGAAAGCAACGGTATATGTTCAGAAGCACAATCGAAAACTGTTTTTGATTACTTTTTTTTAGAGGAATGTAGAATTTGCCATGCGTATACTAAGGTAGTCATGAAATGTTAGCGATAATAAGGTGGGGATGATGGGGCGATGTTTATTCGATGAAACTGATATCGTAACGGTAGCATTTTCTGCTAGTTGTGTCGACACTTCAGGATGGATACCTGATTCTTTTATGAATGAGTGCTTTTTGCTGATTTGCTTGAATTTTCTGATACTGCAATTTGAATTACCAAAGCTTTACTTCAGAATAAATAATTTGACATTATGATTACAGCTCTGATATTCTTATTTGATTAAAAATTTTAACGCATTTGACATATATTTAGGAAAATTCATATTGGTTATTTAATATCAAATTACACATATTTTTTAAACATTTGACATAACTTGGAAATTAAAATTTATCATCTAAATTCAAATTTTGTATAATAAGGTAAATCTTTAACAGTCAATGAAAAATGTTTCTTTATTCAATTTCTTTGGTATTAAAAATTGTTCTAAGTAGCTTTGTCAAACAGAACATAATATAAACAATACTTGAAAAATAAAAATATTCCTATTAAATTAAATTTTTTTTGAAAATACATTACTTTTCTTAATGCCTGCAAATTAGCAAAAATAGCTGCTCATCGCTCATGGAGATAATTTTGATTAACTGCTTTTTCAACTCCAGGCAGGTATCACAATCTCAATGAGAAGTTAGTGGTTAGTCTGAAGTAAGAATTACAAATTTTATTTTTAAGTATGCATTCCGGTTTACTGTCAAGAATTTTTCGATGTTTCCAAATTCGCTCAATCGGTTCTTTTATTTTAACATTGCTAAATATATAGGTTTAGACCTGCTGTTCAGTGGTTTTCAATCCTATACTCGTGAGTGAAATACATACTTGAACAGCTCGACACAGTCTACAATAGCCTTAGTAGGATATTAATGTACTTTTAATTCAAAAATTGTTTGTCTAAGGGAAAGAAACTTCAACTCACTGAATGTTAGAACAAATTTGGTTTATTCAATCAAAAGTGGTAATAAAATTACCAATTTTCTGTTAAAAAATTCTTTATTCTGGTTTTTAAATAATTAATTCAGAACATTAGTTCACTTCAAGTGTTGCATTATTTTCTTTCCCTTTAAATTATCTGTTAAGATGAAGACAATACTGTCGAAATTTGGTAAAACGATTATTAACATGATTAATGGATACAAATAAAATTATTTTGTCTGGTTATTCCATAAGTCTCATCGTTGTTTCCAGCGTTCGTTAAGCAGAAAATGCAATTGATATCTAACTCTTCTTTTTCTTAATGACTCGACAGAAAAAACTTATTTTTCCGTTATGTTGTGAAAATAGAAGTCATTTAGAAATTAAATAATCCAGTTATGTAATTTCCGGAGGACTCAATATTGATTACGTTATAATTAGTTTCAGCGGAGGCAACAATACAAAAATTATATTCATTCGAAATAAATTTATTAACCATATTTTACAAGGTTTTCTCACTATAATACAATCCTCATCACTTTATCATCCCTGTACCCTCGCCACATTAATTTCGAAAAAATTCGTAGATAGATAAATAATATACTGTTTGCATAAGAATAAATAACCAATAATGCTACAGATCTAAATTATCATAATTTATAAAAAGAATTAAAGTTTTAAATTAGTCCGTAGTAAACATTTTTTATCAGAGTGAAAATTCTCTAAAGTCCGACAGATGATATAAATTTCTTCATAAATTCTTTTATGACTTCTTATCTTTTTGTTAAATATTACATGCACTCAAATTAAAGATACCCTTAAAAAATGTTTATGGATTAAATTTAACATTTTCGATCTCTGGAACGTTACTTTAACTAAATGAAATAATAATAATTGAATAAGTTTTCGCTGTCAGTTTTTTCCTTAAAAATTAATGCTTTATTTTACAAAATTAGTAAAAAACATGTCACTGATAGTATTGTCCATTACTAGCCACTAATTTTTCCCATCTTTCTGGCAGCATATGAATTCCACGTCGGAAAAACGATACGTCTTTTAAGGCTATCCAAGAGTCGACCCATTTTTTGACATCTTCATACTGCAAAATCACTTTGTTGTGTCTCTGCTTGTAAAACGACCGTTTTTCCTTCAATGCTCGGCTCAAAAGCTTCAATTGTAATCGATAGCGATCTCCCGTGATGGCTCATAATAAATTATACCCAGCTGATCCCACCAACTGCTGAGCAGAAGCTTGGAACCATGGATATTCGGCTTTGCCGACAATATTGGATGCATGGCCGGGCTTACCCCACGATTTCCTACGCTTAGGATTATCGTAGTGTATCCACTTTTCATCGGCAGTCACGATACAATACTTACTTCTAGTACTTCTTTATTGATGCGCTACTATCTTAAACTACACGCACGCAGTTCTGGTAACGCCATATGTTGGAAAACAGTGAAAGCTTATTCAATATCCAAATACATCACATTTTCGCAGTACTAAAATCAATAATTACCACAATTTTGATTACATCCAATATTAAGTACTTACAATACAACATTCAAAAAATTGAATGAAAATGACAAAATATTTATAACGCCAAATTTGTAATAACAATTTCTTATTAAAAAATATAATAATTTCTATATTTATATACTTTTAAAGGTTTCTTTAAAATTTGTAATGAAAACAGTTTGACTTAAAACGTTTCAGAAATCTTCGTTTGATATATTACTTGAATCTGAAGCTTAATCTAATTTCGTGGATCATACCAATTCAGTAGATATTGTATTCATTACAAGTTACTTGAGAGTCTCAGTCATAAGTATTAGTCATCTAATCTCTTAGGCATCCCTTTTCAAAAGTTGATCTATTTGAGTCTTATACATTTCCTTTACGTCTTCTAAATCTAATTGAAGCTCCTGATTTTCCTCAACTTTTTCACCATACATTTGCAGAAGGGCGTCATATTTGGTTTGAATGTCATTTAGATTTTCATTTAACGCTTCAACCTCAGTAATTTTCGACATCAGTTCTTCTACTCTCAAAGATAGCGAGGACAATTCCATATTTAAAGTGTCTCTTTCAGAATTTCGACGTGACAATTCCCACTGGAGTTGTTGAATCTCACCTACGTTAAAACGTATATTCCATTATGAACATATATTTAGATTAAAAAAAAAATTTATTTAACCAATAATTTAGAGGAAAAAAAGAAACAAACCTTCTCGTTGTTTTAACTGAGCTTGTAAGTTTTCAAAAACGGAAGTACTACTTGATCCCGCTCTGAGACTTTCGTAAACATTAGGAAATCTTCCAGATGTGCTTTCAAACATTGGATCGTTAAACTATGAATAAATAGCAGACATTATGAACTTAATTATTTAGAATAATACGACAAATCTTTAAATCAACTACTTACCACTGGCCAAATACTATTTGCACTACTTATAGATTCTCTTCCGATACTTAAAGTTGGACTTAATCGAAACTCTTCTTCTACACTTTGTTGCTGTTCCATTATTGCATGATTTTTCCTCTTTTCTGCATCAGTCGCAGCTTTCTCCATTAACAATTTATTCTCCAATGAGTTAATTTCTCGTTTCAATTCTTTAACTTGATTTGAGTGTGATTTTTCTAACATTTTTATCGTTTCCTGATGCCTAAAAGTATAAATAGATTTAGTTTCAATGAGACTTGGATTTGATTAATAAAATATAAAAATTTCGCACCTAATATTCTCTTCAGCCAGATCATCGTTCTTTAGTTTTAACTCATTTGTTAGTTCTTCAAGTCTAGTTCGTTCCATTTCTTTAGAATAAAATTTCGCTTCCAGGGCCGATATTCTGGACTTTAAATTGAAATTATCTTCCTTCAAAGACTGATCAGTTTCTGTCAAATTTTCTAATTTCGTTTGTAATTCAATAATTTTTTCGGACATTATTTTTTCCTGTTTCATGAAATTGTTGGTTTTATGCAAATTAGTTGCCTGCAGCTGTTCTATTTGACGCAATAAAGGTTTTGTGGCCGATGAAATGTATTCAGACACATCTTCATTTTTAGTTGCTGCCATTTCTAAACGTTTTAGCAGCTCCAAGTTCTCATGTTTTAAAGATTCTTCTTTTCTGAATAAATTATAATCAAGTCAAAGTGATTATTGAAATTAAATATTGAATGTTTCGACATCTTATTTATTTATACATACTTGATATGCGTTTCTTCTGCTTGTCTTAATTTGATTTTTAAGTCTTCTACTTGCGCTGAAAGTTGACAGGAATCTCCAGCAGTATCTACTGCTTGTTTTAACTCTTCTTCCACAGCCATTAAACTCTGTTTCGTTTCTGAAAGTTCTCTAAAGATTGGAGAAGAATCTTAATAACTTCAGAAATAATTTATTTAAAAGAATTGATCATTATGAAAATAATTATTCAAAAAATTAAATGTACTAACACTTTTGCTGCATCCAGACTCTTTTTGTAAACATCCATTTTATTTAACGCATGATCTAATTTCTCCTGTAAACTTAAAATCTCCTTTTCCTGTTTCTTAGTCTTTGCTGTCAGTGAATGTACCGCTTCAATTTGATTCCTTTCAACTTCTTCTTTTGCGTAAAGAGACCGTTTCAACCTATCTAATTCCAAACCTTGTTCTTCCAATTGCTCTCTGAAAAATTCACAATTAATTTTTAAAAAATTCTTACCACTCAATGAAGCTATGAGTAAAAAATATATAGTTAAATATTACTTTTGACTTTTTATAGTTGACTCGTTTTCTTTTTCTTTAGCACGCAATTTTTTAATAATATTACTATGCTGCAATTGTTGCTTGCTGAGTTTTTCTCCCTCTTCCCGTAGCTCTTTAATGATTTCATCTTTCTCTGCATTGATTGTTGACATTTCCATAGAAGATAATTTAGTAGCCGTCTCTTGCTTTAATTGCTCTAAATTTTTTCTAAGCAAATCTCTTTCTCTAATGGCTTGTTGAAATTTTCTCTCCAGTGCAGAAAGACGTTGAGTATATTCATCAGTTATCTGTGTCAAATCTTGATTTTGTTCCACGTGTTTTTCCACGTGATCTAATTGTCTGACAATAAGAAAAAAATAAGAATAGATTAAACGTTTTATAAATTTAAATTAATGTCCGTATAACAGTAAAAATTGAATGTTTGGACCTACTTTTTAAGGATGTTATTCTGTTCATGTAGTTCCATATTCATTCTGCTAACATCAATAAGCTTTGATTCACGCGCTTCTAATATTTCCGTCATTTCATGTATGCGCTTTAACAGTTTTTCTATTTCCAAACTTGCATCGTCTGATCCTATACTAATTTCACTCAACTCTCGAGAATGTCCTCTAGTTTTTAAAGTTTTAGTGAGTAGATCACTACTTTTGTTTAAATGAAATTTGGCTGGACTCTGTCGTGATTGTGTAGAACTAGAATCGCCATTGGGACTATAAAAAATCGAAAAAAAACGAATTTTTCACATTAAACCATGTTTTATTGTCTCACTAGATTAAATACGTAAATTTATAAAAAGTTCTAAAAAACGGTTGTAGTATTTGATATTATTCATTACATAAAGTAAGCATACCTGTACCTAGATATTATTTCTATATCACTCGAAGTTGTAGTTTCCAATTCATCTCCGGACGTATGACCACTAGTTTGATCTGACCCAATCTTTACTAAATCTGATCGACTGTAATAAAAAAGAAAACAATCATTTAAAATAAATCTGTTTGAAAAATTATGTATATGTACAAAGGAATTTTTAATTAAAAAAATGAATTTTAACCTTTCAGAAGAAATGGGTGAATTTTCTCGAGGAACTTCAACAGAATGTCTTTCTGTATCACTATTTTCGCTTTTCTCATACATAGCATCAGCCAACATAGATTTTACGTAAGAACTAGCGGTCAGAGGTGCTTCGGTGATTTTTGGCTTTGCAGTACAAACTAATGTAGCATTATCTTCAGAACTACTTTCGATCAGTGTTCCTTCGCAACTGGAATCAGTCAACATCAAATACTGATCTGGTCCTTCACAAGATTCAGTCTTTAAGTTTGAAAGGTTCTCCTCGTAATTTTTTGGTTCAGGTGGTTCGATAGTTGAGCTTTTCAGTTGCTCAAAGGGATCTAATTCAGGAAAATTTTTAGCAGATTCAAGATTCTCGGTTTTCCTAATCGGTTGCGTGGTGATTGGCTCCAGAGGCAAATGTAAATTGTGTTTCTCCTTTGAAGAATCTAAACTTATACTAAGTGGATTCTCTGAGCTAGAGTTCGAAGAAATATGATTAATATCTGGAAAAGAGTCGTTCATTTTCAAATTTTGATCAGAAAACTCCTTTTTCGTCTTAACTTGATCCACTTTTTTAAATGTGTCCATTATTGTCATAACGGTACTTTCAGAAGCAGAAGTGTAAGAATCTTCAGCCAAACTGACTTCATCTAATTCCTCAACATCAGGAATTACTTCGATGCTAACTGGTGAACTTTTACATTTAGATTCAGATTCTTTTTGCACTGACTGTGTGACAGGAACAATAGATGAAGATTCTGTACTTTTACTTTCAGAATATGAACTGATGCTTAATGTTTTCGCTTCTCCTATGGGTGATTCGTAAGGGGATATGTCAGAGCAGGGTTCTGAATTTTCTAAAACATCAATTGCACTTGATTCTCTACCTGACGAAGAAGCTTCGAACTGCTGATGTTCCATCGGTGACAAAAAAGGACTATCACTTTTCCAGTCACCTAAAACTTCTACCGAACTCGGAGAAGTCACCGAGCTATCGGGCAAGACCTCGACTGATTCAGAATTCAATTTTGGACCTGGTAGAGAAGGACTTAAAGATTGACTAACTGAATTCACTTCAGACTCAGGAGTCGTAGTGCAATCCGTACTCGCTTGGGATCCAAGGATCTCAACACTTTCTGAACTTTTTTTATCACTTTCGCAAGAGATCACAGATATTCTATTCAGAGCATGACTAGCATGCACTTGTGCTTGTTTAACATCACTGTCCCTTTTCTCAATTTCGGGACTTGGTTCACTTGAACTGGACTTAATATCGCTATCTTTCTTTTGAATTTCTAATTCTTCCAAAGGAAGACTATTAGACAATTCATCTTCGTTTAGATGATATAATTCGCTGGATGAATTAATAGAAGAAGAAGAAGGCGTTACATTCGAAATCGTAGAAGATTTCCCAATAAATGAAGAGCCTCCAGCTTCCTTTTTTGATAAAGACTCATCGGAACACTTATTGACTAAGCTTTCAGGAAGAGATTTTGAAGATGGAATATGTGATTCCAGAATCCTGTCTTCCAGTGGTTCTCGAAAGGATTTTGACTGTCTCATTGTTTTTGATGCTCCTGAATCATCAACCTTTGGGTTTTCAAAAAACGATCCAGTAAAGCTCCCCCAAATACTGCCACTCTGTTGCTTTTCACTAGGTGCATCGCGTTTTTCCTCTACGGGTTCTTCATTCTTCAACCCCCAAGTTGTAAAGAAATCGGCCACGTCAGTCGAAGGTGCTTGCGCCGTCTTTTCTTCCTCATCTTTGATATCCAAAGCTTTATCTATGGTTTTTTGTGCTTCTTTAAGTGCAGACTTTGCCAGGCTGGCAAATCCCGAAGTATCGAACCAACTCATTCTTCCTCATATCTGTGAATCAGAGGAAAAATCGACCATTCATTTTTCTTTCTATTCTTATAACTAATGATCTCAACTAGATTAATAATATGAATTTCCATACTATTTAATTTTAATAACTCCAAATTTTAAATAGAGTCCGATGCTTCAAAACTTTTATGACAATTTGAATATGACAAATGTATTCAAAAAGTGAGGTTATGTATAGAAATTTTTTACAAGGTTCTTTGCGTATTAAAGATATTTCTGGGTTACTTAGAAAAAAACAATTAAACCAAAAGTATAATCGATATTTAAGCTTATTGAGAAAATTTAGTAATTTTAATTGTGATTAATGCCAAGTAAGGGTGGGGTTATACCGTAATGACAGCTATGTAGGGAGAATGTTATATTAAACAAGTTCTGCTTAATAAATAAGAACCATATTCATTGCATGCACTATTCTTTTATATTCATACGAACTTTTAACGCGAAATATGTATATAGGAGACACTTGTTAATCAAAACACTGGTTTAGCAGTCGACGTTTCAGATTTCGGACGTTGTTACAGCACGGCAGTCAACACTAATCGTGATTGGTCGAAATTCGGGAATCAAACTGATATGCATGTTCAGACATGTTGACTGATGTTGACGAAGTAAGGATATTCGGATATACGATCATGTACTGATCATTGCTGATCATGAACAATTAGCACGTTTGTTGAAGTTTGTTTCATTTGTTTCCATTTCTCCTGTTTAGTGTAAACCTTGAAATGACCTTTGTAGAAAAAGAGACGCGACGAGTAAAAAAACATCAAATATATGGTCTTATTTCTTTTAATAAAAATGTGCAATTTGCACGCGTCTATTATCAATAAATGTTGACAAAATAGCCTACTAGACTCATGTAAACAGTTTATATTTTGTGATTCATTTTAAGAACTTTTTACACTGTTTTTACGAACCGGCATCTGCGTTCTGAAAAATATGAACGCGAATCAAATTCCGCGGGTTCCTCATAATAGTTGAGTTAAAACTATTACCCCTTTCTTTGTTATAATTATTTATTTCATACAACAATTTTAATATAATGGCAAAAAGTTTCTTCTTTGCACAAAAAGTAAGGTTAGTTTGATTTTATATTTTATGCATTACATTATATTCATATTCTGCTTTTTTTTCTAATCTAAAGAAAATTATGAACGAAGTTAACAAAATACTATAAATTGAAACAAGATTCGTGAGCTTCCATTCATAGTTTTATGCTAATACTTATTTCATATATACTGTTGCAAGATTTTTAATTTACAAAAAAACAATTATGGTTATTTATAGGTTAGAGAATTTTTACAGATTGTCATTTAATTATTATAATTTGTATGAAATCGAGTTTTTAAGTTCGTTTCTTATTTTTGCAAAGTTTTTAAAGTATTTTGTTATATATATTGCCTTGCCACTTTAAGTGAGCTATTACTGGCCTTATTCGCAACTGCTCCAGTGGCGCAATTGGTTAGCGCACGGTACTTATAAGACAGTGATACGTGAGCAATGCCGGGGTTGTGAGTTCGAGCCTCACCTGGAGCATTTTTTTACACATTGAATTGATTCGTCTTTTTTTCAAATATTGGTAATATATACTTATTACATTAATGAAAATTTTAGCACAAGATATTCTATTTTATTCCAAGATTAAGATTTAGTATTAAGCAAATCTTGTGATGCCAATAACTGGAATTATAGTTCACTATGAATTTATTAAAAAGTTATCAACTAGAAACTAAATAAATTTCCCTGAAAGACATATATATTGTTATTTATAACATAATATTACTTTTCATCAGAGTACAAATTAATTAAACTAGAATGAAACATTTAAAAAAAAATATATTAATCAAATATAAAAATAGTAATTTTAAGCTATACTCGTCATATTCAAGCCTGAATTGATTTCATTTGTATCATATAAAGTAGTTTGCCATTGTGAATTAAATTAACTTTTCATTTTTTATTGGACGTTTTTATTATATAACTAAATAAAATTTACGTCTTCGATATTTCATTTCTATCAGGAAATGTAGGGTTAAAAATGTACGAATATGCTCCAAAAAATTTCTTGATATTTGCGTTTTACATCATTACGAAAGTATAATTTTTTTATGCTTTTTAAGGTTTTGAAAGCATACTAGATTGCAATATTGATAAATTTCGCATATGAGCACAATTTTATTCTTTATTTTAAAACATAAATATTTATTTATTTATAATTTAAAATGTTAATCTATACTCTAAAATTGTTTTAAATTTGATGCTTTAATAATTAGACAAAGTAAAACTGAAATCAGATCTCTTATCTACTTTAATAACCACTTTAACTCAAGCAACCCGAAGAGACAGCATATTTTATTTCAACTTTAAATGAGGCCTATTGAAGAATCGTTTTGAATAGCGATTGAATGATGCTATTTATGTACTGAAAAGAGGAAGAGGAATTAAATTAAAGAAATAAAAATAAACATGCATTCTGAGAATTGAAGATGTTTAAATTAATTTTCCTAATTAACATTTTCTGTTTAATATATTAGGAAGTTCAAATGCTAATGGTAAATCGTTAGAAAACATAATTACCAATTAAACAAATATGAGTCAATTTAGAAATCTTGCAAAAAGTGAAGAAAAAATGGTCTATTTTCAATCATAAAAACTGATTTAAATAGCTCTTCTACTATTACCAGTGATAAAATTTGAAAAATTGTTGTACACATTAAAAAGATCAAAGCATAAAATATTTTAAAATGTTTCATTTATTTTAATTAATTTTATTATTGTTCTTATGTTTATTCATGTATTAATTAAATTTTTTGTTGTTAAAGATTCATGTCCCATTCAATCTTCTTTAGGTACACGAAGAGGGTTGTAAAGCTTTCTCGTTAACCACAAATGAACATCTGGGTCAATAAGTGCTATAGGAGATGAAAGACATTTTCGCGATACTAGCAACTGTTTTTGCACCGCAACTACAAGTTCTCTAAGTATTCAGTATTTACTTATTCTTGTATTTTCTTTTTAAATTTATGGTTATCATTAATAAATCTGTTAAATTCACAAAATTAATATTTTACGAGGTATAAACTCTCAATTCTTGCGATTTCAAAAACCTAAGAGTAAAAGTGATAAGAATTAATGAATTAATAATAATAAAAATTAATAACTTGAATGCTATTTTCAGGGTGTCCAGCAACCAAGAAAACTTCGAAAATCTGGAATTCCCCATGGACTTTTTTCACACCTTGAAAACCTGGAAAATTTCCTTCAATTTTGCACGAGAACCTTGAATTTTATTGCTTTGATCAAGATTAATAAATTTTTTACACACTTCAAATTTTTTCGGTTTCTTAAATTCAACATCTCGTTTGTCGGTAAAATTTTTACAAAAAATATCTATAATTTGTTTTCATACAAAAAATGTATTTGAATTTTAAAGTTTAAATTAAATCTTAATCTATTTATGTTTTACAAAAAAAAAAAAATTATTATTTATTTATCTGTGCTTCTGCTTGAATTTGAAATGTAAAAAGTCCTTGAATTTCGTTCTGAAGAATCGCTGGACACTCTGGATCCTAATTTGCTAAAAGATTAATTAAGAACTCAATTATTTGGTTGAACAACTTTTTATCAATATTATATGTGGCGTGGTACGAACAAACCGATCTAGCAGCCCCTCACGAAACATTGGGGAAAACGCAGTAAAAGATCAATCAAAGCGACAAATCATTTATCATTATAACGAAATATTTACGAATGATTTTTCACGATTCGTACGTTTGACGATTATCACTATTATTCGATAGAGCATGTCCTCAAGTATCAGAAACGTTCAAAACTCCATAATCGATTTTTGGAGCCGTTAAGTCGGTTTCTTCGTACCACGCTACATATTTCTCTGGATAATGAAACGCTAAAATTTTCTACAAGAAAGTGTTGGTTTTATTTCAAACTCAGATGTATACATAAAATTACAGTGGCATGTTACAATAGCTCTTATGAATTATAATGTATATTTTATTAGTAATGACTGCAGATGAAGTCTTAATTTAATATTCATGCAGCTCTAAAAAAGTAAAATGCTTTCAGTGCAAAATTGAATCTTGTGAGATATTGTCACATTTGAAAGTATCTAAAGTCGATCAATATTACTAACATTTGGTCAAGAGAAATAATCTCATTTAAACATTTAACTAGAGTTTTGATGTATTGTTACAAATTTTGTTAAGAATGACTTACAGACTTTCGAAAAAATTATTATTAATATTTTTATCTTTCTAATTTTTTTTTTGACATGATACTGATATATTCCTCTAATAGAAAAACAAAAGAAATTTTATTTGCTTTAAATATAATTTTTATTATTATATTTTAATTATTTAAAATTAATGAATATCATGAAATAACATTATTCATTGTAATATTCTTTTATTTTAAGATTTTTCAGAGATTTTTGAGTTTTGTTTCAATGTATATATGAATGTATGTATAGAGATATTGTAAATCCACAGCATAATATAAACATAAAACGCCCAAAATTATCAGTAAAAATGTAGTGTGCGCTTTATTTGCTGTAATGTCAAATAATGTACTGAAATCTGATACGTTTGGCTTTTTATTTTACTGTAGTCCATTTTTACTTCTTCGTTACCAAAATTCTCAACAAGATACTATCTGACTTTCTTTTTTATTTTTATATTATACTCGATATTTTAAATGTCATTCTTTAGTAGTAAATTAATGATATTAAAATACCGGAACTTTTTATTTAATAAAATTAATTCACTTTCACCCTGTTGGTGACTCAGTTGATTCAGTTTAAAACTTTATATTTCTGTTATTTCACAGGCATATAACACATTATATAAAGTGAACTGTATAATGAAACCAAAGGAAATAATTCAGATGTATTCTATTTTTTAATTTCTTTAAAAGTTCAGTTAAAACTTATTTCACGCCTTTATTCACAGTTCAGCTGTTATTTTAAAAAAATTAATTTAGTTTTCCTTCCGGGGAAATCTTGTGAATTAAGTTTCTTGGGTTATCTACGCGTGTTCTTCTGAATCTTTTCTCCAACTTTGACTTCAAACAATAATAATAATATGTCTACTATTTTTTATACATCTTTTTACTACAACAATTTTTTAGAGTTTGATTTAATAAAAGTACAATAAGGTATAATGTGCATGAATTAAGAAATAAAAAATAAACTTTATTTGGTCACTTTCTCAGCTTTTTTCTTTATTTGTAATGAATTTGTTTATCTTTTCAATTCTAATATAAATATGTATATCTCTTGTTTGTTGAGTATTTTACACCTTAAATTTGTGTTATGAAAAGTAAGAGCAATTTGCATATTTTCTACATAAAAGGATGTATTTCATATTAAAATGAATAACTTAGAAATAATTTATTAGAGAAATACAAAAACTCGATGACAACTTTATGACCACAGATTTAGACTAAAGTGCTTTTAGAAATACTGAAATGTGTCCTTAAAAATCCAAGATTTTGTAAAAAAAACGGCAGTAATTGGCACACATGTGTCACAATATACATAGTGTGTTGTAAATGTTTATGTCAGTATGTAAGGCAATAAACCTTTGGGTTCAAATGTATGTGAGTAAAAAAGTTTCATCTTTCAGGATGCGCAAATATATGTTACTTATTCTGTGTGTAACACCGTCGTGAAGAAAAATCTAAGTAGGAAGATCAAATAGAGGATGTGAAGTAGGGAAGTATTCTAGGATTAATTAAGTCTCTCTCATCAAAAAAGGGAATCTTAGTATAAGGTATTGCTTTCGCGATTGCTTGAAACGATTTGACGATAATTTTGAGCTTTTCGTAGGATCATTCGAGGGGAGAAATTCAAAGAGAAGAGAGAATCGGACAACTTTGGAATTAATTTTTTTTTTCACAGCCAAGACTGGTGTCGCAAAACCTTCTTTTAGAGTATTCTATCAAAATAGACTTATCTTACACGAATCCAGATTCATCTCTTTAAGCTTCGGGCTATTAATCACGACTTACCACCTCGGCATCGAATTTCAATACGATTGGAAAAATAGTCTTAAACCATTACTAAATACTATACAATCTGACAAAATTGCCAATTTTCATTATCTCTTTAATTCTCTAATACTATAATAAAGCCTTTCGACATTCTCTTCATGATGAATCTACACAAACATTTGTCAATCTTCAATTCAGAATCTTTATTCATAAGAACAAACTTTCTCAATTTTATTTGAATCGATGCATCCTAGTTCAGGTATTCCTTATTCTTATTCGATATAATAAATTCCTATTTCAACATTTTCTGTGATCGCTTATACTTTCCAACGCTACAGCACCTACCGTTTTATAATGAAAGAATTCCTAAAGAAAGAAAATAGTCGGCATATATCGACTAATATAACACTTTGTTTTGTACGAAGAACCATTTTATAATCTTCAATTTGCGTGAAAATTGCATTAAGGTCTTTTACTAACAAAGTATTTCCTAGTCGAAGATAAAGAAATTTCCCGACGACCCTGTCTTTTTGTTAAAGGTGCAATAAAAGAGAGAAAAGAGAGATAGAGAGACCGTTTTGCTAGGAAAAACGGATACTCTCATCATGATTCCAGCACCTGAAAATGGTTTCAAGTTCAGTGGACGGTGAAGAACAGAATAATTTTGTTACACAGTAGTCTCCCGGTCTACGTGAATATATTCCACGTAGCCGGGATGTTGTTGTCAGGATGCTGCTCCTAAAAGTGTTTCTTCCGTGAGTGCTCGTCTTGGCTTACATTTCTTTGTTCCTTTGTATTGAAGTCTTTTTGCGCGTGCCTTTGACCTGGAATCAGAAGCAAATAGCTTATTAAGTTGTTCATGTAAAAACCAAGCAAAAGCAGTTTTTATTTGTCAAATATTATTAAAGAGGCATTAACCCTCTGTTACGAATTATTCCTGAAGCTTTTTGTAGCAATAAAAAATGTTCAAATAGAATACTCATTCAATAATCACTTTTCGAAACCAAAGGTGACCGTGTAACAATTTTTAAGTTTGGTAATGGAGGGTTAATTAAATATTGATCCGTTGACATTAAAAATAATTTGAGACTGCAAGATATTTTAAATTGCTTTTTGGAATATAACTTTGAAATGCTTCTTTTAGAAGAAAAATCAAACTGATCAACTGGCGGTTTTTCACCTAATCTTTTGGGTATTTTAATGTAAGAATTTTCTGAATTGGTTATTATGTACTAATTATGATGAGAAAACCATCTTAGCATTAAGAATGAGTAATTTCGTTTCTAAAATTAGGTTCGTCAAATTCTAATTAATATAATAATTGATTAATTGGGTGGCAATCAAAATAAAAAAGAATTAAAGTTCACTTTCAACAATCTAGGTTTTTTTATAAAAGAGTTGAATACGTGCATCTAGAAATATTCATTTTAGCATGATACCTTGAAATATACTGCATATCTACAACGTAACGTGTGTTACGTTCTAGTTGTGATAAAACACTTAGCCTTAAGATATCGGAAAAATTCTAGATTAAGGTTAGCAGTTCCCTTAGGCTTTGACATCTAAAGGGCCATCATTTTCTTTCTATTTATTGTTTGCAAACAGAAAACTAAAAAATAGGGTCTCCAAGGACCTGAAAAACATGCATGCACATTTTTTTTTAATTATGTATATCTGAGTAAAATTTGTAATTATGTATTGTTTTATCTACATTTAAATATATCGCACAATGTGCTATTAGGTGTACAAATCCTTTCGAAAAATAATCTCTAGAATCTGATTGAGTTTGATTGACTCGATTAAAAAACACCATTAAAACCGATTATTTTGATCGGATTCAATCGGTGCACCGATTGATAGGTCAATCGGGACAATTGAGCTCATTTGAATTCTATCGATTATTTTTAGAAGGGATGAATTAAGAGTTTTTTTATTTGATCAAATTTTGCATAGCGGGCAACCAATTTTCTCAAACGTTAAGAAATATAACAATGGAAACTTTCATCCTGTCCCTGAATTCTGAAGACGAAATACTGAAGGGCGTTACATAAAGTTCAATACTGATACATTCAGAATCTCACCTTTGAAACAATTCATTATCGAGTTCCTTTTTGAACAATTTATTAATGGAAAAAATGATGAAAAGCGTCCTTACCTCTCGTCCAGGAGGGAAAGCACTAACTTCTTTTAAACATTGTGTACTCTTATGAAAAACAAAGTATTGTCAAATATTGGATGTTGAAATTGCGTAAATACTGTTTTAGTTACCTGCTTATCAGAATCGCAAGGAGGCACGCAAAGGCAGAGACAATTCCAGCGACTCCAGCGATTACCATCCACATCGCCGAAGGTAAGAGTCCTAACAACCTAGCACCACTTCCACAGTTGGCTTCATCGTAACCTGAAGGGCAGTGCAGTCTTCCATCACACCACAAGCTAGCAGCGATGCAAGCTCCGAGTTCGGGACACTTGTGAATGCAATCTCCATTCAGAATAGTTTCATTCTCGATGCCTCTCTCTGGAATATGTAGCTGTCTCCTAAGAGCGGATCTGCTCTTGGAAATCTCTAACCACGAAGCTGCAGCTTGTCCGGCCTCACGAGCGATGAACTCCACAAGAAGAGCAGGTGGTCGGGGAGGTCCAGGCCATTTCCCTTCTTCTCGGCCTAACCATTCATCGGAAAAAACTTGCACCGTGAAGTCTTTCGATCCTGGTTCAGCAGGACATACTACCTTTAGAAGTTTAGGTGGCCAACCCGAATAAAGCAGCACTCGATTTTTTGTTGGACATTTGAAGCTATCAACAGATTCCACGGCAGGAGGTGGTTCAAGAGGCAGTAACCAACCCCAGGTTAAAACGAATAAAGATCTATTCTCTCTTGCTTCCACCAACCAAGGAAGACCCTCACAGTAAATATCAGGACGTGAGAGTGGAGGTGCGACAAATCTCAGCTCACCGCCTGAAATTGGTAAATAAAATATGATTATTTCAAGATACAAGCAATATTTAAGAGCAATAAATAATCATTAAAATCGGTTATTAATTTAATACCTTCCCCACGAACTCTCTGTTTTCTGGGACATTCAGGTGCTCGGATAAGTTCGAAGCTGGCGTAGAAGAAGAGAGAGTGGAAGTCATCATAGGGCGCTTGTTGATCCACGAAAAAGGTAATCTCTAGAGCCCTTCCTGATGATATGTGGATTAGTGGAAGATTGGAAGTGTTATCACAGAGACAAGCTCTTGGAAGCCTGACATCACGCCATGGTGATTCGTAGAGGGTGAGTCGAGCTTCTCTATTACCAATATCTTGAACACATCTTGGTCTTCCCGAGTGGGGATCAGGCTCACTGGTACAGGACGTTGACTCCCCAAGACTAACGTTGTGCAGAGTTAACCTTACCCTTTCACCAGGTCCAGCCTCGATTCTGTATCTGCAGTCCAGCTTGGAAGAACCTCCTCGGCCGAAGAGTCGAACGTCGCGTGGCGAAGTCACTTCTCCGCTTTGTACTTTGCGCCAGATTCTGCTACAGGTCCCATTGCCCCAAGGCTCTCCGCCTTGCAGAGTTGAGATGAATTCGTACCGTGCCTGGAATAGGAGCGCTACTTCGTCGTGTTCGATGAGGCAAAAAACTAAGCAGGGTAAATATGATTTACGGTTACAACGAAACTAAATCGAAAATTAATCTGGAGAAATAATAAAGCCGCTGATATGATTTAGGATGTAAGCGTTGGAGAAAAATAAAATGAAAACAGAGTGCTTAATCAGATGTACAATAGAAGTATTTTAGATCTTATACCAGGGCTTCCACTAAGTATGCAACTTTTCAATGACATCGATTTCTAATAAAAAACTTAGCTCATGTCAAGAAACGTTGAGTAAGATTTTATTTTACCATTAAAAATCGTAAAATAGAAAACTCTTCCCTGAATAGGAAATAAGGAAGAATTTAGAAGTTCATCAGAAAGGAAAACACGTTAGTTAAAGAGAAAATTAAATAAATTGAAAATATCTAAAATGTGAAACTCGAACATAATATTTTAACTGTTCCCAATACCTCACGTCATTTCAACGATTTCATTTATAAACTGCATCACAGTGTATTTTTGTGAAAATAATTATATACTAAAAATAGTTAAAGATATTTTATTAAAACAAAATAAAAAAAATGTAAGTAAATAATCGCATCAGTGAAAGCCTTGTTATATACAGTAAGGTATTTTTCGAAGCAGTCATAGGGAAAGCATGAGTGCGGGTGAGCGAAACATGGGGAGGCACATGAATGTCTATCTCGAGCGATCATCGGTTTCCTTATGACTGCTTCGAAAAAGAGTTCACTGTATAAAAAATACTAGAATAATACATGCCTGATCAAGACTAACATAAAATAATTGAATAGAAAAAAATACATGAACATGCTAATAAGTAATATAAAAAATAAAAAAGGAACCAAAAATTCGTCGAACCACTCACTTGGAAGTTAACCGTATGAAGAATGGTCCCAGGCGTTGTTTCCATTCGCAGAAGGAGACTGGGTGCTATGGTCAGATAGCTTTCCTCCTCAGTACAGGGTCTTGTGGTCCTAGTAGCGTTTCTCAGAGCTGCGTGAGCGCAAAGCTTTGGAGCATCATCACACAACACAGCCATTGGAAGACCTGTAGCTGGAGCACCATCCCAAAAAGTCATTTTTACCTTGCACGGAGGTTCAATTTGAACACTAGAATTATTCTCTTGATTTCCAGTCAGATCTCTCTGAGAGTAAGAAGAAAAATAAATCCAAACCCGATCTCCAAGAACGCCTTTAATATTCCAAGTACAGCTGGAGGAAGGAGGCAAAGCGTGAAGAGGAGCTCTCAAAGTTCCGCTTCTTTTCGATGTACCGTTAACGAAAAAGTAACATCCCTGGGCTCCTTGTGCAAAATCCATTCCATCTGAATCTACGTAAATTACCTGAATGTCCATCTCAAGTCTAAGGCTCGACGCTCCTAGGGGAATCGCTTCCGGAGAACTACGGAATTCTACTAACATTGTCGGTCCTCTCGCAGTAACTTTTGGCAAAGGACCTCCACAATATATAAGAAGAATAGGATCATCTAAATGAGACCCGTCTTTGAAAATAAGACGATCTTTATTTACAGGACAATCTTGCCATATGCTGAGAGTAGAATTGCTGGTCGCCAAACCTGCGAGACTCGTGGAACTAGCTTTGACTGATATCATAGCGTGTTTACAAGTAGGAACAAATTTCTGTCTCAAGATTATTTGACAATTAGTGTTTCTTGGATACTCTCCAGGATAATTCGGGCTTTGAACTTGACATTTCTTCTGGTGGCATTCGTAAAAATCTCTCGAACAATAAGTCCCTGGCACGGGAGAACCTCTTTCAATTGGAAAATTCGATTTTCCTAAACGAGCTACAGCTTCTTCGCGGGATACAAACCGATATCGGAGTCGAAATTCAAAAGGAACAATTGATGGGGCATGAAAGAGGCGAATAGATGCAGTCACTGTACTAGCTTCGCTATAATAGGTTGCTCTTCCTTCACCAGGTCCACACCAGGAACTATCAGTAAGAGCCTTTCCGAGTTCTAAAAGTTGCATATATCCTTCAGGACAGCTGGTGAAAAGAGTACTAGCGTCAGGATCTATTCGACCTATACTGAATGCATCCCAAAGAAGCTGAACGAATTCCCCAAGGCCCTGACCTCCTGCCGTGAACGTTAAGTGACATAAGAATGGAAGACGTGCCTCGGCGGGACGAATGAGCTCTAGTTTGTATGTTCTCCCCACGCGACCATGATAGGTTCGATTGCAGGGAGTACAAAGAGCTGGTTCATCGCTTCCATCTCCGCAGTCGTCTATGCCATTGCAGTAAGCATCACCTGGAACGCAGTGCCCATCTCGACAAGTCAATTCCGCTAAACCACAGGTACCAGTACCTGCGGCACTCGACGTCTTCACCAGGGCCAACAGGACAGTAAGAAGGACTATTCGAAACCGTCCCTGACCACCCCCGGCATCAGCTATCTCCTAAAATACAAACAAATTTATCGCTTTAAAACAAATCAAGCGCAGGTAGTCAATCACGAGAGTAGCATAATTAAATACCACTTAAGGGGGTACTATGGTAATGACAAAAATTTCAAAACTCAACTAATTAATTTGTACTATGGTAATCTTTTCTCAAAAAATCGAAATTTTTTTTTGCAGTTTCGGTTACTTTAAACCCTAAAGTATAATGTATAAACCTCCCTGTACTTCAGATGATATCGAAAAGTGATAAAAAATGAGATTTGCCGCAAGGGGTCGAGCGCGCGGATAAAGCATATGTAACTTGAAAAATGTTTCAATACTTGAGAAAATTTATTTATAAAAATAGTTTAAACAAATTAATTTTATAAATTTGATAGCAGATTCGTGATCAGCAACAAAAAAAACATATAATGCGGTATTCAAGTTGTGAAAAAATTATTTTTATCACCATTCTTATGATGATGATAGTGATAATTTTTTGCAAAATCTTTAACTGCGTTTTTCTCAAAACTGTGTTTTTTGAACTGGTGCCCACGATTCCGGCCCGTCTACTTGGCCGATTTGCCTACTTTTTTTTTTAAATGTTCAGAAAACACCTGGCTATGGAATGACCCATGACCATTACTGTAAGTTAATATTTAACAACGTTATGACACAATTATTTACAAAAAAACAGACGAAAAAAAAGAAAAAAAATGAAAAGTTGCACTGTTTGTTTATTTATGAAGATATTTCTTTGGTCAAGGGTCATGAGATAGCCATTCATATGTACTTCAAAATAAAATTTGTTTCGTATGTTTCAGATCATCCACAATGGAGAAATCGTGGGCACCACTTTTAAACATGGCGTCCTATGTTCCCCTATATCTACACCGGATATTAACAAAAATTAACAACCTAAATTTTTTTATACTCTCCATAACGTGTACTAAAATGTACAAAAATATTTTGACTACAGAATAAAAATTTGTGCAAAAATAAAATTCTTGAAAAAAAGGCCATTATTACCATAGTACCCCCTTAAAGAATATTTTTCCAAGACACTTTTTTCCATTAAGAACTTTTCGTAGAAGAGTGAAGTGTAAAAGTTACAAACCTTTATTTTCTACTGAAAATTAATTTTTGTTGTATAAAATATATAGCTTCATGTTTTCAATTTTTCTTCATTCAAGTGAATATGTTTTTCTTTAAATATCTTTTAGATAAGAATACTTAGATTTTTGAAAGTGGTAATTAATTATGTTTTTGCACAACTTTGCAATAGCGCTCGACCCTCCTTAATAACACGTTATACTTTTTATTATTAAGGCAATGGATTAACTGGACCACGTTAAGTCGGTAATTGCAGTTACAGAACGTAAGGTTATTCAAAAAATGACTAAAATGGATTTTCGATACGAGACAGACTTTCTTAGTTCGTTTATTCACATCTGTCTGGTACTGAAAACTAATTTTCGATATTAATTTTTGAATAACCTTACATACTGTGATTACAATTATCGCAGTCACGTGGTTTAGTTGATGTATGTCCTGAATTTAAAAAAAAATACATTTTTAAATATATAATGCAATACATTATTATTTTATCTTGCATCATAAATAATTTATTAATCATTCAAAGCACTATTTGTAATTGTGGTTAATTAGTTAGTGAAACTTTCTTTGACTGTCATCGACTTTCGGATAAGGTTGAAGTTGTAAAAAAATGCATTGACGATTTCAATAATTCCGTATTGACTTCGAAGTGAATGAACATTTCGACAACATTTTTAGAACCATTCATTGAAAAGTATACGGATTTATGGAAATCGTTAGTGAATTTTTTTACAACTTCAACCTTATCTGAAATTCGATTACAGTCAGAAAAAGAATTTTGACAACTAATTTTTTCCGTATAGGTAAAATGATTTGAAAATTCTCATAACAGAGGATTAGAAAATTCGAGATATAACGTACATAACGTTTGCAAATATTTTTTATGATACTTAAAGCTGTAATTACGTTGCAGGTAAACATTTTCTGTTTATTTTTTATTTATTCATGAAATCTGATTTTGCAATCGTCTACGTTAAATTCTTGAACCTCTTAGTACTTATAAACTCTTTTATTCATTATTATTATAATCAACTTTTATCCTTTATTTTACCAGGAAAAAATTATTTCTGGAAGATAAAAGCAGAAAGAGAAGAGATGAAACATTAGTCTCTTGACTCAAATGTGGTACAAAGCCTGTTAATACGTTGTTCCGAAAAGTGTATCTCCCTTGTCGATCGCTTGCTGCTTCGCCTTCACTATAGGGAAACTTAATTCAAGTCGAAATTGCAAGACAATGATGTAGGAACGCTTTGCCAGAGTTACACGCTAGAATAACTACAACGCTCTAATTCAAACGCTTTAAATTGTTTTCTAGAGCTTTTCAGTAAGAGTTAATTAAAGCTAATTTAATAAAAGGTAATTCTGAAACTTTGGAATTTGAAACATCGCTTGACAGAAATTGTTGAATTATTTTTAGGGTGGGTAAACTCACAAGAGAGTTGTGATAATATATTGATTCTTGTTTCAGGGACACAGATGCAGTTCACGATGGTTTTGGTTCGAATTGTTTTACAACAGCCGAGTACTCGTGTTATTTCGAAATTCTAGATGATTCAGAATTTCCATTACAACTTCAAAATTTTATATGGAGAGGATAAAGAATTAATACTCAGGTATTTTATAAATGCAAATACGAATTCTAGTTCATCAGAGTATCTTGAATTATCGTCCATCTTGTCTAAAGACTTAAATCAATCTACTAAACCAATGTGATCCCTCTAAAGATAAAAGATTATTAAAATCAAGACCCGATGTATAAATGCTTATTAAAAGTCCTCGATATAAGTATAGAAGTTTTATTTTGTACATCAGGATTTTAGTAGCATATTATATATTGTACTTTTTATATTACAAATTTAATCCTGACATGTTATTAAGGAGGTTGTATACATTTATTTAGAGTTTTTTCACAATTATTTTTTTTATAGTAAAATTGATTTCAGTACACTAATGATTTGTTACGTGATAATGTACATATTGAAGAATTCAAAAAAAAAAATTTGTTTATTTTTATCTAAATCCGGCAAAGATATGACAACCTGAAAAAACTCATTTCTGCTGACGACTAAGATTTATGAGCTTTGGAGCATCCGAAAGCAAAAATACAAAATGATTTTAAAGAGTACATGATTGGCTATAGCCGGTAGTAGAATCGTGAAAAAAACTGAAAAATAACAAAATGGCGGACGTTGAAACTTTGTTCTCCATTTTTTACCACTGCAATTATTTAAAAAAATTATTAATTAGTAATTAAAAATTATGATTCCACTAAGAACTATAGCCATTCATGTACTCTTCAAGAATAATTTCGTATTTTTGCTTTCAGATGCTCCAAAGTTCAGAAATCGTGGTCGCCAGCAAAAAGGAGTTTTTTTTTAAGGTTGTCATATCTTTGCCGAATTTAGATAAAAAAAAAACAAAAAATTTTATTTGAACTCTTTAATATGTACATTATAATTTAACAAATCATTAATGTACTGAAATAAATTTTACTATAAAAAAAAAAATTGTGAATAAACGCTAAATAAATGTATACTACCCCCTTAATATTTAGTACTACTCTCTGCAATACCACACATTCTAGAAAGTAATTAGAACGCTTAATTTTAAATATAATATCTAGACTGTGTTTTACACATATAATAGTATCTGTCAATCGAAATATCATTTTATGATTTAGTGCAGCTACCGCGTTTCTCAGTTAATGACCAGACCAATAATTAAGCAGTAAATGTACAACGATAGCGTATGCCATCTGACTACGCAATGCATATTCTATCAGGATGGAATATGTGCTACAAAGCATTGAATATGTATATGCGTTCAACGCTTTGACGAATCCACGTACAGCGAATATTATAAAGTATTCTTGTTACTAATGGACTGTTGATGATCGGATTTACTCTCTACAAGCCCTAGGCCTTTAGTTACATATCGCCCTACTATTTTCGCTTACTCTACCCTTCAACCTTGCAATCCCAATGTGGAAAAAATCCAGTTCGAAGGTTTCTAAGCTTTAATGATTTATTGTGGAATTAAACACTTTCCATTGCAGAGTAAGAAACATTTTTGGTCAAATAACACTATACTGATAAAGTAGAATTATATTAGATACATTAATGCATATTTTAATGTGGAATGGAAATATTACATAATTTGATTAATTCCAAAGTAGAGCAATAGAAAAAGCGGGGCTTGTAGAAATAAAAAATTTATGAGAAAATAGGAAACTTAGAAAATTTGGAAATGCTAAAAAAGAAAAGAAAAACTTAGAAAACTAATTTATCAAACATTTAACAAATAAAAGTTATTTAGACTGATTCTATTCATTTTTGAAAGATTTTGTAGGAGACTAAGATATTTAATTCTGATTAGAATTTCTAACTAATTTTTAGAAGAGAATTCTCTTCAATATGGAATCTGGAAGAGTTCAAAAACCTGACGACTTTGACTGATTGACAATTTAATCTAAATTTGTCAGTGAACGGGAACTATTTCAATCAGTTTTCAAGACTCGCTGTTGACTCCTGATTATTTTGCATAACAAAAACATTGTTTGGCTTTTGAAAACTTGAATACGTTTATACAAACTCTGTGAAACAAGATTGCATTTCAGAAATTCTATTATACTATAGATATAGATTATTTTTTATACTTTTTTACTTTGTTGGTTAACAGTTCTATTTTAAATATTGACTTTTACCATGTGATAGTAAAGCTCGAATTTTTTCCTTCATTTGGACTAAAGCCAATAATTTTCTTCTCTCGATGAGAAAAAAAACATGATCAATAGTTTAGAGCTTTTTTTCTTATTAGAGAAATAAATTGAATTTTCCGGTGTTTTTTGTTTGTGTTTTTTGATTCTGAAAAAGGAATTAACCTGAGATAATCGAATGTTCTTGAATTGTGATTGTGAAAGTTAAGCGATGAGATATATATGTATATAGGTACACCAGCTGAGCAGACACAAGAGAAATCTAATGGCTATACCTGAATCTGCCCTCAGAAGTTCATCTGCAAGCTCAAGTGGAATTGTTGGTCATTTTGTTAGTTCAAATAAATTTGTCACGTCTGAATTAAAGTTTTCTGTAGTCATTTAAAGTCATTCAAATCTTAATAGCTGGAAAAGGAACTGTAAATAAATTTGACGAACTATCTAAATTATTGAAAATTTGGTTTAAAGTTCATTGCTGTATAAATTATGATTTATTGATATTTGTGTATTTTAAATTGAAGTAAAATTATGCTTTAATTTGGAAAAATTATAAATTTTTAAAATCAAGCAGAAAAGTCAAAGAATACTAAAGTTCTCTTGATAGAGAACTTTTATGCAAGAAGACATCCTTTGACATAAATGAATTGCTCTCGACATGAAGCAACCAAGAAACTTTAATTGCTGATAAAAATTAAAACAGAATAAACTTCTTTCAAATGACTTTTTATGTAATTGATTTGTAAAATATTGATTTCGTGTACGCATCCAAATTAAGATTCAATGAATCCGGATTTTCTAGCAAATCCCAACCAACATATATGTTTATTTATTCTAAAATCATTCAATTTTCAATTGTAAACAATCACCAAATTCTATACCTATCTTTTCTCATTTTATTAATTTATCAAATTGGCTCAGTTTTTAAAATTTTAATTTTATAATTCATCGACAGATACATTTGTAAATCCCATTTTTTAAGTCTTCAAATTTCCTTCAACGTTTTTAAATTTGATCAACAGGCTTTTAAATCTCTTAAAATTGTCTAAACTCTTAAAGTATTTTCGAATCTATTAATTCTATTATTCTAATTCTATTATAAATACTATTTTTCTGTTTTACAAATTTTTCAAGAGAATTTACTATGTATTCCAGATAATTAAAAGAATTAAATAGTGTAAAATTAGAATTTCTCAAAATTAAATGGTTACACGGAAGAAAAAAAGCAAGAAAAATTATAATAAATTTACTGTATATAAATGAAGTCAAACTGGGAATTAAAAAAAATGTAAAAATTCATTTGATGTTTAAAAAACAAAGCAGTTTCATGAAAAATTAAAGAAGAATTAGAATTTAGATAAATATGAAATAAAATATTGAGGAATTATCAAATCAGTGTAATTTTTAGTTGGAAAAATCTAAAGTTTTTCAATGCAATCAATTAAACGTTTTAAGCCAAATCTTATAAGGAAATCATGAATTATTTTAATAGCCTCTAGAATTCATTAAACACGACATGCAAAAGATGTTCACTCAAATTCACATTGGTTAAATGTTTTTCATAAAAAATTATTACCTCAATTACAATTCTAGAACCAATTCTAACGACATTTTTTTGTTCAACTCTAGCATTTCCAAGATCGTGATCAAGCGTAAATTTTGAGAAGAGAGTACAGGAGTACTTAATTGTAAAACACGTCGAGAGTAGTGGAAAGAAGAGGCATTCCCCTCGAATAATACAAGAGTAAAAAAGGGCAGAAAACTATCGAGGAGAGGTTGCAGAAGCGGCGCGAATGACACTCAAAGCTCTTTGTTCGACGAAACTACTTTGCGCTTGAAGGAAAAGGGAAAGACTTACCATAATCGTCTGTCAACGGGTCTAGCATATCACGGATCTCGCGAGAATCGCAATTTTACTTGTCTAGCCTCCAAGGCACAAGTCGCACGTTGCGAAATTTGAAGCTCGGGCAGCTGCACGTTCTTCGAACTAACAGTGCCACCACCACCCACCGCCACTATCGCCTCCGTTTGCCTCCACTGCCACCAGCATGCGGGCTTAGTGCTGCGAAACAGTCCTGCAGCAGCTCTTCTTCCCGGATTCTAGGAAAACTGTCTGCGCACCCCTGTTGAGCATCTTTAATCGTGTTGACGTTTTCAGGTCAGAAACCACGAGTAACTGATCAAATATCTACGCGACAGTCAGACAAAAAGAAAACGCTGGATTCGAATTTACAAAAACAAGGATTCAACTTAACTTTGATCATTTGCTATATATATTTGGTCCTTTATCTATATACCTTTTTATTATATATATAATATTGTAATTTCAGTGCAGTTTCTGCGATGGTGCACGTCTGACGATCGACGTGCAAATGCACGCGTTCAAAGCCGGGTTGCGGTCTGCTCCAAGTGGAGGTGAAAGCTCGGGGCTTGCCCACCGGGCGTCCCGACGCCTCGATGCATCGATCGACGTCTACCTCTCTCTCTATTTCTTGCCTCTCTTTTCCTTTGGCTTCTCATCGGTGTGTACACCACCCTCATCACCCAACCCGTAGCCTGAATTCCACGATTTCCTCCCCATTGATCTCCTCCCTTATGCGGAACGGCGTCCAAAGCTGGAGCGTTGGACTTTATGCAAGACAACCGAGACCCAAGAACCTCATCCGCCCCGTTGACCCGCTACAAGATAAAAAAAGAATCGAGAGACTCTTGAGACAGAGAGGGTAAAGATTCGGTGACAAACCATGGCTACAAGCTACAAATTTAGTAATAGAATCACATGGTACACACTAGGGAATGATGGAATTAGTCGTGCCTGTTCTGATCAATACAAGGCAATTTTTCATGTAGGAGTAGAGAACGAGCAAATAAGGTCAGAAGAAAATTGCAAGGCCTACGACCCGTAACACGTACATGGTCTGAGTTCTATAGTTTGCGGCCTTAGTAGAAGAAAATAATTGGACCCGATTGGGACCGATTGATCCGAATGACACCATTTCAAAAACATCATTGAAACTGATTTATTAATCGGATTCAAAATGGTCTCGCCTGATTGAATCCGATTAATAAATCGGTTTCAATGATGTTTTTGAAATGGGGTCAATCGGATCAATCGGTCCCAATTATTTTTTTCTACAAGGAGGCCTGAGTCCAGATATACTGTATATTTGATCAATCGCAATTAATGTCCGTTTGTTAGAGTTTTGCGTTTATATAAGGCGGTTCTGATAAAAATATGCACTGGAAAAGTCAACTAGAAAGAGCTTTTGTGAATTTATGAACATTGGAAAATATGAATAGAGGGAAATGAATAAAGTGTGAAAGCCGAGCAAACATGCAAATGACTTGTCAGATTTGTTTTTTTATTTTGCAAATATACACACACATAAAAGAATATTGCAGTGCATCGTTGCAACAACTAAAATTAATTAAAGTTAATTATACTAGAGCTTGACTAAAATTCATTTGAGCCTAAAATATAATCAGTAGAGTTTCATCAAAATTGAATAATAAAGATTGAAATCGTATTCCAAAGGTCAAGCTTTATGAATCTGAATCTAATGTAAGTTTACTGATATATTTGATTTCCGTTGGATTAAACAGAAATTTTCACAAATTCTTTTAAATTTAATTGAGTTATATTAAATTAAATTAACTCGAATTTAGTTAAAATAAATTATTTTCAGTTGAGTTAATTTGCTAGTTCACCAAAAGTTTTTTTAATTAATTTTTTTATTTAACTAAATTTATTCGGATTTGCTTTTAATTGGCCCAGGGAAAATTATGTACAAGGTTGATGTAATTATAAATCATGCAAAACTGTTGGTAACCAAATTTGTAAAGATAAGCTTTATACAAAAGTCGCATACGTTGCATAGTTTGAAAAGCAATGTAGATTTTCTATTTAGCCTATGTAACTTCCAAATTGAATTCAACTTGTAAAATCCGCAGAATATCAATCAAACTTCTGATACATTCAACTCGAAACTCTCAGCGTAAAATTTTCCGCTTTTACATTTTTACCAATTAAGAAATATATGTGAAGTTTAAAACTACCTTATGAAATACGCCATAAGAGGTGAACTAATTATTTTTAAAATTACACAGCTGATCTCTAAACACCTCAAATTTGAATTTAAATTTCATCACGTTTTAATTGAATATTCAATTCATTCTTTAAGCTAGATAAAATCAAATCAAAAGCGAAAGAGTAATTACACAGAGAATTAGTAATTCACTCAGAGGAACGCCTGGTCTTTTACCTCTCTCATGAAGAGTTCAAATAGTTTATGAAAAGCAAACACGAGAGGTATTCAGGGAATCTGTTTTATAAGAGGCACCTATGTATCTATAATCTAGTTTTATAAACATTAAATTGCCAAGTTTGTATGTTCATTCTATGCGATTTTCTATTTTAGTAACTAATAAATTAAACTAATAGTTTTCGAAGATATTCTTGAAGAGAAAAATTCTATCTAGAAAACAAATCACATTTACTTTTAAATTGTTGAATAACTGCTTCGTGTTCAGTACTTCAAATGCACTTGTCTCATCGATTTTAGATACGAGATTCTCTACCAAAGAGGGCTTACGTTCGCGAAAAAACGTGTAGATTTCTTTACGCAATGTCGTTAAACTTAGTAAAAACATCTAACGTTCAACGAATAAATTTGAGAAGAACTGATAAAAATTAAAATATCAAATTTAAAACGATTTAACTTTAATACTTTAACAAATAGACGTTATTTACTTATAGTGTCAACTTTAAAAATAACTATACTTTACTACAGTTTACAATTTGTTTTAATAAATTCTGAAAAGAATATACTGTCCTGGAGACTCTGATTACACAGGTCTTCATGGTTCTGCGGGTTCTTACAAAGAATACTTGTTTCCTACGAAAATTCGTGCGACTTCGACCTTAAAATTAGTCTATCACGTTAGGTTTTTGAGATAAATATCCTTAAATGGCAAAAAGCTGATTCTTTGACCATATTCAATAATTTATCATGAGAATTAAAAAAAAGTAACAAGTACACATGGTTGTTAAAAACGTTATCAATAAATACTTGTTTGCAGAACAACTGGTTCTATTACAAATATTTGAATAAAGTATAAAACAATCTGATGGAAGTGGGTAGAATAGAAAAATTCAAGATTAATCTTAAAAAATTTCGAATTTATTCTTTTTTCACGTCTTAGCAATAAATACATGATTCGTAGTTTCTACATCTTACAACTAGGTTCTTAAAAAGCATAACGCGTGCGAACATCTTCAAGTCTTTTAGATACCTCCGATGAAGTTTTCTCTAAGTCACCAGCAATACTTTTCTGCGTTATTGGTTCAATAGAATTAAACTGCTCACAAAGGTCGCCGTCAATGACGTTCTTTACTGGATAGTAATATGATCGGAAAGAAAGGTGATCCCTGCCGCAAAGAGGAGGGTGTTCTGAGCGCATATGCATCTCCAAATTCTGGAAGAACTCATGATCCTCGTGGCTAGTAAATGGCACGAGAACACCAACCGTTCCGCTCAAGGTAGTATAAACTAAACTTTCAGATCCACCGGGAATAAGAGTTGCCTTCTGCAAAGACATTACTGTCTCGCCGACATGGAAACAAGCAACGGTATCTGCTTTCTGACTTGCACCGTTCAACAGCCCTCGATCCCACAAGGCTTTGTTTCCTGTTGGATCCTCGTCCACGTCATCGTTTATCCCGCTCGCTAATCTTATCTGTTCAGCAGAATTATAGATATTTGAAAACATCATTTATAATAAGAAATTAAAGAAATTTTATATCGAATCCTACAAACTCACCACAGCAATATTTCCAAATTTATCAGCAGTAGCCACGGTGTCATAATCCAAAACACACGTTGTTGTGATCCATCGAGGATGAGTATCATCAGCAAAAACTATTAGTTGATTTTCTTGTCGCTTGTATCTCACCGCGTAAACAGATTCCTGAACGTCGCTAACGTATATACGATGACCGACAGCATTGATGCTAACGATGGCGTTGGGAATATGTTTATTTTCACACTTTCGCAGCAGCTTTTTTTTGCCCATATCATATAAACGTAACATCCTACCAACGCCAACCAAAACACGACCTTGGTAGGGACAAATAGCGAGTGGTATCTCGTCAACAACAGTCTCGTGCAACAAATCCAATTTTGTGCACTCGGGATTGATCCTGGAAAAAAAAATCGGTAATCTTGATTAAACATTAATTTATAAAATTAATTTTTCAATAATACTTTTACTGAATTTATTGTCAGAACTGCAGGGTTATCATCACGAACCAGATAGTGTAATTATCATCATTCAAATTTAACTTTATTTTTTATTTTATTTTTTAACATGATTCCTAATTTTGTATATTCTTGAAAGATTCGATAAAATTTACCTGTACGTGTAAAGATATCCACCGTTGCTGATTCTAGGATTGAGTTGATACTCTTTTGCCACTCCAACAATAAGGAACTGTTGATCTCCTTGATTCGAAAATTTTACCATAGCCAAACTAAAAAAAAAAAATAGTTATTTTAGAACGTGCAAGGCAAAGATTATTTTGAGATTAAAAAAAAGTAAACATGATAATTGATCATTTACCATAAGGCTGCCATGTTCTGTTTCAGTCGATACGTTTCAAATGTTTCCCCAGTAGTGGGAGCGATTATGCGAATAAGAGATGCCCATAGACCTGGTCCTGCTCTGGGCGCTCCAAAAACTGCTTCATTTGATTCTTCTGATAGAAAAGCTTCAGCAAGTTCTCGAGCTACAGCTGCTTCTTCCGCCCCAGCAGCTTCCTGCATCTCTTCAGCCATTTGTAATCGCCTCTGATGTTTTGTTTCTTCAGTATAGGCATTGTGTTCAGTCTCAAGGAGCAGTAAATGTGCCGAATCATTATGGATCACAAATTTCCTCGGAGTGAATTCTAACGGAAAACTAACTTGATTGAAGACAGCTCCTAATTTTTCGAGTGCCAAGATCCTCAAAGTATTAGTTGAAATAGCTACAATACCCTCAGGACACTGTTCAGAACTGAATCCTGAGGCAAATTCTAAACTTTCGTAAGACAAAGGCGTCAGGTGAAAACGATTTTGATAGTAATAACTCAACCAGGAACGACTACTCATGGCTAAAACTGCTTGATTGCCCTGCATTTTTATTCTGAAGAGTTTTACTGGTCGAGAACCCAAATATCGCGTTCGAGTATCCGCTAAATCCCCGGATACAGGATCCAACACAGTTCGTAGTAATACTCCGTTTTGTAAACCAATATTCAAATAAAGACTTGATTGTTGTGGTCCAGTGTCATCTGAACTATTTGCATCCTTTAAACCCATTTCTACGATACAGAGACTTTCGGCAGCAGCTGGCAACGCCTGCATACTCCTTGGCGCTAAGCAGTCATTTGGATCTAGGGATATTATTCTAACAGTATTATCCTGAAGACCAACAGCTAAAAACCAAGAACGTTGCTCTCCGACAGGAACATTTCCTAAAGCCATGCACATTACTTCCGATGGCATCTTCTTTCTTTCTGTGTACTCGTTTAGTTGTCCCGTCTATAATAAAAAAAATAAATGTTGAACTAGGAATCTTTAGCAAGTTTACAAATGATGGTATTAGAAATTTTAATAAACAGGGTTAATAAATAAAGTAATTAAATATTTAAAGTAATGTTCTCTTTTATACATGAAACAGTTTATTACTTTTTATTGAAATACTTTCAACTAAAAAATTTACTGTTTAGTGATCGCCGCTAAAATTATTTTCACGAAAATGACCAAAATGTCTGCTCTCTTAACACATTGCGAAATTATATTAATCAAGCAACGGTGACGAGGGCAAATTATTCTCCGCATTTTTTACATCTTTGACAATAAGTAATTGTAACTCAAAGAGAACAAAATGCGGATAAATGGCAAACATTTATATCAAAGGACTTAGATTGATTCACGTACCCCGTCCATTTCGAAGTAAACCAATTCTCCGCCAGTCAGAGCAATTACAACTTGTCGCTGATTCACAGCGCATTTCACTATTGTTTTCTTTCCAGGAGCTTTCCATTCGTTCACTCGTTTGTCTGCTCGGATGTGACGAATGCCGTCAGGGTAAACCTAAAATGAATAGATGATTGTTAACAAATATAATTAGTGCCTATATCTGTTGTGCTTTATTGTTTGATGTCATTGTTGAGGCCGAGAAACCAGGCACACCTAAATGTCATGTAAGTGTTCCAACGATGCAATAGCCTAATCATTACTCTTGCACTTTCATGCGACCGTCACGTGGTGAACCAGGTGCCGGAGATACCGAGTGCTGTTTATGAAATATTTCAAATTCAATTAATTACCTGAACTAAAGCATCTTCGCCCAAAGCAGAACAGCTCAAAGTCGGAGTCGTACCCAAGAAACCAGAATCTGTCACTTCTTCGACAGTTTCTCCAATACTGAGTACAAGAGTGGCATTGACGAAGGACACGATGATGTAAGCGTCAAATTCCTCTGTAACCGAAATCAAACGTCTCGTGTAGATTATTCAATGAAAGCGAAAAAGCTTGGAGCTCGAACTGAAGTCAGGACCAAATAATTTCGCTTATACCAATCTCAATCACAGTTTGCGTTTACACTATAATTACCTCCATGGTTTTTAAAGTTCATGAAAATATAATTTCAACAGTAATTTAAATAAAATAATATAAAAATAGAATGTTTGAAAGGTGTAAACTATTCGTCTCGCCCAAAATTCCTCTACGTAGTAATAAATTGACCCCTCTGCAGGACAATTTCAAGTTTTCTCCTTACCTTTCAGTTATTCGTCATTGCCTTGATCAACCAATAGCCTGCAGACATCCTGAAAGAGAGAACTGGTGTTTGATAAAAGTGTATCAATCCACCAGGGTTATTAATATCTTTTTAAAAAGATATTAATATTTCTATGATTTTTATGGAAAGCTTTAGTTATCAAACTAACAACGGATCAAATACTAAATACAATAGAAATTAAAGTGCAAATTTGAAAAAAAAACGATGTAAAATAAAATCAATAAAATGTTGCGATATTACAAAATCTGATCTAAATACAAATTTTGGTTCTACATAAGACTGCATACTTGTAGGAGATGATACAAGGTATGCTTATATGTAATTAACTAACCATCTATGCGTCGTTTCACTGTCCAGACAGCATTGGGGTTACCAGGCAGTTCACTGACGGCCATCTCAGAAACCTCTAGACCGTGACGTAAGACTCGTAATGTCGATCTAGGGCCTCTTCCACAAGCAATATATAATTGTGGCGTATCTTCATTTGCAAGATCAGCCACCTGAAAAAAAAAGGTAATTGGTATTAATTATATTCAGACAAGATATTCAAATGAATAAATATTAAATAAAAATGTTTTTCTTCGTTTCACTTCGACGTGCAATTACAAGTCGAAGGCGACAAAGAATTTTTGATCTGGCACCATTTCACAGAGAATCTACTACAAAGAAATAAATTCTCTACTTGATGATGCTGTTTAAATGAAACTAAGTTGTATTGTATTTACCTGGCAAGCCATAATCGGAGATAAACTATCCATCTCATCGACGAGCACCAAATTTCTTAAAGGCCTTGGGGCAAAGAAAAACGTATCTCCTTCCTCCAAAGGCATCGCAGAGCTAAATTCTGGCTCGTCATCGTCGTCACCGAGATGAGCAATTTGATACAAATAACTGTAATGAAAAAATTAAAATGTTAATTTACAGAAAAAATATCGATTCAAATTACAAATAAGAATTTAAAGAAGCTTACTGATTTCCGAATTCGGAAGCAACGAATAAAAATCCAGTTTTGAGAACGCACATGCTAGATGCTACAGGTACCGTATCGAAATACTTAAGCTTAATTTCAGTAACCATTTCTTCATCTGTTTCCAGAGTTATTTTAAAAATATCTCCTTGTTCAGTTTGTGCCAAAAAGAAGAACATACTCTTAGTCTTATGTGTCGCAGAGCAGACAAAGATCATCCCTCTTTCAGGATCGTCCAAGTCATTCCTGCGCCTTGGAATGGGACAACGAATATCATGCTGGTCCCCAAGATTTTTGTAAGTGAGGTAATTTTCAGAACAAATAAGCACACCACTGGGTCCATCATTTCCACCCGGAACCGAAACAAGAAAATTCGCATGTTCTTCGAGGGGCTCACTGTATTTTCGAACGACGTGGTTTAAACCCAAATCAAGTTCATATAACGTTAAAGTTTGCTGTGTTCTCACTGCAGCATCACCCGTTGGATCATTGTCCGCTTCCTGCAATCAAAATAAATAAATTCAGATTAATTCCTTTTTATAAATAAATATTTATTTAGTATCTTTGTATGTCTTATGTCCTACCTCGTAATCGATTTCTAAGCAAGCAAACATTGGATTTTCAAAACCGACGTCGACACCAACCGTATGATAAACTAAAGTATTGCTCTTGTGCGCCTCCAGTGGGGAAGAAATGGTCAGTCGCGCCTCTGGATCTCTGTTTAGAATGTAGACTAGTTTTTGTTTTTCAATTGCACCTGAAAAAGCATTTTTTTAAATTAAAAAATGCTGATTTGGATTTATCTTAATTTCTTCCAAAATGGAATGTACAATCATTATCAGAAGGTTATAATCAATGTGAATCAGTTGAAACACGGACACTGATAATATAATCATTTAGTACAAAACCGTATCACATTTAGTACTTTTGTATTTTAAACATTTATTACCTATCATGACTGCACGTCCTTTTGGATCGATGGCCAAGTACTGTCCAGGTACAATTCTCCTGCAACCACTTTTACCGAATGTTTCTTGATGCACTTTATCAAAGACATTTTTTGCTGGAAGATATTCTAAAATTACAATACGTCCTGAGTCTGATCCAACGACAACATAATCTTTAGTTCCACCAGTAAGCCTGAAGGCCATCAATGACCTTATAATTCCAAAAACTTCAACAGTTAAAAGAGTATGCACTTTTCCTGTATTTGGGTCTGGTCTGAGTAACTCTAGTGATTTTCCTCGTGAGACTAAAATTTCTTGCATTTTACTACCGGAAAAATTACCATGGACGGCATGTGTTATACCGGTAGCTCGTTGGAGCGTTAAGTTGTAGAGATACATTTTGATCAGACGCTTTTCAAAAGTATAAAATTAATCAACTACTTCTCCTCGCTCATACCATTTTGGCTAGTCATGCTAGAATAAAATAAATTCTCAAATGAGGTTATGTCGATATTTCGGTATCAAAAAGAGTAATGCTAGCAAAAATAATAAATTCAAGTTTAAAAAGAAACGCAACCGGCAATTCACTCCGAAAATATTTAAATCTTAATTTGGACCTTTGCAACCAAGCACTAAAAAAAGCTACGTGTACTTGTAAAAGTACAAGGAGTAATAAATTTAAAGTATAGTGCAATGTAATTACGATTAACGTTGCAAAAGAACAAAGATGACAGTATATGGGCGAATCAAAGTAAAATTATTACGCTTGACGTTGAAATAAAACCTTGCGTCACATGAAATGGATTTCCAATGTGGGTAAGTTTAGGACTGAGATTACGAGTTTTGTATTCTTTACTTCATAACAGTTTACAGAATTACAAACGGAATGGATATCCAAAAGAATCTGTCTTTATAAAATCTTGTTAAGCAGGCGTGTTGAATTCCATTGCCCAACGCGGATCAATTCTTTTCCTTACGTTGAATGTACTAATAGTGCATTCATTTTTTTAAATATAAATGTTTTAAAATACGTTTTATAAAACGCGTAATAAATTTTAAATACTAATCATATTTAACAGGATCTATTTCAAACCCTACAATATTTATTCAAGATGCCTAAAAAGAACAAACTTTGATATCATTACACTTTTTTTAGATACTATTAATTGAATTTTAAAAAATTTATACAGAGAAAAAAGCGTTAGTATGAACTAAATATATTTTACCTTTTACAAGAAAGCGTGACTGACGAAATCCTGGATGCAGGTGGATTTCTCAATCATAGAAATAATTTTTGCCGGTTTTCAGAAAACGAACAAACTTATAGCACCTCTTGTTGCTAGGCCGGAAATGACAAGAATCCTCCCTCCAATGCTTTTATCAGCGTCTAGGAAGTGATGACAACGTGACATATAGAAAGGTCAACGATATGCGGAAATGCACACAAAGGAAACATTCTATGGTATAGATAGCATTGAAAATATTTTTTGAATTTCTTGCTTCATCAGAAATAAATAAAACCCTTGACGTGTTTTTAGATTTTCTGAATTTTGCAAAATTTCAGAAACAAAAATTTATCAATACACTAACGTAGTGCTTGGTAGCGTGATTCTATGTAATTCGTTGTTTTCCGTCGATTCGATGTAAAAGGTTAAAATGGTGGAATAGGCGGGATTTTTAAATTTCATTAAAACTGCTTAAATTTCAAGGTTCGAAATGCAAATTACTATAAACTCAAAGTAAAAAGTAAGAAAGACTGTTTTATGTGTAGTTTAATTGTGATATACTAATGCTTATATTTTGCAATTATTTATAAGTAATGAAGATAACAATGGTTCCTATTGGGATACTCTCATTTCAAATCTGTTTTATTAATACATCAAACATTTCATAATGACATTTTATTTCCCGAGTTTAATTTATCTTTTAGGCTAACAAAACTCGAATCTAACCAATCAGGAAATAAACAAGCATACTTATATTCCAATAGTTGAATAAGGCTTGGAATTTTGTTCACTTATCGAAAATAAAACCTGACTACTTTAAAACAATGTTTTGAATCGTGTCCGATACAAATTGGTTAAAAATTAATTCGATTCAATCCGACTCATTCCGGTTCAATCCAAGGCATCAATTGGGATATATTCCTTGGATTGACAGAACGAATCGGATTGGTTCAGATTGAATTTTACTCGATTTGCACCAGAGACGAGATCCAAAAAACTTTTCAGATTGGTTCGGAATGGTTCAGAAGCAGATTTCGGAATAGCTTGGATTCGCTCAGATTAAATTCTTCCCTAGAACTGTCACCAGGTTCATTTTTTCAAATGTATATATTTATTTATTTTTTCGTAAATTAAGTTTTAAAAAAATGCAATCCAGTAGTTTGATTTAGAAATGTATTTAGATACATAAGTTATTTCCATTAACTTGCCGAAGAAGGCAAACAAATTTACATATTCGAGTAATTCTGCTTATTTTACCTATTCAAGTTAAGTATGTTAATTCTATCTTAATCTTGTTAATATAAAGATGTTAGTAATAGCAAGAACTTCCTTGAAGCGTAAAAATATTTGTTCCCAACTCAAAAAACTTCCTGAAAATTTCAAATTATTGAATATATTTGGGACGAGAAAATACAACATTTTAATTGTATGAGAAATACATATATAAAGAAAAGCTTAACTGTTTTAGGAAATTTTAATTAAAAATATCACGTTTATAGAAAATATTTAGCCCCTAGTGAGCATTCATAGTTCCCTGCTGAAAGTAAAAAGATAGAAATCTTATCCCTTTGAATCATTTTGAATCTTTATTATAGAAAAGGATAGAGATAATTTATTCCATTCTATCTCTTTTTCATTCTAATTTCACATCTACCTTTTCTAATTACTACTTTTCTATCCATTCCAATCAATTATCTATCCGGCTTAATCTTTTTCTATCTCTTTTTCAATATAAATTCACGTCTATCTTTTCGAGTAGTTATTTTTCTATCCCTTACAATTCTTCATCAATCCTCCTTAATCTTTTTCTATCCCTTAGTCAATCACAATACGCACGTCTATCTTTTTCAATCTCCCCTTTTCTATCTCATTCTATTCTACATGTGTCAACGTCAATTTTTTTTTATCTCTTGGTCAATCTAACTTCACGTCTATCTTTTTCAAACTTTCATTCTCTATCTCATCCCATGCTTTATCTATACACGTGAAACTTTTCCTATGTCTTTGTCAATCTAAATTCACGTCTATCTTTTTTAATCTCCCCTTTTCTAACTCATTCTATCCTTCATCTATCAACGTCAATCTTTTTCTATCTTCTTGCCAATCTAGTCGTTGTCTATCTCTCCCTATTACAAATTTAAAACTCTCTTTCTATCTTTCATTATCTCTTCTTACAACAAAAGAAGATCAGTCTACTACTAATATATTTCTTTTATTCTTTTTCTATAAGGGTGATTATATTTTATGGTCAATGAAGTAATAGTCTTCCCCTATATAAAATGGGGAAAATACTTTTTAGAACTGCACTCTTCATTTCGTGGTACACTCAGAAAAAAGATTTGATTGAATCAAAGAAAATGATTTGTTTGAAAGACTTTCTGTGATTGAAAAAAATGACTTATTTGAATTAAATAAAATTTGATTGATTCAAACAAAATATCTTTGGAATAAATAAATATTTGTTCGAATCAAATAAATTTCTGCCCTAAATTAAACAAATTATATCTTTGACCATATATTAATGCATTAATTTCTTTGTTTTTAAAAAAAATTAATTTGATTCGAACAAATATTTATTTGGTCCAAAGATATTTTGTTTGAATCAAACAAATTTTGTTTCATTTAAACAAAACATTTCTTTACATCAAAGAAAGTGTTTCAAACAAATAATTTTTTTGATTCAATCAAATATTTTTTCTGAGTGTAAGAATAGATGCTGAGGGATATAGAGAGAGATGAAAATTTGCACTATGGGGAGATAAATTAGAGATAGAAAAAGATACAAGTGGTCGATCACGGAAGATAGAGAAAAAGATACAAAAAGATGGATACTACTTCAGTCGGCGGATAGACTAAAGGATAGGAAAAGATAGATATTACCAGATATAGGGATAGAAAAAGATAGATATTCCCGGTCATTCTGAATAAGTGCGGAGATAGAAAAAGATAGAGTTCTGGGGATGCAAAGTGATGGGTTGGAAGAGATAAAAATGTTCTATATTTTCCAATCCCCCAGTTCCTATCTTTTTCAATCTTTTTACTTCCAGTAGGGTTACATAATCGTTACATGAAAGCACTGTAATCCATTCTAAAATAATCAATAGAATTCGATTGACTCAATTCGGAAAAATCATTGGAACCAATTCATTTACTCAGCCTCAATTGCTGCAGGACCGATTGAATCTGATTAAATGAATTGAACGTACGCACAAATTTCAAGTTCTGTGAAAAAATTAGTTAATCCAATTAGTTTTCGAGATAATCAAGAAAATATTACTTTTTTTTTCATTTAGGAAATAATTTATTTTTCGTACTCAATTCGACATAAATTCTAAAGAGCTGGTTTCATTTATACACAAAATTTTTTATACAGAAAGTGTTTTTTATAGTAGATATAAAGATCAGTTTTAATTAAATACCAAAATCGGAAAATATCTTCCGAATTTTGGTACCCGATTAAACTAAATCTTTGTATTTTCTGTTAAAAACACTTTCTGTAGAAAAAATGTTGTGTATAAATGAAACAGAATCATTCTAAATTCATTACCAAGTATTGCGTAAGATTCGTTATAGGAAAATCACATTATTAATATCATTCATTTTACGGCCTAAAATAGGCTAAGCATATTTAAAAACTTGTCTTTCTAATTTTACAACTAAAAGTCATAGTTTACAAGAATTACTGACATTCTTATGTTTTTCCTCAAATTTTAAGTACATTTTGTGAGGAATTGTTTGCACATCATTCGTAAACACTTTTGAAATTTAGTATCTTGGCTGATATCTTTCAAGGTGTTTAAAAAAAAATAACCGCTTTACTTTTAACGCTTCTAACAGTTGCAAAAAAGTAAATGAAGTGAAGTGAAGTAAGTGAGGATGAAAATTGCATTTTTTCTTGTATTCTGTGCCTTTTTAATCAATGTTGATGCCATAGGAGGTAAATGTCTTTACAACTGAAAAATTTGATGAAAATTGCTTTTATTAAGCAATAATAATTTGATATAATTCAAAAAGTCAACTTTATGTAATCTCAAAAATACTGAAAAATTTTCCAAGTTTTTGCACATTTAAAATAAAATAAATACCAAATTATATATGGAGAGAAATAATTTGAGAAACTTTACTCACTTTTTAGCAAAGTTGGGACATATGGTCGACAAATAGGAAATGATTTAATATTTTTGTAATAATTCGTGACGTACCAAATCTTAAAGAATGCATCACAGTTCGGTAAACTTAAAAAAAGTAGAGTAAAGTTTCAAAAAGTACGTCAAAAATTCTTTCAATAATATTCAATAATCTTTAACTTCTCCATGTGTCCCAACTTTTCTCAAAAGTTAAGTTTTTCGGACTTTTTTCTCCGTGCAGGAAAAAGAACTTTTATAAAAATCACAAACAATCGATGAAACACAAAAACAAAACAAAATTTGTTGTCAAAAGTCCTATATAATTAATTTACATAATTTAGATTTTCCTATCAAGGGAAATAGATCCTTTTGAACCATTCCGAATCATTCTAAACAAATCCAATCAATCCGATTTCATTCGATTCAACTGATTTTTGAGATTTTTATCGTCAGAATCTAAAAACAAGGTCATTTTGTTATCTCGTGATTATACATAAAAAATTATGCAACAGGTTTTTCATTTCTAATTGTCTTTTTTCGAGTTTGAATTAGATTAAAATTCGAGATAAAGTATGCCAAAGCTCAATTCAATCCGATAATTCAATTATATAATTTCCAATTATATGGAAAAATAATTTTGCCTATCCAAAATAGGAAATTTCAATTACAAAATTATTAGGAGAATTTCGGATAGTTATATCAGTGAACAAAGTCACACTCTCTAAATCTGAATCAGTCAAATTTTCACTGATTCATCAGTGAAAAAATAATCTTTACTGTTAAATCAGTTCATTTTCACTGATTCATCAGTAAAAAAAATATTTTTCACTGTCAAATCATTCAATTTTCACTGAAATAATCAGTGAAATTTGACTGATTTACAGTAACCTCTTTTTAGCTATTTGAATCAGTCAAATTTCACTGATAATCAGTAGATTTTGACTGATTCAAATTTAGAGAGCACGCTTGTTCAGATTTGACTTTTGTATATTTTCAAGATTATATTTGAATTTACGGCTTAACAAATAAATTGATTGAAGAAATTTTCTGTGAAAAAAGGAACGCTTCCACTCCACTGGAAAATTTCTTCAATTTATATTGAAAAATTCCATTTAGTTTTAAATAACGTTAAATTAATTCTAAATCATAGGAGGGCATGGAAGCCACGAAGCAGCAGTATCTCATACTAATGTAAAAAAACGATTAGGCCTTAATGTTATTCCAAATTTTGATTCATCGAAAGCCATTACATATTTTACAAGCCGAGATAATTTCCTTTGTAGTGGAGGCTTCGTTTTTACTAACTTAATCACAACTTCACCTGACTGTGGCTTCAAAATTTCTGGCTCAAGACATAAGGCAATTTATTGTCAAGGAGTGAAGATGCAAATTTTAGAGACGATGGTACTAGAAAGAATTATTACATTCATAAAGGTAAGTCAGTATGGTTCATATTCTTCAGTTTTTTAAAATGTGTATAACATTATTTATAAAATCATCTACAAATTGGAAAATAATTGCTTTAGATTCGTCAGACTAATGAGTTCAAGAAGTTGAAACTACCAAAATTAGAACTTGGATCAGAGACATATCCAGTTAGTACACATCTTGAACTGTTCGCATATGAAAAGAAAAATAAGGGTTCTCTTTCTGCACCAAAACGAATAAACATCCAGGTTGTAGATATGATACTTTGCAAAAACATTTTTCCTTTCTTAAGCGGGAGGGTGGATTATGGATGTGCGCAAGTGTCAGATGTTAATCAAAAAATGTGTCCGGTAATTAACTCCATTAGTTTAATTATCTTCTTAAAATGTATTTTTTTATTTACATTTTTTGAAAAATTAGGCTTTAATGACAATCTAACAAAAATTATGTTTATCTCTTTTAAAGGAATACACCGGTGGCTTTATAATGAGAGGCCAAATTATAGTTGGAGTCGCTACTCATCCAGTGAATAATTGTCAAACAAAAGTTTATTTTATTCAACAAACTACAATTCGAAAAGGTTTAACAGATACAAGTACTTATTTTACATATTGACACGTACTTTCTAAATATCTTGTACGGTTAAAAATTTATGTTGCAAAACTTTCCAATAAATGTATAGCAAATGAATAATTGATAAGAATTTGATAAGTAAAGATTAATATTCTAAAATTGAACATATTTGAATGTATTTTAAAGTTTGTCTTTGATGTTTCAAGTCCACTCGGTAAGGCTTATACATATATTTATAAGGTTAGAAATTTAAAAAAGTCGATTCTAAACTTCTAGATAAATAATTTTGAAATTTCCTTTCGTGTTTATTAAATGTAAATTACTTTAGTTGATTCTGAATTTATTCTTTTCTTAACTTATATTTTAAATTTCACAACTTTTTAACAACGACCTATAAGAGTTTCGCGTATTTTGTATATGACTCTTTTATATTATGTACCTAATATAATTGAGGAAATTTATCTATAAAAATATTAATTTATGTTTTAAGTCATATTATTATATATAATTTAAGTTCAAAATGTTATACATCATACGCGAAAAATAAAGAGAAATATTAAAAAAAATGGTTAATAATGTTAATTATTTTTTTGGAAATAAATACTATATAAGCTTTCCTTTGTATACATATGTATATAGGGTATACAGGCGAGAAAGCCTGCATAAAATTACTTTTTATTTTTATGAACAATTCGACAAGTCCATCATTGTCAATCATAGTTGAAAAGAATTTTTACCTCACAAAAAGCAATGAGCTTCCGTGCCAAGCAAAAAATGTCCTTAGTCCTTACTTTTCATTTACCACATGACACATGACGATGTTACATATCTATTTATCTCACTCTAATCTAAGCATAAAATCACATAAAATAATTTCAACAAATGAGAAAAGCGCATTTCTGATGATTTTATTGCTAATGAATTGCAGTGAATTGAGCAGAATTGAGTGAAAGTGAATTGCAATGAATTGCGGATTGCAGCTCCTGGTCGCTCCGGATTCCGGGTTTAGTGTGACTTCGCTAGGTTACCTTGTCTCATGCGACGGAGACTTCTGCAGGAGACCTATAAACACTTATAAATGCAAATGCTTATATTATAAAGAAAGAAAATTAATACAAACTAACAGTTAATTTCCGTCCATGTCGCTTTATTAACGAAATATTCAAACAACGAACATTGAAAAGGAAAAAGATACACGATACTGTCATTTTGTAAGACTAAAGCAATGTATTGTCTTGTCAGTTTTAGACTCTTGTCGCTCTTGTTCTCTTGAATACTTTGGTAAGTTTGTTGGAGTGATTCTAGGATTTCAGGCATCAAAACCTTTTACATTTTTTTCCAGATAATCAAAATCTATTGTAGAAAATCGGCGGTTTGTTTAGTTAATACTTATCAGGTTTTCTTCTATTTTTAACTTATTTTAACGTTTCAACGCTGATGAATAATAAAATGTATAGGTTATGTACAGGTTATCAAGATCAAAGAAAACAAGTACGTTTATGAACTCTTTTACAGAGAAGTTATGCTTCAGTAGCCAAAAATATTTAGACTTGGTATAAAATTATGAAGCCAGATCAAATAAAAACACACAATGGAACTTAGGAATACCTGGTCATGGATTAGAAAATTTTTTGCTATCGCTTTTATTACAGTCTTTTTGTTATGGATCGTTTTAAAGGAGAATTCCTGCTTATTCGGTCGTCTAACTCGAAAAATAACTCTCCACAGAATAAGATTAGTTTCTGCATCGGATAAATTATTAGAAAAAATCTCTGAACATGTAAAAGTTGAAGAAATTCCTCTGGACGATTTTGCTCATCTTAATCTAAAAGTCACTAAAGTTCAAGTTATTCCCCTTTTGACAAACAACGAGAGTTTCAAGGTGATTAGCAATCCATTATCTAGTCTTATATATAATTAGAATAATGTATATAGACAAAAGTTATTTATTGTTTTCAGGACATAATTGATGTTTCCCCAAAATATAAAATCCTTCGCCAACAAGGATTAATACCAAGTAGACAACTTCCAAGTGCTCTTATAATTGGTGTCAAAAAGGGTGGGACAAGAGCCCTTCTAGAATTTTTAAGACTTCATCCAGATATTCGAGCAGCAGGTTCTGAAATTCATTTTTTCGATCATCATTACGCAAAAGGATTTCACTGGTACAGGTAAATTTTTAATGTTCCCTTTGAGGAATGTAATTGAAAAGCAATAATGATGTAATTTCGAAACTAAATCCAAACTTCAAAAAAATTTGAACAAAAAGTTATTTGCTCACTTTTTTTAGACATAAGATGCCCCCAACTCTAGATGGGCAGATCACTATGGAAAAAACACCCTCATACTTCGTGACTGCAGAAGCACCAAGAAGAGTACAGCATATGAACCCAGGGACGAAACTAATTGTCGTTGTTCGAGATCCAGTTACGAGAGCAATTTCTGATTACACACAAGTGAAAACTAAACGCGTAAATATGCAGAAATTTGAAGACTTAGCATTTTTAAATGGTTCGCAAGTAGTGGACACGACTTGGGCTCCTCTGAAAATCGGGGTGTATGCAAGACATCTAGATCGTTGGCTTCAATATTTTCCATTGTCTCAGTTTCTGTTCGTTTCTGGAGAACGACTCATCGCCGATCCAGTTGTTGAAGTCACACGCGTACAAGACTTTCTGGGAATTAAGAGAGTAATTTGTGAAAAACATTTTTATTTTAATGCAACCAAGGGCTTTCCTTGCCTTCTTAAATCCGAGGAAAGTGCTACTCCTCATTGCCTCGGTAAGCAAATTTTAATATTATACTTTTTGAAGCAGAATAGGAAAAATTGAATTTTTTATATAATTTAAACTCACGCAGGGAAAAATAAAGGTAGAAGTCATCCACACATAGACCCAACTGCAATCCAACGTCTCAGAGATTTCTACAGGCCATTCAATCAGCGTTTTTACCAGCTCACTGGCATAGACTTTGGTTGGCTGTAAAAGCGCACACAATCTTGAAACAATGTAGACATATCGCAAGTAGGTTATAAAGAAACTCAGTCAATTTCAAGTAGGTTTAAAAATTAGGATTAAAATTTATTGTTCCAGGGACATTTTAAAAATGCTCCCAATTGCTCACTTTGGCAATAAGAATTTGCCATGTTTAATTTATGGATAATTAACGTCAACTCGATGAGTCAATATTTCAAAATATTTAATTTAATTATTTAATGGGAAATCAACCATAAGTTCTGAAATTTCATATTTTGTCTTAAGAGGCAAAAGCACTAGTTTATAAATGTGCTCTTTAATATTCTGTTTTGAGCAGTCATGTGCAATATGATTATTTTTTTTATTTACCGGTTCTTAGATGAATATATTTATACACGTACAAACCGTAAATTACCTAAGGTTAGAGATATATGAAATGTATCGTATAAGTAACGCAGATAAATAATTAAGTAAGATAATAATATTTAGTTCATTAAATATCGTAGAAGATTATCCTTCGAAAAAAAATTATCTATTCTGATGAATGATTCTTTGGGAAAGACTTTGAGATTTATTGTAGAAGAAGAATGATGTGTGGAAAGAAGAAAAGCATATCACGCAACACTTATATGCAATTATAAGTTAGATTTAAAGTTGTTCAATTATTTTTCTTTTACGAGTCACAAAAACAAACGAAAAGAACGAGATTTTATTTTATCATTGTTTATACAAATTTTCAAATGCAAGGTCGTAAAATAGCACATTTTAAACAAAAATATTTTTTCACTTCTTACTAATTAGATATGCTTAGAATTTAATTGGTTTTTTTAGGAATTAAAATCTGCAATAAAAAGATTACTTGCCTTCTTTATATGATTAATCATCGGTTTTTATTAATTACAAGTGGTAGGAAATAAAACATACTTTTGTTAAAAATGTGTTTTTACAACTTTTTTTTCAGTAACATAGGCAATAAAAATCTGGTTCCTTATGTATGTTCAAAAGTGAAGGCTTTAAACGGTTGTGAACAGTAAATTTTGTATTTTCACCATTTGGTGAACTTTATTTAAACATATCAGGGTACTTCAAACATATATCAGTATTAAAACCAAGACTCTCTAGTTTAAGTTCAAATTTGTTAACATATTTTCTATTCAAGAAATTATTTAATTTATGTTTGTTGCATTTAGCATAAGTTTTATAATCAACTGTTTTCTTTCTATCATCAATGAATATTTACTTTCATATTTAACTTAATCTTCCACATTAATAAATGAACATTATAAACTTCAAAAGATCAACCTTTTGAAATAAAAATATGAAAGTGCACAAAAAGAAAAGACGTGGCACAGTGCTTTTGCTCAAACTTATACTCGTTAAAATATGTAAATCTTAATTAATCAATGATAGTAGACTTTAATAACGAAAGTATTCAATAATCATTGAATTAAAACTAGAAATTAGAAGTTGTGATAGAATGAGTAGTCGACTCCAGTTTTTCAAATATTCAGTTATACTCGAAGACATACTTATAGTTAAGAAATGATATGGAATGATTTTTATACACTTATTCAATAGCTTTTCACTTTACTATGTTGATTAAGTTAATAAGTACCTTCTTATTTGTAATAATTTGATTTCTTCGTATTTAAGAATGTAACAATCTATATTTAGGTACACAAGTCAAAAACAGATATTCTTGATCTGGTAATTTTAAAGTTATAAGATACTCCTACTTGAATGTGTGTTCACGCTCATTTGAGGTATATCTTATCTTCAATTCCACTCATAAGATTATACATTACTTAGGTTGTTGTATACTATTAATTTAACTTTTGTATTTTCAATGTTGAGTCACTCGATAAAGTTAATAAAATTATATCTTTGCATCTTTTTCTTCTAAATTTCTCATTACAAATATAGGATTAGGAATAATATTTTTGAATAGAGGTGGAAGGATTTGCGGTCTAGTTACTAAATTGAAAAATGGGTGACATATTTATAAATATATTAGTATTAACGATTATTATTTTATGGTTGGGAAGCGAGCCCCACTGTCTTTTAAATTCTTTTATCTTTTAACTGTTACAATCATATAATTACAAGAAATACAATATTACTTTTTATTTACCTTAATTTTAGTGTTTTGTATTCTGCTTTTTATTTTTTTTTAATGAAGTGAATGTATTTCACGAAATATTTCCAAATTAGAAAATATTTACGAAATAGTAATCACTGATTTTATACCAAATACTAAAATATACATACTACGTGTATAATACGTTATATATTTCTCTTTTGTTTGTTACAAAATTATCACAGTATTTTTCAAAACCCTAATCTATTTACAGACGCACTGCCAGAATGAAGCAACAAAAATTGTTTTATCCTGCATCAAATTTCCAGGCAAATTACAGCATAGTAAACCTTTAAACGTCCTGCGTCATTTTTGAACTCTTAGGCACACTAGTTTCCGTTAAAAAGAATTTTCATTGATCAAATATAATTATTTATTTTTCTTATTTTTCAAAAAGCATATTTTAAAAATATATTAATTTATGTTATTGATTTTCAAAACAATTATATAGCTTTACTCCAACTAGTGCAAATAAAAATGATTTAAGTAATGTTCTTAAAGATGCTTTATCAAAATATCTTTAGAAGTTTCGAAAAAATAGTCTACAATTAGTGGGTAAGTACTCCAGCAATTCTCTGACTTGATTTTCAATGAAGTGCATTCAACCTATTGCAATTGAACAATTTAAAAGAAAGCTTGAATTTTAAATTAATAAATTTCATTTAGTTCTGTGAATTGATTACATTTTTCATTTATGTTTTATCATTTTACTATTTTGGCATATTATCGGTATGGAATTTCAAAAACGAATATTTCGTATGTTTTAATTTGTTTAGAAAAATGTTTGAAAATTTTATAGAATTATTGAAATATTCTTCCTCTATATCCTATTATAATATTTGGTTGAATAATCATAAAAAAATGTCTTCACGAAGTACTTGAATTACCAGAATTGCCCATTAATGCTCCAAAAGAAGTACGCAAATAACAAGTATTTCTTTATAATTCTACAACAATTTCATTTTTCGCTCGGCAGTAGCATTCAACAATAAATACTGTATCCGGTGTATACTTATGACACTTCCGTGCGACAACTAAATTTATTTATCTACCTATTTGAGTTTAAAATTAGTTTCGCAAGAAAAAATAGGCGATAGTTTCAGTTTATAAGTCCCTTCTCGTGTACTTGAATAAAAGTATCGTGGGATATTTAAACAAAATTAAAGCGATTTTCTCTTGCCCATTGGCATCAAGTATCGATGTAAACACAAGTTTTCGTGTCTTCAAGAGGCCTTTGAGAGCCAACATTGATATATATACTTCGATTTGGTTTTCAAAACCAATTTCTGGGAGAATTATTGTTTGTCCATCGTAAAAAATCTTTCGCACACTTTTTCCATCTTTGCAATACTAACAATCTTACAACTTGGAGAAATGAACTCTGTCCTTTATCGAAGTTGGTGATATTTCTATAAACAACCTTCTATTGTAGAAAGTGTTCAAAAATTGGGGAAAGTTTTTTTCCATCCTATGGAATATTATTGTTGAAAAATAAGAAATATCTCAGGCTAAGGGGATATCCTGCTTGATTTGCTTGAGGTAGCCTCTCTCCTTAAGGAGATCGTCGAAGGCATCTCTGGTATAATAAACTACGAAGTCCTTCGGTGCAACGCCTTCGAAAACTGCATAGACTGAAGGTTTTAAATTATAGAAGAACAACGGCTGTCCTCTAGCAGCGAAGTCCTTTGTCAGAGTTTCAATTACTGTCGCGGCTGTAAAGTCTGCTCCGTAGATGTGTGAACAGTCGATGACAACTGGAGTCACGACACTTCCACCTTGGCGGCTGTATTTTGTAACCAGATTCCGCACGTAATCTACAGATGGAAAGATCAAACATCTATCCGGAGTAAGCATCAAATACTCGATGCCACGACGACTCTGAAAAATTAGGTAATTTATATTCAGTAAAGCTTCAATAAAAAAAACTTTTTAGGTTATGTTTTAATGAAACTAACTGTTAGTTTTTCCACAGATATTTTTGGTCTGGCTGCATGATAGAGAATAAAGAGGACGTTCAACCCAACTCCGCAGAGAATCCCCACTTCCAGTTGTAAAACGAGGCAGGCGATAAATGTACCGAGACCTGGTATTAAATCGGATTCTATGGCAAACAAGAATTGGTTCAGGTCAGTAAACTTTTTACATTTTACAAGCATCTAACAGAGTCTCTTATATTCTAGACTATATTCTACTTTTTGACTAAACCGGATAAAAATGGAATACAAATTTGAAAATGAGAGAAATTAAAAAAATTTCGAAACGTTTAAATAAGGTAATCTGATAAATAATATTATACTTGAGAATTATTAAATCATTTAATTTAGCTCAATATCACGTACTTTTTGTTCTCCACATAGGCCTGACGACCTTGACCTCGACCATAAAAATTACTGCTGCGATGATAATGGCAGCCAGAGTTGCTCGTGGAATATAGTAGAAGTAAGGCGTGAGAAACATAAGAGCTAAAATAACTAGAATACCTATGAAAATAAAATATTAAAATTTAGTTCAAAGGTAATTTGCACGAAAGAATCTCAATCTTTTAATTGATATTTACCAGTGTAAAGACCAGCCAAAGGAGTTCTTACTCCAGAAGCATTGTTAACTGCACTTCTACTCAGGGATCCGGATCCAGGGAAGCCTTGCACAAAAGAGTTTCCTATATTTGCCAGCCCAATCGCTATTAATTCTTGAGTCGCATCCACTGATTTGCCATTCGCTATAATTTGAAAGTGCCATAAAAAAAGATTAAAAAATAAATAAAAGATGATGCCAATAAAAGGAATAAAATTTCTTACCAAAAGCTTTACAAATAGCCACGTCTTCCATCAGAGATATAAGAGGAAGAACAAGGATCCCGCTTCCTAAATTCGAACACATCTCTACGAAAGTAACTGTTGTGTTATTCTTCGTAAAGCCGAAAGATGGTAATTGCACTGATGGCATCCCACCAGGAATGCTACCTACAAACATTATTTTCACAATCAATAAGAAACTAAAGAGGTTGATTTGAATTTTAATCGAAGAATTATCAGAATTCCGCAAAGTGAAAGAAAAAAAGAATATACAAATATTTACAAATTCTGTGGTTCACTGACCAGTTAAGTGAAAAGGTGATGTTTCTGAAAAATAGTAGCCTAAGACACCACATATGATGACGAGCAAAGCATTTCTTGAAGTGCCAGTAAGCCAGATAATTTTATTGATAACTCTTTGCTTCGTCGTTCGAAGCTCTTCATCTTCAGGCCCTATACTTAACGAAGTGATCATCTAAAAAAAAGAATTCGAAAATTTCTGTTATTATTGCCCAACATGGTAATTTTTTCTTAGTTAACTAAGACTAAATTCTCACCCTAAGAAGTAATAAAAGGCCAATACAAGAAACACCAAGTGTGGCATCCCAGGCGGATGTTTCGCTTACTTTTCCTACGATACTACTCCACATTTGAACAAAAGTCGATCCTTTCGCTGCTACACCTAAAATGTCTTTTATTTGAGACGTGACAATTATTAGGGCGACAGCTGATGTAAATCCCGAACTAACAGGACCGGATACAAAGTCTATAAGAAAACCTAAACAAACAAATTACATTTTTTATAAACAATATCTATATATTTATTATTTATTCATGTCGGATAAAATGAGTCGTTAAGGTAGTTGCCATGCCAAAAATCAGTCTCTGGAAAAAGAAGTTTTTCTATGATTTCAAGACTGGTAATTATATCATCAGCCATGTCATATGTAAGGAAAGACACTCTTTTTAATAAAAAAAATTTTAAAATTACGAAAAATAATATTTTAATAATGTTTTTTGTAATAGGATATTTCCTTATTATCGCTCTTTACCAATTTTTTAAAAATGATGCGATTTTAATAAATCACGGTTCATTTTTTTAGGAAAAAGATTCTCTACAACTTAACAGTTTCCAAATTTTGAAAATGAATCAATTATTATCAAATTCAGCAATTTGTATATAAAAATTTCGTTTTGGAAAATTGTTTTTTAATGATTTCAACCATTAAAGAATTTATTTTCAAAATTTGGAAACGGATAAGTTGTAGAGAATCTTTTTTCTAAAAAAATGAACAGTAATTTATTAAAATCGCATCATTTTTTAAAAATTGGTAAAGAGCGATAATAAGGAAATATCCTATTACAAAAAATATTATTTTTCGAAATTTTTAAATTTTTGTTATTAAAAAGAGTGTCTTCCCTTACATATGACACGGCTGATAATATAATTACCAGTCTTGAAATCATAGAAAAACTTCTTTTTTCAGAGACTGATTTTTGTCACGACACTACCTTAAAAGTTTGAATCTGACGAAAATTATAGATTTTTTATTAGGGGAATAATATCATCTAAAATTTATCTGTCGATTCTTACTATACAAAAATTTGTATTTAATTGAACCTTTTCATGGATCATTTTATTGGAGATAAAATTATTCATACTTTCACTAAAAACTTGATCAAAAAGATTCTAAATAAAAAAAAGTGAGGAAATAGTGACTTTGACAATTTTTTTTTCCAATTACCTCTTTAATTTTTTCTTAAAGGGTAACACAACTCTAGAATTTTCAAAAAATCGAAATTTTTTTTTTATACTCTAATATATGCACAATCAAGTGGAAAACTAAAACTGATTGCATTCGTTATTTTAATCGTTTTTAAAAATCATCGAAAAAAAGTTATATTTTCACGGCGCTTGAGTGATACTCTCTAAATCTGAATCAGTCAAATTTTCACTGATTGAATCAGTGATTTGCCTTTTCATTGATTCACCAGTGAAAAATATTTTTCACTGTTAAATCAGTTAATTTTCACTGAAATAATCAGTGAAATTTGACTAATTTACAGTAACCTCTTTTTAGCTATTTGAATCAGTCAAATTTCACTGATAATCAGTAGATTTTGACTAATTCAAATTTAGAGAGTAGTGTTACCCTTTAAACTTCTGATAATAAACTAACATAATAATTTAATTAAAAAGACAAGTTTGTTGAAAAGAAATAATTTTTTATAATCACCTAGACCAAAGATTCCCATGAATAGTTCAATGACGCCTGCTATGAAGCATAGAAGTATGGCATGTTGAACTGGGTTATCTAAATGAGCGACTGTTTGGTAGGTCAATAATGAAACTATGGCAGTAGGTCCGAAAGGAATATCCTTACAAGAGCCGAATATAATATAGATGAAACAGCCTAAAAAACTGCCGTAGAGACCATACTGCAAAAAAAAATAATTTAATATAAAATTAAAAGATGAAATTTACACATACAGTATACCGGTCAGAATTGTGGGACTACCTGTTTTTCGATAATTTCTTAAATTATCCTAATTTGAATTATGTGAGTGAAAAAATTTGTTCCTTTAATTAAATCCAAAACTATCAAAATTCTTCATAAAATGAGCCCAGAATGGATTCGTTTTGTTAATTTTTAAAGAAGATATTGCAGGAAAAGTCCAAATTTCAATTCTTTCTTAAATTTGAAATAACTTTCGAAATAATCAACATTTTTTAATGTTCTCAGGCTCATTTGAAAGATAAATTTCTAAAAAATCGAAGAAAAATCTTGGAATTGATGTGTAATTTTTTTCTTACATGCTGCTCGAGGTTAAAGTTCAAATAAAAAAGTGTCAAAAATTCCAATATTGCTTTTGCTAAGAAAACATTTTTTATAAGATATATAAAACATATAATCATGAATTTTGTATCAAATTCCATTAAAATATATATTCATATGATCTTTATTATGATTTACCTACAGAAGAAATGTTTTTGAAATTTCCCTACTTTTTTGTTACGATTCCAACTCTTTGCATTATGCAAGAAAAAAATTATAGATTTATAATGACAATTTACTGCGATTCTGTAGAAACTTAGCTTTAAAATGAGCCTAAGAACATTAAAAAATGTTGATTGTTTCGAAAGTTATTTAAAATTTAAAAAAACATTGAAATTTGGAATTTTTTTGCAATAACTTCTTTAAAATTCAACGAAACGACTTCATTCCAGACTAATTTTGAAGATAATATTGATGGCTTTAACACTATTAAGAGTACAAATTTCATCACTCATAGAATTGAAATGAAGATAATTTAAGCAATCATCGAAAAATAGGTGGTCCAACAATTCTGACCGGTAGTATACTTAAGGTAGTACGATCACGAAAATTAGACCTCAGGCAAAAATAGATAATTTTGCTTTCAAGAATAGCAATATTATTATTGAAGGGCTAATTTGAAAGAGAAAAGATTATTTTTCATGAAAAAAATTTGAAACACAAAAAAATAATGTTATTAATAAATTTTATTTTTTCCCAAACTTATTTTCTTATCGCTTCGAACCAAATTTTTAAAAATAATCAATTTTTCAAAATAAAATTTTTATAAACAAATGGCTGTATTTGATAATAATTAATTCAATTTCAAAAATCGGAAACGGTCAAGTCGTAGAGAATTTTTTTCCTAAAAAAATGAACCGTGATTTATTAGAATCGCATCATTTTTAAAAATTTGGCTCGAAGCGATAAGAAAATAAGTTTGGGAAAAAATAAAATTTATTAATAACATTATTTTTTTGTGTTTCAAATTTTTTTCATGAAAAATAATCTTTTCTCTTTCAAATTAGCCCTTCAATAATAATACTGCTATTCTTGAAAGCAAAATTATCTATTTTTGCCTGAGGTCTAATTTTCGTGATCGTACTACCTTAAGAAAACTCTCAAAAGTTATAGTTATTTGAATTTAGGGTGGCAACTCGACTGAAACAAACCTTTTTCATTCTTGGAATCCTAATTTTCCAATTTTTTTACGTAATTCTCGAATTTTCCACTTTTGAAATAAAAAAAAAACGTTTAATCATTTTCCTTCCACTTTGCAAATTTAACATAATTCAATATTTTTTAATTTTACAATTTTCTGAGATTCAGTTTTTATATGAAAAAGGATTTGTTTAATGTGAAATTTGCCTTTGCAAATTTTCATTAAATTCCGAAATTTTTCTGTTTTGATTACCCAAATCTTTGAATGTCCTCAGAGAATTGAAAAATTGGAATTCAATATTATCAAAATAGTTTAATCTTCGAATGTTACACATAGATAAAAACATGTTACATTTACTAAGTCCTCAACTTAAAATAGTAAAAGCATAAATATTCTCTAAATTTAATAGATTTTTCCGTACGATTCACCGTTTTTTTGTAAACGTAACAAATTTGTTGTTAAATATTACAAAATTGCCTGTTAAATCTCTAGAGTAAGGAATTATCTTACGTTTACAAAAAAGTTGTACATCGTACTGGAATTCCTAAAAAATTACAGAATTTTTATGTTGTTACTATTTTAACTAATAGACTCAGTAAATGTTTAAAAATTGGAGAAATTGCAATTGTTTGAAATACCATTTCTCCAAGTTCAGTAATTTCAAATTAAGTTATATTACATAATATTTTAATTTTAACAGCCACCCTAAACTTAATTAATATTTACAATTTTTTTGATTTTTCATCATTTATAAAACAATTTCATATTTCTAATGATTTCTAAATTAAATACAAAATTAGATGCACAATCCTGGTGAAAGTTTTGGATTTGAATTCAATCTGAGCGAATTAGAACTTTTCCAAGCCATTCAAAAACTTGTTTCCAAACCAATCTGAAAAACGTTTGGTATCTCGTTTAATGAAAAATGGTCAAAAAACAATTCGATTCATTCCGCTTCAATCCTTATGAATGCGAACCAAGTTTTTAATCCGAATCAATCTGAATCAATCCGATTTAAATCATCTAAACTGAATTTTTAATCCAAATCATTCAGACATCGAATTCATTTGGATTGGTTCGGATAGACTTGGAGTAAAAACATGCACACAGAAAAGTTTCTTTGAATCAAACAAATTTGTGCTTTGCTATTCGTCAAGAAAAAGTTTCTTCGATTTAATGAAATTTCTTGATAATTTTTTTTATAATCATAGAAGTATATGTCTGGGCAGTTGTATCCCAGTCAATACTCAGAATTGTTACGTAATTGTTACATAACAGTTCTGCAAATGTGTCGTCCACAAGTGTCGCAGTTACAGAAAAGAATCTTGTTCTGTAATTTCGACACCTGTGGGACGACATATTTACAGAAACTGTTATGTAACAATTACGTAACAACTCTGAGTATTCACTAGGATTAATGTGACTCACATAAAATTGTCTTCGTTCAAAGATAATAATATTAAATAAATTATTTCTTAATTTTTGGCCAGTACTGTATTTGAATCGAAAAAATATTTTTTCAAATCAAATAAATAATGTTAAAAAAATAATTTTTTTCATTTAAAAAAGGCTAAAAAGGTGATTTCTTAAAATCACATTAATTTACTCTCTAAATCTGAATCAGTCAAATTTTCAGTGATTGAATCAGTTATTTGCCTTTTCACTGATTCATCAGTGAAAAAATATTTTTCACTGTTAAATCAGTTAATTTTCACTGAAATAATCAGTGAAATTTGACTGATTTACAGTAACCTCCTTTTAGCTATTTGAATCAGTCAAATTTCACTGATAATCAGTAGATTTTGACTGATTCAAATTTAGAGATTATATATGTTCCAAAGGTGCTTCTACTTTGAATTGAAGAAGTGAAGTTAAAAAACGATTTCTTAAATTTAAATAAAACTTTTTTCTGGGATTTATTAGGATTTCGGAATGACTCGGAATAGCTCTAATTCGCTCCATTGAATTCCAATCTAAAAAATGTCTCCAGGGAAGTTCCTTATTGCAACTTATACTAATATAAATCTCAAAATATTTTTACCATTTTTTTTCGAAATCCATCAATAATTGTCGTATGTTACTGACCTGAGGAGGTAATCCTGCGACATTAGAATACGCTAACGACTGAGGAATAACAGTCAAGCCAACAGTAATGCCTGCTACGAGATCACCGAGTGCATCTTGTCCATTGTACCTCGGTAACCACGTCAAAAATGGCAACCTCTTGTAAAGAGTTTTTTTTGTGCAAACTGCTTTTGCACGTTTTCTGGCAAATTGTGCGACCGACCTGCAGATACTGTCCTTTTGAGCGCTTTCGTAATCCCCTGGTTCTTCCACCACTTAAAAACAATGATTTTTTACAAATTATTTTCTCATAATTAAACCCAATTAAGAATGGTCAAATGGAATTGGATTTTTATCAATTATCATTAAAATAATTTATATTTCATGAATGAATAATTCATTTAAATAAAGTTTCACATGCTCTCTAAATATGAAACAGTCAAAATCTACTGATTATCAGAGAAATTTGACTGATTCAAATAGCTAAAAAGAGGTTACTGTAAATATGTCAAATTCCACTGATTGATTCAGTGAAAATTAACTGATTTAACAGTGAAAATATTTTTTCCAGTGATTCAATTAGTGATTATCAACTGGTATAACAGTGAAATATATTTTTTAACTGGCGAATCAGTGAAAAGGCAAATCACTGATTCAATCAGTAAAAATTTGACTGATTCAGATTCAGAGAGTGCAGAGAAGAAAAATCTATTAGATATATAAAGTCCATATGTTAAAATAATGAGAGGTTATTATGCAGATTCTACTGATATTTCAGTATAATTTACTAATTTTTTGTTAATGTAACAGATTCTTCAAAAAGTTCCTGTTTTCTTTTATTGTAATAAATTATGGAAAAAAGAATACATTTACTGAATCCATATGTTAAAATAGTGGCAACATAATATATCTGTGAATTTAACAGATATTTCATTACAATATTTTTTTTTTTTAAATATCAGATTTGTCGATAAATGCACGTTTCATTTACGTAATAAGGAATTTCCTTTGTATGTTATGTTTATAAAAACGATCAATTCTACTGAAATACCTGTTAAATTTACATAAATTTTATACTCTCACTATTTTAGCTAATGGCAATAGAATTTTTTCTCTGTGGAAAGCTACTTAAAACTACAATAGTTCGAATATCAAAGAAAAATATTAAAGAACGAAAAAATAAATAATGAAAGAATAAATTAATATAATATGAATAAATGAATAAAATATTACACAGTAATAAGGGAGTTTTCAGGCACACCCTCTAAATTTGAATCAGCAAATAGTCACTGATTCAAATCTAAAAAGCAACATTTCTGCCAACTAAGCAAATTCCATTTTTTATAATGATAATAACATTGACAAATTCTTCTTGGAGTCGTTAAAAGAACTCACTACGTGTCGTGAATTGAATATTTATTAGTACATCTGTGTATAATTTACGCTGAAATATTAATGAAAAATGAAGTCTTGGGGGAAAGTGAACAAGTTTCTTGAAATAAAATTCATATATGTCAATTAAAGTCGCGATAATCATTATATTTATATTACACTCAGCTTTGCATTTCACAATCTTTTCGTACCTATTTACCAACTTATATATTCAAATGGGAATACTAAATTTCGTAATAGCTCAGGATAATCCAAAAATATTTACAATTTTAAAGCCGAAAGCCCGTTTTAATTATTAATGATATTTTATTATGTATTTTTACTTCATAATTTTCAGAATATGAAAAATCTGTTGACCTTTATTAAAGATAAATGTTCCAGTAATGGAGGTCAATGTGACGTTGGTCATTGTGCACATGATTTTTTAAATTTCGAGCACTGCATAAATAATAGAAATAATAAATAAAAAAACGAAGTATTAAAGTTTACTCGCTTTTTGTTTATGGCTGAAAATAATTTTTTCTTCATTACTTACTTTTGTGGCATCCTCGGAGCATGTGACAGAAATCAATTTGGTATATGATCATATTAGCATATTATTATTATATTTCATGTTATATTTTCCATAAAACAAAGAAGGTATACTTAGAAAAAGATTTGGTCCAATAAAAAAAAAATTTGTTGGTTTACCCGTAGTATTTTGTTGCTACATGGATTACAAAATCCCTGGCGAAAGTATCGGATTGAAATTCATTCCGATTCAATCAGAACTATTCCAATTCATTCCGATATCTGTATCCGAGCCAATGGGAATCATTCCGAACCAATCCGAAAAACGTTTTGTATTTCGTTTGACGAAAAACGGTCAAAAATAAATCCGACTTAATCTGATTAATTCCGAGACATCAATCCGAATGAATCCGAACCAATCCAAAACCAAGTTTTCAATCAGAATCAATCCGAATAATTCCTACTTTGGAATTCGGTTTGGATCAACCCGAGCTCGGATTGATTCGTATTGATCTGAATTGAAAACTTGGTTTCGGATTGGTTCGGATTCATTCGGATTGATGTCTCGGAATCAATCAGATAAAGTCGGATAAATTTTTGATCGTTTTTCATCAAACGAGATACGAAACGTTTTTCGGATTGGTTCGGAATGATTCGCATTGGCTCGGAATGAACTTCAATCCGATACTTCCGCCAGGGGTTGTTTGGTTGATCTAAGAGAACAATTTTGTTTAATGAAACAAATTATTTTTGAGTATATAATCTGTATGATAATTTAAGATGCAATAAGAGTATATTTAATAATTAATATTAAAGAAGAGGAATAATTACTAAAGCGAAATATCAATTTTGTAATTCTAGTGACTTAAAAAAAATGGTATTTATGAAAAATGAGTTGTATGAAACTTTTGTGCTACATTGTTTTGTTTTCATATAGAATGGCAATTATAAAAGACAAGTGCAGATATCAATAATAATAATAGTCACAATTATGTGAATAATATGCATGCCAAACACATGATGACACCTTTTTCAAACAGTAGATATCACTTTATTACCTTGTTGAGTAATTTTAATTTATGTCACAGTGCGAGAAAAGCAATTATGGTATTTACTTCAGTTGTTTCTAGAGAGTTACATATATCGAAGTTTATGAAATGTTCGAAGCACTTTGAAGCTATCGAAGTTATATCATAAGCATTGATGAAATTGATGTAATTAATTATTTTACATTTATGTACGATTAATATTAATATAGACATTGTATTATTTCATGAAAAATTTAAATTATACTGAAAAAATAAGTTTAACAACGGTTAATGGAATAAAATCTGTTACATTTACTCAGTCAATTAGTTAAAAGAGTAACAGTTAAAATTTGTGTAAATTTAACAGACCTTTCAGTAGAATTCACCAATTTTTTGTAGACTTATCATATTTTTCGATAAAAATTACAGATATGACTATTAAATTTACAGAATGAAGAATTTTATTAAAAATTTTAATTCAACAGACATCTCTGCAATATTTATTCAAAAATCTGTTATGCTCACAAAAAGAGGGTGAATTTTGCTGAAATATTTGTTAAATTTACAGAAACATTATGGTGTCATTATTTGAACTAATTGATTCAGCTGGTACAATAAATTTTTTTCTTCGTGTTCAAACTTCGAATCTTCAAACCTTCGAAACTTTCAAATTTCGCAGCAAATTAATAGCCCTAGTAAATGTAACAACGCAATTGGTAAAATTTATAAATGATTTCAAATTAGGTGGTTGAGTTCGAATTGAAAGATCCGGGCTCGAATCCCGGCACAGTCGAAAGCGTCTTTTTTACACAGAAAGATTTCAAAATTCTTTAAATTTATAAATAATCAATGTATTATTTATCATTTTATCCTCCAAGGGCACATGTGACGGTTTGAAACAATAATTTGTACTATTTAATTTTTTCCGAGTATAGGGGCATAATTCCAAATATTTCTCACGCAGAAAAAAGATTAGTAAAATATACAGAAAGTTCAGTACTTATTTTTACAACTTGACTTCTTAGTAGTATTTTTGAATCTGTTTTCTGGGTGAGAAATGTTTTCTAATAATGTTTTAATTTTATATAAAATATATTAATATAATTACAGATGAAGTCAGATGACCCCTGTATCTCTCGATGAGCTCTGTGTGAATTTTGAAGACTCTGGGAGCCATTTGTGTGCACGAGGTCCAAACTGCCACGAGAACCGCTCAAGGCGTGATTAATGTATCCGCCACTGAGTTTTCCTATTTTATCATCGCCTATGCTATCGCTTCCCTTCATCCTGGAATCAGAATTTTTACTTTTTTTAATCATAATTACAAATATTTTCCATATTATATGTAGAATGAGACTCAGTTGAAAAAATTTATGCTTTCTAGATATGAATCAGTCAAAATTTACTGATTATCAGTGTAATTTGACTGATTCAAATAGCTAAAAAGAGGTTACTGTAAATCAGTCAAATTCCACTGATTGCTTTAGTGAAAATTAACTGGTTTAACAGTGAAAATATTTTTTCCACTGATTCAATTAATGATAATCAACTGATTTAACGGTGAAATATATTTTTTAACTGGTGAATCAGTGAAAAGGCAAATCAATAATTCAATCAGTAAAAATTTGACTGATTCAGATTTAGAAAGTGAACAATGCACCGATTTTCGTGAACAACAGATTTGTCAGTGAATATCACAGGAGTACGTGTTAAATTTACAGAATAAGATTTTTTTTCGAGTTTTTATTCCAACTGTCATTTTTTTTGCATTTACTGACAATGAGTCCATAGGTTAAAATAGTGCCAGCATAAAAGTTCTGTAAATTTAACAGGAATTCCAGTCGAATTCACCACTTTTTCGTAAACTTAAGAGACTTGTCGATAAATATAAGAAAAAATGTCAGTTGAAATAACAATTCGAGAAAAAAATCTTCTGTAAATTTAACACGTATTCCTGTGATATTCACTGACAAATCTGTTATGTTCACGAAAGGCGGTGAATTGTTCTTAAATATCTGTTGAATTTAGAGAAATTTTATTCTCTCACTATTTTAACTTGTGGTAAGCTCGATATTTATTTTTACAACTTGACTTTTTAGTAAATTTTACATAAAGTTCTGTTGAATCAATTCAGAGTGCCTATTAAAATCCGAGGTAAAATCGATCAAATATGAACTTACTGTAAATTTTAGAATCTTTTTTCTGCGAGTAAATTGTTATTTAATCTACATACACTGAAATTTTATTAGTTGGCATAACTAATAAATAACCAACAACTTTTTTGTTGATGTTACTAATTGCATTGTTATTTCAAGAACTCGGGTAAGAAAATCAAGCAGAAAAATATTTTTAAACAAATATTTTACATATATATATATATATATATATAATTATTTATTCTAATTAAAAAAATCCCCTGTTACATCTTCTTTTCTTAATTAAAAATGAGTTTGTTCAGATTTATTTGAATTGAAAAATTTTTTTGAAATAATTAAATGCGAAAATTTTAATGGCAGTTTGCATTTTTTGAATATAAACAATTTTTTTCTGCCTGGATGAATATTAAAAAAACATCAGGTCATATATTATAGGTTAATATTTGATCGGACAATTTAATGGCTGTTATGCAACTGGTTTAATCAAAGATCGATAAAAACACTTCTCGCCGGAAGTGTAATCAATGCAATCAAATCTATCATATATTATTAGAATATCAACTTAATCATCAATATTGAATGCATAAAAAAATTGAGCCAATAATGAGCAAAGATAAATTCCATAACTTAGAATGACAATATTGCATCAGATTTTATCACGTGCCTTTACTCGTATCATGCATCTTGCTAATTAGAATAAAATACACTGTAAATATGAAATTAAGTTATTAGTATGTATTTCAACGTATATTCGTATTTGAATCAATTCTCATCATCAAAACCGAATCAGTATACCAATGGGTAGCGAACCTTGAACATAATTTACACGGATCATTATTTTAATTAAGGTACTTCATCCGTGAAAATTAAACCTCAGGTAAAAATACATAATTTTGATATCAAGAATAGCGATATTATTGATGAAGGGATCATTTGAAAGGTAAGAGATTATTTTCCAAGAAAAATATTTGAAACATTAAAAAATAAGGCATTTAACAAATTTTATTTTAACCCGAACTTTTTTTCTTATCGCTCCATGTCAAATTTTTAAAAATGATGTAATTCTAATAAAACACAAATTTTCGCTGATGAACGTGACTAGATTCCTACATTACCGGCATTTCAGTTTGTGTAATCCCATTTCCATAAAAAATATGATAGGTAACTGAAAATTTGTAGAATTAAATAAAATACACTTATATAGGTCTCTCTGATCATAAATGTTTATAATTATAAAATTAGTTCTTTTCAAAGAAATTTTTTTTCATAATTATAAACAATTATGATCAGAGAGACTTATCTTAGTGCATTTTATTTACTCTCACAAATCTTCAAATTGTTATATCATTTTCTACAGAAATGCTGGTAAGGTAGTAAATAGTTTTAAAAATATAGTACCCTCAGAAATATATAAAAGTTGAGAAAATCAGGGCCGCCTTTAGCATGGGGCCAGCGGGGCCATGGCCCCGCAGCCTCCACCAGTTGAGGTCCTCCACCAATGCAATGTAACTTTCCAATTAAAACGAAATCCGAAAAAATTGAAAAAACCAAGAAAAAAAATTGAAGCAGTTATTGCTGTCACCGTGCAGTTTCTTATAGAAATTCGAATCAGTGAGTTTTTATGTTTTGCATTTAGCAATTATGGAAAACATAAAAAAATTACTACGGAATTATATTTTCTCGAAATTAAAAAGAAATTAGAAATTTTGTGGGCCCCCGCAAAATATTGGCCCCAGGGCATCAAAATTCTTAATCCGACCCTGGATAAAATAAATGAGCTGAAGACAACGTTTTCTATTTTAAGATATAAGTATAAGATCTCAAAAAGCGATAATGCCGAATTTGGAATCTTGAAGAAAATAATTTGACAAATTACTATTCAGAATCCAGAATAAGAATATCTCACCCAGAAAAAAGTTTCTTTGATTAAAAAAAAATTTCTTTGAATCAAACAATTATATGCATTGCTATACAATTTCTGGATTGTTTTTTTACTTTAAATTAAAGAAATAAATTTATATACGTAATGTGACTTACAGAAATATTTTCTTCAATTTAAAGAAAAAATTGTCTTCGTTCGAGGTAATAAAATTGAATAAATTATTTCTTAAGTTTTTGCCGGTATTTTGTTTGGATCAAATAAATAATGTTTAAATAGTGTATTTCATATCAAGTTCGTTAAAATCCTTTCCGCATGTGATACGAACGATATTTTTCCCGCACTAGTGCAATAAAATTTTAAGTGTGCGAAAAATTAAAACAAAATTAAAATTTTCCCGCACTAGTGCGAGAAAATCAATTTTTCGCACGCAAAACGATACCGACAAGGCTAACTTTCGGTGTACGGCGCACAGGAAAATAATTTCTTTCATTTAAAAAAGTCTGTAAAAGTGATTTCTTAAAATCAAATAAATTTATATTTGCTCTAAAGGTTTTTTCACTTCGAATTGAAGAAGTGAAGTTAAAAAAACGATTTCTTGAATTTAAAAAAAACTTTTTTCTGGGTACTCATTTAGAAAACTTATAATAATATAATAAATATTTCTTGACTTTTAAAAGTATGTAAATTTTTATTATATTCGCCATAAAAAGTTGATGTTGTATATATTTAGTGTCATTGTCAATTATTTATTCGTCAGAAAAATAACCACGTGGTTTATTGCGCTCGTTGTAACAGATCTGAGTAAAATGATTGTGTAAGTTTACGCAGATATGAATGTGTGGACTTGATACGGTCTCGTGATCGAGTCATGTGAGCAAAAATTCTTATTAATCACCGCTTAATCTCTTAAAATAACAACAGCCTCTCCAGGTATACGAGTCGCCGAGAAATGTGACTAGAGAAAAGACCTGTTGACAAAAGTCACATGTCAAATCACATGGCTCACTTGTACGCAACAAGTTTTAGTAATGAGCTTATGATGGCTTGACTCTTGTGAAAAAAAATATTGGATTAAGGGAATGTGAAACTTGAGAAAAGTAGCAATTTCATGTGAACAACTTGGTTTAGTTTACACATTTTACGGCCGAAAATACATTAAATTTTGTTTCCTAAATTTGGGAAATGGTAGAGAAGATGAAAACGGAGGTTGATAGACTAGTTTTCACATTGATAAGAACATTTTTTCAATAGATGTAAAATTGAACTTTTTTTTATTTTCCAATTCAAAAGTTGTCTATTTACGTCCGTTTTTGTTTTATCTACCATTTCCCAAATTTTGAAAACAAAATTTTATGTATTTTCGACACAAACATGTAGAAACTTAAAACCAATAAGAAAATCCAATATTTAATCTGCGAAAAAGGAATGGATCCAATACTTCTCTTTCATAAGTGACTAGATTAAATTATATTGAAATAGTGGAAAAGTATTGGCAAGTATTGGAACCAATACCTTTTTATCCATTAATCTTTTTCTTGTAAAGGAACCCTATTGGAAAATTTTACGAGGAAAACGACGTCAAAAATAAACGTTTTTTTTAGATTGAAAAATACGCAATTTTGACGCAGTTTCTTATGTAAATAGTTTTTTTGTGGTTCAATACGTATTTTAATAGTGATTTGTTGAATTTTTTTGGAATTTCCGCAGTACAAGGAATAATCATAAAATTATGATAAATAATAAAAAAATTACATCAGAAACAACATTAAATCAAAAACTATATGTATTTTTTTATCCGAAAAAATTATGTTTTTGAGGTAGTTTTATATGTCAAATTTTTTAATAGGAGACCTTTTCTTTGTTTATATATTTAAATTATCCTCAGCTTTCGAACGTCAAAATTTTCGAAATGAGGTAAAATACACTAAGTCACTGAACAAATTTACACTTTCAAAAATGTTGTCCCACTAAATAGATTTTAATGCACAATAAGTAAATTGGAATTCATACTTTTATAAATTAAAAAAATGAATCTACATTTATTTTTAATAGTTTATTATTAAAAAACGTCCTTTCTTGGATTACTAAATATTGAAAAGGCATTATTCATAATGTGAGTTCGAAATTTTTCATTTATTTGCTCATGTACACCCAGAAAACAGTTTCCTTGAATCAAAGAAACATTTCTTTGATATAGGGTCAAAGAAAAAATTTCTTTGAATTAAAGAAAGTTTTGTTAATTCAAAAAAATTTCCTTTAATCCAAAGAAATAGATTTGTTTACACTAAAGAAAATTTTCTTGAATCAACAAAACTATCTTGAATTCAAAAATTTTTTTTCTTTTATCGTATATCAAAGAAATGTTTCTTTGATTCAAAGAAACTGTTTTCTGGGTGTAAGATAACTTTTTTAATTTACAAAGTATCTTTCTGAAAATTTGGGAAACGTAACAAAAGACAATAAAGCACGTCTGTCAGCTTCTTTTTAGTAAAAATTTTGAAAAAAATTCGAAAACTGATCGACAATTACAGTTAACTGTAAAATGTTTTGTAGAATTTTCACTCAAACGCAGTTGACAGACTTTCTCTATCGTGTTCTATAGTATTTTTCAAATTTTCAGAAAGATATTTTGTAAAATAAAAAAGTTATCTTACACGAACTTTTACAGGAATTTGGTCACGTGATTTGGTTGATCCATGGCCTTAAAGAAAAAAATTTTCTTCGTTCAAGGTAATAAAATAAAATAAATTATTTCAGTTTTTTCCAGTACTGTATTCGAAGCAAAAAAATATATTTCTAAATCAAATAAATAATGTTAAAAAAATCATTTCTTTCATTTTAAAAAATTCTTCTACGTTCAAGTTCAGTTAACTTTTGCACTTAATACACCCAGAAAACAGTTTCTTTGATATACGATCAAAGAAATAATTTCTTTGAATTGAAGAAAGTTTTGTTGATTCAAAAAATTTTTCTTTAATGTGAACAATTCTATTTCTTTGGATCAAAAAAATTTTTTTTGAATTAACATAACTTTCTTTAATTCAAAAAATTTTTTTCTTTGACCGTATATCAAATAAACTGTTTTCTCAGTGTACCACTTTATTATATCGTGACATGTTTCCGTACATGTTCAATGTTTTATTGACCCACAATAACAATTCTGTAATAGTTAATTTGGCATGGGGTCAGTTTTGATACGGATTTATTTTTTTAAGTGATAGAGCCTTTTGTATTTTTTATGTGTTCTATCACTTAAAAAAATAAATCCGTATCAAAACTGACCCCATGCCAAATTAACTATTACAGAAGTACCACTTTATATTATAACAGTCAGTGTTTTAGCTTTTTTTTTGTCAAAAATTGAGATCATCTGAAAATTCGAATTACACACTAAGATTTAAAGGCAATGTTCCGAAGAGGTGTGATGAAGTGCATAACAGTAGAACAAGGGTGTATCTATGTACCAAGAGTTACGTGAGTATACGGTTGTGGGTATTGAAATGGCCCCAGTACCTATTTTATGTAAGACTGCGAAATCGTTTCATAACTTTTACATTTTATCACAGGACGCAACGATCAATACCATCTTACACGCGCAACGGGTCATTCGAAATTCGATAAGACGTGTGTATAAAATAAAGTAGATTGTCCCAAAAAGAGGAACCATCTGACCTGACTCAAAGTCAGCATTATCAAATCACAAAAAACTTGTTATCAACAGTTGTATTTGAACAGATAAGAACTTTTCATTCTTTTTAATCAGCACTTTACATTCCTTTTAATCATTTCATATATTCATTACTGAATTTAAGTACAGAAGTAGTAAATAACATAGAAACGAATAGATAATTATTGAAACGGATAGCTTTAACGGGTGAGATAATGATTGAAGAGAATAGACGGATAGCCTTCGGACACAACAGGATTAAGGCTTCACAAAAGAAGTATTAAAACCTATAATTGCTCACAGCTGACGGATTTAAACGGATAAGGTTTTAATCCTTCTTACTATCGGCAGGATCATTTTGAAAAGTAAAAGAATTCCAGAGACTGAATCCCTAGTTCAAAAATTTGATTAAAAATTAATGTACTTACAGTTTTGAACGTTCATTGAACGATCACAAAATTTTTTTTTCCATAAAAAAATTAATTATTATATTTATATTCAAGGCCCTTCAAATATACAGTCGTTCATGAACAATACGCTATTTTTTAATTTTCTGGACCAAAAACTAATGACTTAGTTTAACAACAAAATTTTTCCATCGTTCAATGAACGTTCAAAACTGTAAGTACATTAAAAATTATTAAATCCTAATCGTTATTTCGTCCTATAATAAATGTTGATCATTTTGTGCTACTGTAACTTCCTTATTATAAGATTACTCAGCTTCTTTTGCTTTTCTTTGACTCATTAGAGATTATTTCCTTTTCCCGTTACTTTTCACGTTTAAAATGTAAAAAGGAAGCAATAAAGTCATGAATCAGTGTTTCTGAAAGAGGATAATCCGTTGCAAATGTCAACAAAGACGTTTCATTTTTCGAAATAGGAGAATCATTCGCACGTGATATCGATCAATATAGGACAATCAATATGATCAATATATGACAATAGCCAATCGTAACCACTTGTACTAATTTCCACTACTCTATGATTGTTTATAAATCAAGCGAATGTTTTCAAATGACTAGGATGCTACTATTTTATTTTTTTCAACGTCTGAAAAAAGGATATTTAAAAAGGATAAAATATCTAAAAATAGCAATGATTTATAAATCAATTTGAATAAACACAAGAACGTCCCATGTAGAAAAATTAACGTCCCTCCCTTTTAAGTTTTTCTCGTAAATTATTGAGATATGGGAAAAATCCAGTAAAAGAGCATTTTCCTCTTTAAGAATTGTGAAAGAAATGGCCTTTTGCTTTTATGCTTCAAAAATAGGTCAAGATACCAGAAATTTTCCTCATAATATGGAAAAATAATTTTAGGTCAACAGAATTTGAAAAAGTGTGTGGAGGTTCTATTTGAGTACATATTCCATGTTGCATCAAGATATTTTATTATCACGTTGTTTAGCCGAAACAGTTAATTCTTAAAGTACGAAAGCACTTAGAAATCATGTCTCTTTTTGAAAAGACATTCTTATCAATTTTGGCGGAACAGCTGGTATTGCAGCTGTATGAAGACTTTTCGAAAATGGTTTCAAGAAAGTAATTATTCTGAAAGCCGGAAACAGAATTGGCAGTAAGATAAGAGGACGATATTCCAATGCCAGGATTTTCTGGAGAAGAGAAATCTATTGGACAATATCTTGAAATAACGTAATTATTTCCCTTTTGTAGTTTGTAGAAGAGTTGATAAATAATAGAAATATGTTTTTTTTACTAACGGGTCATAAAGTGCATTTCATTGCCTCCTGTGGGACAAACAAATCCATTTTTCCACTAGCGGGTCATAAACCGGATTTTATTGCACCGAGTGGGCAAACAAATCCACTTTATGGCCCTCTAGTAGGAAAATCGTGTGTGACACGGGAAAAACGTTAATTTTACTGGCGTGGTTGTTAACCTCGCTTTTCCCGGGCATCAAACTTCACACTCGCAAAATAAATTTGTTTTCCCTAGTTATACAATACACTATTTCGATCAGGGAAAAAAAAGTTTATTTTGTGAGTGTGAAGTTTGTGGGACTCGGAAAAGAAATGTTTTCACATGTTGCAAACAATTTTTTTCCCACTTGGGGCTCGAAAAATGGATTTTTTTGCCCCGCAGTGGGAAATAAAATACACTTTATGACCCCCTAGTAGAAAAAAACATTTATTTCCCTAGTTGCACAATATAATATTGTGTGTGGTGTTTGGGGTAACCATAAATAGAAACAACATAAATAATAAATAGAAACATACAGTTTCTTTGAATCAAAGAAACATTTCATTGATATACGATCAAAGAAAAAATTTCTTTGAATTAAAGAAAGTTTTGTTAATTCAAAAAAATTTTCTTTGATCCAAAGAAATAGATTTGTTTACATTAAAGAAAGTTTTTTTGAATCAATAAAACTTTCTTCAATTCAAAGAAATTTTTTCTTTGACCGTATATCAAAGAAATATTTCTTTGATTCAAAGAAACTGTTTTCTGGGTGAAGAAACTTTACTAAAATTTCTTGTGAATTAGAATTTCTAGTCTATGTGACTAAAACTCAAGAAAATATTAAAATGCAATCAATTTTCAGGTTTTGAAAGAACTTTGAATCGTATCTGCAATGGATTGATAAGAAAATGTTTTTTACGTCGGAGTAGGCAAATTTTGGTGCAAATTTTGAACAATCTGGTAAAACTTATGGATGTATAGAAAATTGGAAGGAACGCGGATCTTCCACCATCATTGACGTAATTATGGTAATAATAAATCACGATTTATATAAATTAAAGCAATGTAATAAGTATTTTATTATATTTTAATGAGGATATAAATGATTGAATGTATCAATCTTATTTTATCTGAATCATCATTCAGAAAAAATAACCAAACGCTGCAGAAGAACCTTCGGTTATAGAGGTTTGTTCTTTTTCTGAAAAACCTGACGATAAGAGTATATAGATAACCATATACTAACCCAAAATATGGGAATCAAGAAAAATTTTTTACTTTTTTAACAAACCCTTTTAGAATTGTACCCAAAATGAAAATTAAGTCCCTGGGTTCAAATTATATTGGAAGAAAAAGGATAGAACAGAACTTGCAAGAGATGTATGTTCTCTTGATAATAATACACTGTAGAAAATTTCTTCGGCAATTTTCCCTAAAATTTCGGGACGCTAATTCCCGCAAGGTTTCTGGATTTTTCCCAAACATTTGTTAGTAAAAATTTCCGAAACTCCTTAAATTTTAGGAAATTTTTCCAAAATTTGTAGTCAATTTCCAGACATTTTAGGGGAATTCCCTAGAATATTGGTGCAAAGCATTTTCCCAAAGAAAAATGTGGAATTATCCCCGAGAAATTGTAGGGAAATTTCCCGAAATTATTGGTTCTAGTCTGAAATAGGGTGACCATAATTGATTTTCGAAAAGTAGGACAGAAAAGTTTGGAAAAGAGAACAAAGTAGGACAGAAAAGTTTGAAAGAGGACAAAGTAGGACAGAAAAGTTTGAAAAAGAGGATAAGATAGGACAGAAAAGTGACTATATTTTATTAAATGTTATCAACGCTTAACATCTTATATTTTTATTTTTGAAATCTGATACAATTTAATTAATAATCTAATGAGTTGAAAGATTATTTTTGAGTTGTTGAAGTTTGACAATTGACGAAGAAATCGTTAGATGGCATTGAAAGATAAATTTTTTTACAAAAAAAAATCCAAAAGTTGATTAAAAAATAAAAATTTATCATTTGGAAAATCCGGACAAAGTCAAAAATCCTGTAGGACAACTCAACAACCCCTAAAATGAGGACATGTCTGGGGAAATCCGGACGGATGGTCACCCTAGTCTGAAAGAAGTTGGCTTTTGGGCCTACATGAATTTCTAATTGTCAGATATAACCCTCAAATACTGATGGAGTCGAGTCTCAGGAAAATATTCGCAAGATATGAATAATCTTTCGAATCAACAAGTATTGAATCATGTCATCAAAGTTCTTCGAAAATTTTTCGGGTAAAATTATAATATAGTAGAGTCCATCAAAATAATTAGGTAATCATATGAAAAATTAGAAATGGTTTTTAAGGTTAGGTATTATATATTCTTACATAAATGTATATTAAACCTCATGTCTTGGTGAAGATCAAGGTGGAACACCAACGAAAAAAGCACAAGCCTCTAAGTAAACTATTAATAAATGATGCGTAAATAGATAAAGTCTCTTCATTATTCTGATTTTATTTAAGATAATTCTATTTGCGAAGGAGAGACATTTCCAAAAATGTTTGGAACCGTACAAGGTGCAATTTCTTCTGTAAATCATGAAGCCGGAAGGCTAACTTGGATTTATCAAAGTTCAAAGTTTATTAATCAACAGTATTAACGTACCCGGGTACGTTGAATCAAGAGTTTTTTAAGTCAAAGGTCATCACTGATTAGATTAATGATACTTTTGCTTAGATTTTGACTTTAGTGATACAATCTCAAAAATTAATTCTAAACATAATTACCCTGGCGAAAGTTTCGGAAAGGAACTCAATTCTATTAATTCCGAGCCAATCCGAAATCTGTTTCCGAAATGATCCGAAAAAGGTTCTGAATCTCGTTTGATACAATTCGGTTAAAAACCAATCTGGCTTAATCCGATTCATATCGCTTCAATTCAAGACATCAGTTCGAATGGATCCGAACCAAATTTTCAAACTCGGATTAACCTAAACCGAATTTTCAATCCGAATCCATTCCAATGAATCTGAGGTCGGAATAATTCAGATTGAAAACTCAGTTTAGATAAATCCAAGCTCAGGTTGATTCGGATGGAACCCGAATAAAACAGACTGAGACAGATCGGTTTTAACCGATTTGCATCGAACGAGATTCAAAACGTTTTACGGATTGGTTCGAAATGGCTCGGATAGCTCTGATTTTCTCGGATTGAATTCCAGTCCGAAACTTTCGGTAAAGTAAATTATCTTCTTTGATAACATAAACGAACTTTCAAAATATATCAATGTTGCGTCTTGGCTCGTCTTTGGATATATTTTATTTGGTAAATTCATCAACATAAATTAGTAAATACAAATATTTATCTTATTGCAAGAGTTATTTTGTAAATAATATCTTCCTTGCTTCTATCATTTGAGAGGAATAGATCTTGCATTCATTGAGTCATTAATGTAAGGCAAATAAAATACTGTAAACATAATATCTTCAAAAGAAACATTTATAGTTTACTTTTCATAAATTGTAGCAATTCTAAATTACTAAACTGGCAACTTTGACACAAAATTCCACTGCGGTCGTTCATAATCGTATTATCTAATACCGCACTTCGTGCTTTTAAGATGCATTAAAGTCACATAAAATATACATTGATAAATATATCACATTCTTATTGTTCTTCACATGCTCTTTTTCTGTGAAATCACAAATGACGAAAAATTTCATTTGATAATGAATTTATATTTTGAGACACTAGGTCTAAATTAATTTTATTATTTCTGAACTTAGAAATGTCCATGGACTGGTTTTCAACATGCCAATTTTTATATCATAACTCGTTTTTCGAATTCTATTAATAGTTTATCAAACTAATTGTAAGTAAAACTAGTATTCTTACTTGAAAAGCGAAAAAATTATATGTCCTCATTTGAATTTAAGGCTGTAATATAAAATTTTTAAAATATTTATAATAAAAATTTTCATAAGATATATAATTATTTAGTTCAAGATGGTAAAGATTTTGAAATTAAACCTACCTAAATTTTTGATCGTTTGTCCCAGTTTTTTCGAATAAACTCTTTCCTTGGCACTGATAACGTTTCTCCTATCTTCTCCACTTTTTCAACATTTTCTGTTAGTTTCTCTTGGAAAATATATGAAAATTTTCTATAACACCAAAAAAAAAAAATATTAATGTTCTCCGATATCGTTTCTGTTTCGTCACTTGAAGGGATATTATTTTCAACATTCACTGTTAACTCGCGTTTTTTGTGCTTTTGGTTAAAAGAGGCTTAAATATTACAATGATTTCGCGCTTATTCGTTTTCGGTCTGGAATGAAGACTGAGTTGACACGGGCGCGCAACTTGCCATATAAATGGTACGGAGTAGCAGGTTTCTTCCAGTTTCTACAGTATTTCCCCGAGTCGTTACTCGTTACACAGATCACTCCGGCAACCCCCACATGATGACGTCACTGGCGAACACGCCAATCGGGACGACGACTCATGACTTATTTACATACTCGGTCGCCTCACTAACAATCCGATGGGCCCTAAATAATTATTAAAATATACATCTCGCAAACGCCTAAACTTTCCCTAACTTTTATTCAGTTACGTGTCTTATAAAATTGAGAAATTCTATCACTTTTTATTTTAATCTAAGAAATAAATTAAACAATTATTAATTAATCAAGTTATTGTAATTGTGCGGATTGAAATTCAAAACGAGTGAATTAGGGCAATTCTAAACGATTCTGAAATTTGTTAAATCGGTTAAAAATTAATCCCATTCATTCAGGTTTAGTTCGAGAATTCAGTACAAATGAATTCGAACCAAGATTTTAATGCGGATCAATCCGAGCTTGATTTGAACCAAATCGAATTTTCATTCTGAATGTATCCGCGGTCCGAATGATTCGGATTAGAAATTCGATTTGAATCAATCAGCGCTCGGATTGATTCGAATGATTTCGTATTGAAAACTTTCTTCTTATTTATTCGGATAGAACCGGTATTTGTAAACCGGAAGACCAATCTGATTTACTCTAGTTCAATCTGCTACTTCAGTTCGAATGACCCAACTATGTTCTATATCCAAATAAATCCGAGTTCAGATTGACCCAAACCGAATTTTTAATCCGAATTATTCCGACCGCGGATTCCTTCGAAATGACAATTCGATTTATAAATCAATCAGAGCTCGGATTGGTTCGAATGATTTCTTATTGAAAACTTTTTTCTCATTTATTCGGATAGAACTGGAATTTGGAGACCGGAAAACCAATCCATTTCACTCTGGTTCAATCCGGGACTTCAGTTCCAATTCCAATTCGAATTTTTCCGACCGCGGATTTATTTGAAATGGAAATGTGATTTAGATCAATCAGAGCCCGGATTGGTCCGAATGATGAAAACCAATCCGATTCGCTCCGTTTCAATCCAAGACTTCAGTCCAAGCTTTTAAAACCAAGTTTTTAATCTGAATTCATCCAAGCGTGGATGGATCTAAATCCAATATTGAATCCGAATCATTCCGACCTTAAATTAATTCAGATTTGGAAACAGATTTCGGAATAACTCAAATTCGTTCGGATTGAATTATTTTATTTTCCTGACATATTTTTTCTTCAGGGTGCCCAATATTTTTTCGAATTTCAAATACATTCCTTATTTAGTTACTATTTTGTGATTTTAGGTCAATTTTCAAAAATCTTAATAATTTTTCGCAAATATCGTAAAAATTCTGTAATTTCTAGAACATTTATGTGTATGTTTTAGCTTCATAATATCGATCATCGTCAGTGAAAAAAAAATTCATGATATTTTTAACTAAGACTTTGTTGACCGTAAAAAATGGATCTATTTTCCTAGCGAGGTGACTAATTTCTTGTTAATTAAGAAAATTTGTTGAAATAAATATAAGAAAAGTATCAAATATAAGGAATCTATGACGCAACTTTGCTATTAAATAAAAAATTTCAAAAGTCCTCAGTATACTAAAAAAGGGGACATTTTATATGTTTTTTCGTAAAAGCATGGACACGGTGACAGGCAAGACAAAAAGGGGACACGTCCCCGGTAAACGGGGATGTATAGTCACTCTACCTCAGTGATATAATTATATATAACTCTAATTGAAATCCCACATCTGCTTACGCATAACGAAAATCTTTAATATTCTATTAGAATTTTAATTAAGTACATTATGATATACAATGATAAATTCTCTGATACACAAATATTTTCTCAGAATTTAACAGATCTTCTCTACCAGAATTAATTTTCACAACAGATTCACACATTTTCCTTATGTTGATTCAGACAAATTAACATTGAACCTCCAGAAGTTTTTAATCGCATTTTATACAATTGGGATCAATCATTCTATATTATTTCTGTAAATTCCTTTCTTACATTAAATTCTGGTTAAAGTCATAAAGTCTGGGTTTAAGAACGTAACTCGTGCAATATTAAGTGCATAAGTACCCATGTAAAAAAAATTAACAATTAAATCAAGAAATGTCCTATAAACAAAATTTTTTTTTTTCATCTGATTTTTGAAAAATTACTTTTCTTCTTTGAACTACAATTAAAAATAATCATCCCTAGCAAAAGTTTCGTATACGAATTCAATCCGAGCGAATCCGGCAATTCCGAAAGCTGTTTTCGAATCATTCCGAACTAATCCGAAAAACGTTTTGGATCTTGTTCGATGCAAATTGCTTAAAAATCAATCTAACTCAATCCGAGATTTCAATCGGAATGAAACAGAGAACAGAATGATTCGGATCAATTCGGATTGATGCCTCGACTGTAACCGGACTGGATCGGATTGATTTGTATCGAACGAGATTCAAACAACTTTTAGGATTGGTTCGAAATGATTATAATAACCAGAACATTGTAAATTTGTTTATGATCGGTAAAGAATTTATTCTACCAAGTAGAGGAGTTATTTGTTCAAACTGTATTTGAAACTATAGAAGTGTGATAATAAAAGTAGTTGAATTTCAGCAGTGAATCATACAATCTAAAGTTTACATTCAGGTATATCATACACGAGGTGTAATCTATTGTCATTCTTGCTCAGGTAATTACATTAACTTCTTTTAAACCTTGAGACTAATTGATTAACGTTTCGCTTACTTTATATTTAAATGCAAAATAAAAAACTTTGTAAAGACCAACAAATTAAAAAATTTAACTTCGTTGTCCTACAATGACAGTTTCAAAAATTTATTCTTTATGTCTTCACGTATTATTCAGAACACAGAGAAACTTTTTATATTAATTTTTACTATAGTATTTTTCAATTTAGGGAAAAACCTATCACTTTGAGAACTTTTGTTGGTAAAAATACGAAACTTTATAATAATGATATGAAACTTTAGTATAGACTATAGTAAAATTTGCTATGAACTATGCTGAAGTTTCATATGATTATTATAAAGTTTAGTATTTTTACTAACAAAAATTCTCAAAGTGATACATTTTCCCTAAATTGAAAAATACTATAGTAAAAATTGATATAAAAAGTTTCTCCGTGAATTTGTGCATTGAGAAATTAAAAATAGTTGCAGTTTATTTATTCATAAATGTTAGAGACAAATGATGATTGCTTGAACATCATAAAAGTCTAATTTATTATGCATATCATACATATTTGACTATTTAAAAATTTCCTATTTAAGATAGATCAATTAAACGTGATTTTAAATTATTTAAATACGAAAAAGTGGAATCAAATATGCATAAGAGTCAATCCTTTTTTTAAAATCACGTTCAGTCATTTAATATACGTTTTTAAAATTCAAACTTTAATTCGGGTACATTATATTTTATAAATTCAAAAGTATTTTTTAATGACAGTAGTAAATTAGAAATTAATGTGATAAACAAAATCACAGAAACGAATACGCAGCTGAAATACAAATGAACAATTAATGGAATTATCATTAAAAACTTTTCTGGTTGTTATCAAGGTCACTCACAATTCACCCAAGCATGACGGCTCATGGCCTTGATTAAGTATCAATAGCATTTATTAATACTAATATATTTTTCGCCAACTTTGCCCACGCTATAGAAACAAATTCTGCTAAAAATGTATCTTTTAAAAAAATGTTTCTTTTAAAGCTATAGGCCTTTTTATTATTTCTGTTTATATAACTCAGTGAATCAGGATTACAAGGAAAATTTAATAATACATATAAAAAAGATAAAAAACTTGTAAAATAAAAAACTGTTTTGATTAAATGATACGTTTTGTGGGATATTAATACATTCATTTAATAATGTACCAACATTTGACAAAAATAAATTTCAGTTTATTTCCCGGATTATAAAATCAATCTCAACATAGGCATTCAACGCTTTAATATTTTTTACTTTTAATATGAAAAACTAGTTTCTTATTCATATATTCAACTATCCACTTTGGAAGAGAGTTTGTAGTGAGTCACTTTTTGCTTACATGAACTCTCAATGGAGTGTTGTTAAAAGCTTGTGAATGACCCCGAGTATTAATTTTAAATGAAAAAATTCTGGGCCATAAGAAATGCGAATATCCGAAGATGACTTTAGAAAAATATTGTCCACTTTACAAGTCAAGTGACCTAATCGCAACGTGTGATCACTTAACGCTAATTCAATGTTTACTTTCTACTAGGAACAATAATAAATTAATCGCGCTCCATTCGGTCCCGTGACTTACGATCATGAGGCTTTACTTATCAACATGCTAACTAGGTAACTAGTTTGATGAAATAAAATTTCCTAATTCATTAAAACGCTGTGTCATCTTCCCCAAAACTACGAGCAGGTATACAAATTTCAGTAAGTAATTCAATCCGAGGGAATCCAAACCCCATTCTGAATCATTTCAAACCAATCCGAAAACATCCGGATAAGGATTCAAAGATATTTCTTATATTTTAAAAATAAATCTCTAAAAATCGGACAAATATCATTTGTCCAAATTATGCAAAATGAAGGAATAAGACTTTGTAAGACATTTTTTTGGTAATAATAATAATAATAATGTGAGTGTACAAGTTTTAGCAAGCAACGTTCCATGAAATTGGCAACAGAAAGCACGAGATAAGACTTTGGAGACATCTTTTAGTTTAAAGAAACAACAATGCTTAACGGGGGCAAAGAGATCAACTGATCCTAATTACTTTGTATCACATGCTGCTAATTTATGAAGTCTGAAACATTCCAAATTGATTAAATAGAGTATAAGATTTTATTATATTGAATTTATTATTTAAGATTTAGAAATTATATTTTATAAATTTATAAATCCATTAAATAGAGTTACAATATTAGAATTTTGTTAGTTATCAATTACGACTAAAAAGTCGTCAACGAACAACATTTATTAATTAAACATATCATATTTCATATAAAGTAATTTTCATAAATTATAAAAGCCCGTTGACATTAAAGTGGATTGCGGAGCTTTATTTTATTGAATATTTAATTATTTTTTACTTCAAAAGATTTTGAACACTAATTTGAAATAGTCAAATTCGATATACTTCTGAAGAAATAAAATAATTATTTTCGCATTAGCACTCTAAAATTGTTCTTTCTTGAGAATCATCTACCTCAATTCTGTACTGGTTTTTCTTTTATTTTGTTCCAATAATCAGCCACTGTGATGAAATCACGGTAACTATAATGATATATGTGGGAACAAATAAATAAAAAAGTAGAAGAAAAAACTAGTAAAACGAGTTATTGAAGTTTTCATCAGACAAAACTGATTGTGTGCGACTGTTTAATTGCAGTTGTCACGTCGATGAAGTAACAATTAATAAGATACATTCCGCTTCTGATTTTTAAATTACGGCATGCAATCTTGATCGAAAAAAATAAAAAAAACAGCAGTGAACATAAAGTTGAATAGAGTATCGAACTGTTATTCTCTGATAAATCATTTCTAACGGAAATTCTGAACTATTCTTTTAGATAATGTATTTTCTAATATCTGTCTTTCTTATTTATTCAAGAGTTTAGAAAATGTTACCGCAAGTAACATTTGCTCAGGTGTTTACACAATTTTTCTCAGATGTGACTCATCTGAGAGATGCTAAGTGTCTGTCCTATTTTTTTTACGTCAATTCGAATCAGTTTAACCTAATGAAATGATAATTTCAATTTTTACAGCATTCATAGTCAAAAGTAAAGCAAATAATTTAAAATCTAATTAAGTGTGTCGCTTGTATTCACTGTTCATTCATTGAGTAAATGTAATAAAATAAATTTCGAGGAATTAGAATATTTTATAAAACTTAATTAAATTTTTAGTTTATTTGAATGATATGTAAACTATAAAAAACATTATGAGTGGACAAATATTATCTAACAGAAAAAAATTTCTAATCCTGATTGGACGTTCTAAGCACTAGGACCTGTTTATCATTTTATTTTTCTTCTTCCTGAGACATATTTTCAAAGTCGAGTCCATCTGGACTTACAGCCATGTAACATAAAATTCCCTTATTTGGAATTTTCCGAAAAGCTATATAAGCACAGCCATCTGGAGTTCGTCGAGAAACCATCGGTTCAATCGGCCCTGCTTTGGGCAAATCGGGAAACTGATTGCAAAGAAAATTTGCCATCGCTTCTGCTAAAGGTGGAATACCACTTCGAGGCGGAGGTTTCAAAAAAATTCCGTGTAAATGTCCACCTCGAGTCATAATCTTTAGCAGCTGAATATAGTCATTTCGTTTCTTGGAGTTATCCACCGTATCGTCGGGAATCCCTGCGATGCGTCGACACCATTCGCAAATCCTCACGCGATCTGATTATATTTTAAATACTTATTTTTAAATAAAAATCTTTAAAATTTATGAAATGACAATCCATACAAAGAAATAACCTATTTAACTTTGCATATTAAATAGTACCTGTTGGAGAATCAAAATATGAAACTCTTTGCGCTATTTCTCTCAAAGCTTCTTTAAATTCTATGTCACAAATATTCGCCATCGAGTCATAAATTAAAATTTGTTTTAAATAAATAAAAATACAAAATAATATTGACAAATGTGTATAAAATTATGAGCAATGCAATGCAACTAAATTCAGACTATTCAGAATATTCATACAATTCGAATAAGAGAACGCGTTTGGTTCAGTGCAAATCGCGTATTATTATTATTATACTGAATACTTTTTGATATACAATAATAAGCAATAATTAATTAGGTACAGGAACACTTTATTAATTAATCATAATTAATTACGATTAAGAAAGATCAATCGTTCACAGTGAACCGCCTCCATTCTTAAACCCTAATCCAAAATCTATCCAATTAAATTTAAAAACATTCACACTTATTAAAAACGATTTAATTATCATAAATTCAGTTCGAATCATAAATAATTCAGCGCTCTTTTTTGGGGAGGCGGACAGTTGTGACAACATAGATTTTAACAAAATATCATTCTCAAAGATACCGCTCAAAAAATCGTGACCATCTTTCCGTGAAATAAGCACGTTAAAAACATAGTGTCGTAGTACCCAAATATTAGAGGGCATAGTGTGTATCGCCGGTACGATTGACTGAAAAGAAGTCGCCCAACAATAAATAATTACAACGCGCGCGAAGCGGTCTGCGTGACTGCGCTTCAGAAAATTTCAAAATCTAGCATTCTTAAAAACTAAACTAAAAAATAGAGTAGCTTTGCTACTCTATTCTGTAATACTAGAATATATTTATCGCTGCTCGTTGCTGTGTAAATCAGTCAAGACTTTCTACGAGTCTAATAAATCTTGACCGTTATAAATTAGACAAGTCTCACGGTTTTAAAAATTGCTTTAAGTATACAAAATCGTACGGTGATAAAAAAAAGAAATTGTCGAATAATTCTTGTTCAATCATGGCTGCCCTCCCAATTACTGAGCTCTAGGTAGAGAGTGTCAAGCCTCTATCAACTTGACTTTCTTTTAGGCTTAATTCAACCTTACTGCACTAAAAAGGCACAATTTTCCGCACCTGATAAATCATTGTTACATTCTAAACGCTAATGCCTCCCCGCGGTATTTTTTTCTTTCTATCCCAAATCCCGTGTTCATGTATCTTCAGTCTATTCGTACAAGTTTATGCGTGTATGATTATATTTTACAGTGTCAATGATGATTTGCGACATGATGAATCGTAAGTTGCATTCTCAATAATTATCTCTCGCTTTATATATATAATATATATACTATTTTATACGTGTTATATATAAGAATCAGATAGTATATATAATATACATAATATTTATATCCTTAGGGATTAATTTGTAATAATAATTCTTCTATAGCCAAGTACCGTCGTGCAGTCTGCACACAACGACGAGTCGAATTCTATTAGAAGAAAACAAAATTTATATAACGATTTGCAGATTTGCACTTTACTAATCGACTCGCCTTTGCGTCTATCCTGAACAATGGAAACTAAGTCTACGTAAGTCTAGGGTCTACGCAGACCTTATTAAGGCAGTAAACTACGCAGGCGTATTGTACAGTCAGTTGGAAAACTATTGGGAAGTCTTCGAAAGGAAGAAATTTTCTGTAAGGTCAAACTGTTCAACGCGGCCGAGAGTCGTTCGTTTGACGACTCGCGGTCGCACATCAGTTTCTTATAAATTCTCCGTTCTAGACGAAGATTCTTTGTGAAAATTACTATTAAAATTATTTACAGTCGAGTCTTGAATAATTCTTTGCTTCCTTCGAAAATAATCGAATATAATTATAATCGCAGATACTAATAACCTTAATTCAATCTCCATTGCAATCAAGCAGAATGTTTAAATGAGAAAAAAAAATTCTCTTATAATACAATTTTAATTCCACATCGAACTTGAAATAGTTTCTAAAAACTCTATATCTGAGTTGTGAAAATTGTACAAACGAATGAATCCTATTCACAAAATTATTACCCTGATTTTTTAACGCTTGATTTCCTATTTTAACATACTTTACTTTACATTGTGTGAAATGTAGAAAAGATGTTCGTGACGTAATAATTCATTAAAGAATGTAAAAAAAATGCCGCCTTTGACACTCAACATTATAAGAATTTAGAACTCGCAATATTTCATAACCGATAAAAACGTTTGCTCGTTATTTTCTTGGTCTTTTACCACAATATAAATTAATTTATTACTCTATTCCAGTGCTTTTACTTCGGCCATAATCTTACCCTCCCACAAGGGTAAAATTTCTGTGTCGTCCGTTATCTCTTCTTGAATCACTTTGACGTCAAGGTCTTCGCACTCCGTTTTAAAAAAAAACCTAAAATAGAAAAAAAGACAATTATATACGTATGAAAATAAAAATGAACCCATCTTAATATAAAATCAGTAGAAAACTTTATTTACCTATAGCTGCCTTTTTTGGGTAAAACTTCCTTAAACTGCTTTAAAGTAACATTGTGTCCAAGTATTTTGGTTCTATAAGGAACCTGCTCTTCACAGAAACTGAACACAACAGTGGTGAAATCTTTATCGTCAAGTTTCGTCTTTCTCAATGTTGACTGGTTCGATTGAGAATAAGAGGCATTTTGACTCGAAGGCTCATACATTTGCTTGTTACTAGGATATCTTTGCCTATTGCCACTTCGCCCTCTATTATCTTCCATCAAGGGAAGTAATCTTCTTTTTGCTTCCTCCAACTGTGTGTCCTGGAAATAAAAGTAACAAATTTCAGCACAAAATTATCATTAAATTTGATGAAAAAGGAAAAAAGTAATTTCGAATTAATGAACTCTTACAGTGTGAGGTTGAGGAGGAGGTGGCATTCCTGGATCAGCGATAAACGGTTGGGCAGGAACAACCAAGAAATCTTGATTTCCTCTTTCCAAGGATTCACTTCGAGAACTATAAAGCTGTTGTCTAACGTACTTTACTTCCGACGTTTTGTCAGCTCGATTGACCCAAGGAAGAAAGCGCCTATCTCGATTCAGAGATGATGCACCGCTAAAAACACTAACTCCACTATCCGTTAATTCTGTCAGCGACTTTTTAATGGTTGATTTTTTAGCCATCTCTGATCTTCTCATTCTCTGTTCACGACCTGCATAAAAATAAGAAAATATAATTTAATTTATATCCTTATTTTTTCAAATTAAATCCATATTTTTGGAGGATTGCGTGAATATATTAAAAGCATTTGATGGAAAAAAAATTAATTTTTAAATCTATACGAGGATTACATTTTTCTATTGTTATCCATTAATTAAAAATTTTCAACATTTTTCGAAGTTGATATGATTGCTAGGCAACAACAAATAAGGAAAGAAGCAAAAATGAAAAGGGAAATATTCCGAGGTATCGATAAGCATCTTCATCACTATCTTAAGACTAGATTTAGTGGTAAAAATTTAATTAGCTTACTTTGTAAGTAAAAATCGTGTTTATGGAGGGAATCTGCATAGTCAGATGGTACGGATTTAGACTTGGGTAAATGCGAGCCAAGAGAACTCATGGAGCCTGCTCCAATAAGATCATTTCCTTCCGGAAAATCGTGTATATTGCCACTATCAATAGAGAAAGTAGAAAACACGTCCTTGTCTTTTCTTGATTTGTTGGATCTCGAGTAGCCGTGCAATGGTCTTTTTCTTTCTGGAGAGCGTGGTCTCGGTGAAGCCAGACCAGGAGATCTCGAAGGTGTCTGATCAGCCCAGACACGAGAAACGTGCTGGTCCAGGATAGCTTGATCATTATCATCTTCAATCATTAGCTTTTGTCTAAGCTGATCAGTCACAGAGATACCACGCGAATCTACAAGATGAGTTGAAATTTGTCCCCTAGAATCAGCTCCTGATACCGCGCTTGTTGATTCTAAGAACAGATTTCGTAGAAGTTTTTCTCCATTATCCTGTTGGCGTTTTAGAACTTCTAGTTTTCCAATCAATTCCTGTGCGAACATTTGAGGATCCTTAGGCTGATTCACATGCGGAATACATCGCTGCGTTCGGGGGATTACCGTCTGATCTAAGAGGTAATCTCGATTGAGCGCAGCGTTTTCCTTGATTGCTCGCTTCTGCCGGATGTTTTGTTTTTTATTAGTCGATGGTCTGCCTATCGACATCCCGTCTCTGAGAACACAAACTTAAATTTGAATATTTATATCAACATACATTAATTTTTTCAAACTTAAAAAAGTAAGAAATTAACATACTCGATTTGTTTCATAAAAATAATGTATTATAATGATGTATGTGTAATTGTGTATTCTTGATTTATACTGATACTTACACGTTTCACTCTCTAAAATGAACTCATTAAAGACACACCAGAATAAAATTAAACGTTAAAATGTGTTTGCATCGTTAATGATATTTTCCTTATAATTATTTATTTATTTATATCTACTTTTGAAGAATTAACTTTTAGGTGAAATAAAAAAGTTAATTTTATTTTTGTGTGTTTTTAAATAGAAGGCTTTGGTGTAAAGCAGTAGGTGTTTCAGACTTACATCGAGTATTCGTTGAGTGACATAGTGTCAGATTCGGTGCGAGCATCACTGCTCACACTCTGAAGTTCAGAATCTTGTCTGGAGACTGGATTGTATGAGGAATATTGAGCGTGCAATCTGGTCACATGGTAGGGATTAACTCCGGGTTGTATGTAAATGCTACACAATCGCCACGTAAAACGCCAAACGAACAAACAAAAATTAAAAATCAAAAACAAAAAATCTACAGGTAGTTGAAATTATTTGCAGAAAACAAAAGCAGGGATCACAGTGATGCAGAAATTCAACTACGAGATGAATACAAATTTAGATTTAAGGTTATTAAATAGGTTTGAAAATTTAGAAAATTAGACACTAAAAGGCTCAAAGTTGAAAACAATAAAAAAATTATTTTTAGACTGTAATCCCTGAAAAAGCAATAAAGATGTAAGAATTGTCAACTTGCAGGAATAAAAGTGAAGACTTTCACTATAGAATACATTAAAAGCAGGAACAAAATATAATAAAATTAATATTTGCATAAACTTAATTATAAAACTCATAATTAACATAAGCGCTAGTAAAGCATTCACTGCAGTCGATCAAGAATATATCTAGGTAGCAAATGTAACACATACCCAGCATAAGCTTCCGGCCTTCGTTTGAAGTCGAAGGCTCTAGTTTCCTGCGTCTCCATCAGAAGTGCCGGTGTCAGTCTTTTTTCTCTGCCCACTAACTCTATTGATGTTACACTGAGAGGGTGAGAACTGTGCATAGAGCTTGTAAATTCGCTGTCTTCAAATAGTGTGGGCAGTATAGTAGGCCCACAAGAAAGGGAAATTTCGCGGCTAGACCCTGGACTAGGACATCCTCCAGGCTCTGTATTCTGGCAGGATTGAACATACTGTAAGTATGTGTCGGACCTCAGGAAATTTGGATATGTCGTCTCATTAATAAGAAGTTCAACTTCCTGTTGCGCTTCATCAAACACTTGTTTGTCAACCAGACCCTCCTTAACCCTACGATTTGCTTCTTTTCTTACTTCTTCCGGTATAGCTAGCTGTGATTTGACAAAAAATCTGAAACAAACAACGCAATAAATACATTAGACTTCCACTAAAAAAAACAATCTTCACATTACAACCTTATCAGATTCAAAAAGTAATGTCTTTGTACATTTAAATTATATATTCTTACCTTCCATGAATGAGCTTGATTAATTCATGTATTTGTTTTCGATCTCGTTGTTTTTTGAGACCTTCACACGCAAACCAAAAATTCAGAGGATTCACGTGTGGTCTCCCTTCTTGGTCCAAATACTTCCTGAAAAGCTCAAGTCCCTCGGGATCGTGTAGCAAATTGTGCAGATTTTTTGCCCATCGCAAACAAGCTGGAGGGGAGTCACTCTCCATGGTGGTTGTTCCACACGAACCTTCTGGTTCAAACCCCAAAGGTGCAGAAGAAGCATCGTAAGAGCTTGGAACCGATGAACGAACGAGGGACGAACGTCTTGGTGTCAATGCTGGACTTTGAGGGCGACACGCACTGGTAAACTTTTCCGTCTCCCCTCCTAAAAATTTATAATAGTCATATTAGATATAAAAATAATATACAACTATTATTAAAAGATAAATTATGTACTCACCAGGTACAGGTGGCCTCGGACAATTTTCATTGAAGCTGCGAGCTTCACTTTGTCGAGGTCCACTCATCCTATCTTTTACGATTTTCGCGTAATTCTATCTTGTGTATGGTGATTCTTAGATCTCGACGCCGCCTACTAGACATGGCTGATCCAAACCTAAAACAAAAATCATATATCCTATTCAAAAACTGCCACAGAAGTAACAGATTTATATACCAAGGAGTGATTCTTTGAATGTAACTACAAGGTTGAAAATATTTCTTCCTCGTTAAATTAAAGTTGACAAATCTTAAGAGATTTATCAAAATATGCAAAAATTCACTAAACAGAGTCAAGTGTGCGTTTCAGAACTCAATAAATTTTTTTTTTTTTTTTTACAAATTATTAATAACATTTGTTAAATAAACAAATTATTGTTGTTAAAAAAATTTATTTGCTAAGAATATAAATATAAGAATGATAATAATGAGGAAGGAAAAAGAATGGAGTGTGTTTAGATGCTATTGATTTCCTCGAACGAATGCTTCGATGTGCCTCGAACCAGGATTTCAGCGTTTGAACAAAAGGTTTTCATGCCCAGAGTTTCAGATCGATGCAGCTAAAGGTTGAGTCATATGCCAATTAAGAATGGAAGGGGGCTTTTTTTCCTATAAGTATCATAAGAGTGGTGGGGCTAGACCAAGAGAACATGGTCCAGGTACTGTTGACTGCGCATCGAGTCGCTTCGATGAAGGTTTTCATCAGTCTGCGCAAGAATCTTTGTATGGTATTGATCGACCAAAAATTATAACACAATCTTTAGAATCAGTATAGATGCTAAAAAATAGACCCTTTTAATATGACCAATGAAAAGAATTTTCATAAGGCAGAAAAATATTAATAGGCTGGCATGGGTAGTTTAGGATACTCAAGGCGTATTCGATGCCCCCAAAGGGCATCGAACGCGTTTTAGGCCTATTATGATGAACAACCTTTGTTATGAGATGCTATAGAAATATTATATCTAAGGGGGTCATTTTAGTTTTAATATTAATTCAAAATTAAATACTAGTTCAAATAGGGCGTCAAAAAAATTAACCCTCAAAAATGAAAAAAAAAATTGTATGGTTCAATCAAAGATAAAAATTTTTAAAGTACCTATTTTTAATATAAACATAATTCATAATAGAATCTTAATTTAATTAGTTGAATAATGTTTAACGCATCTAAAATAATAGTTTAGTATGTAAAATAAAAAACAATACAAAAAAATAGTTGTGTTCGATGAAAAATTTTGACTACTGATTTTGTTCGATGACCCTCAAAGGCTTACAGTGGGCCCAGCAGAATTCAATTATAAACACACATTTATACACAAGCTAAGAGGAACACTAAGCTGGAAATTTGAGCCAAGAAATTAAATAGAGGATAAAAGAGGGATAGGTTGAAAGAGAGAAATATGAAATGAAAAGCTGTCATAATGAATCATCTCGCGTGGCTGCATTCATACCTGAGGAGGGATGAACTGTGTACATACCATTTTGGAGCAAAAACCTAGAAGACTGGTCTGAATGCCTTGAAGCTGAGAATATATTGCAAGTCACAAGTATATCAAGATATTTGCGGATAAAAACTAAATGAACAGTTGTTTTGCTGATGCAAACAATACTTGACGTCACGATACTCTGACTCGAATGGTTCAAACTGAGCAGAGGCAGCGTCCTGACCAGGACTGAAGCCAGATTGTCAGGAGTGGAGCCTTGAAAGAGGGGAGGATTTACAATCCTGAGCAGTTGTAGCCAGTAGCAAGCACTGATTCGTACTATGAGTTCTCTATCTGAATTGTTTGGTCTCCTTCGAGGAGAATAAAATTTGGGGGCTTCGATGGATATTTCATTGAACGCCACAATGCTTTCAGGCAGATTATTTCCACTTTTTGTCTAACGAAATTGAACTAATGGATTACTCTTTTTATAATGTATTATTTTATATAATGTTTAACAATAACAAAATTTTATTTAATAAACAATTTTTTTTAATTAAAAAATTTTTTTTATTAATTGAAGTAAAATGAGATTTAGAAAGAGTTTAGTCCATTTGCACGTATACATATCTATATCACATATTTTACAAAAACATATTTAATAATGCTTAGAGAATATATTAGAGTAATAATCTATCTACTTTAAAAATTAAAATGAGTATAGTTAATAACAACTTAAAACGTCGAAAATGAATTGCAGATACATAAGAAGTATCACAGAAATTCAAGTGACTGAGAAGATTAAAAGCAATTCATGCAAGAGGAAAAGAACCTGAGAGCAAGTCTTCACTGAAACAAAAGAAGAATTTCTACAAACTAATACTTTTATAAAATGACTTTTACGCAAGGTGCTTTTGTTTTTCTTCAAGATTGTTTGAAGATAACTATTCAACAAACGGTGATGTGTACAAATATCAATTAAAAAATTTGAACAATAAGTTTTCTCGATCCCACAAGTATATTACAATTATTTAAATGTTGTAAATGAATGATGATAATTATTTCTGAAATGCAAATATTTTTTTGAGTAAATCACTGAATTCGTTTCTAATATAATTTCTATATTTTTTAATAAAAACTTTGCTTTCTTCGTAAATCAATTTTAATAAGTTAACACTAGATTTACGGACTGAGCCAATTTGACTCATTTAAAGTTCTATTGCTATATATATATATATATATATATATATAACTGAAAAATGTTTTTCATGAAGTTTTTAATAATAAATCTTTTATTCCAATTTAGTTGGAACTGTTTTTTTTGCAAAAAGCTTCAATTTTGTTGTATGAGTCAAATTGAATCACTTCAGTAAATATAGGTATATAATCAACACTCGTAAATCTAGTGTTAAAGAGGAATCACGAAACCAAAATGAAATAAAAATAACATATATTTTTATTTAGAAAAAAGAATAAGACAAGTATTGAAACCTTCAAATTTCGCACTCAACTAGAAATATTCGGTGTAGACAGCCAATTGGGAAGCAACTTTGCTTGTGTTGCTGCAGACAATATAAATGAATACAAAGCTTTCAAAAGTGTCAAATATTCAGCAAAATAAATCGACTTAAATTGATCCCTTGACACAAAAATTGATTGGTTGGTTGCATGTAAATTTAATTCCTTTTTTGAATGAAATAATCATTGTAAATTTTCGGTAAAATAAAGCCATTTGTTTCTTCTTTTAAAAAACAAATGTTTTAGAGGTTAAGTTTTCTGTCATTGTCCGTTGGATCCACAACGTTAGTTCGTTGAGGGGTGGCAGTGGCGCTGTACTTAAAATTCAGGCGGTCTTTTTAAATTCAAAACTTCAAATCTAAACCATTTTTACAATTAATAGATTATTTTACGAACTATACCTAAGGCCTAAGACTGATTTATGTACGTGGAAAAACAGGTATAAATATAATTTTTTTTTAATTATCAAAAACAACAAGAAAAAGTTGAATCATTTTTGTCAACATTTGACTCTTTTCTAAAACTTTCAACATTAAAAAATCTGCAGAGATTAATTAAAAGCTTTCTAGAAGTAAAATGGTCCGTTACAATAAAATATTTTACTATCAAACAAACTTTAAAAATGAGAGAAAACAAAACACTGAGGTAATTCAACTCTATACAAATTCAATGCATCTAGTTTTAAATATAAAAAGGTTTAATGTTCAAGGTTCTGCTAATCGTTAATAAATTAATATTATAATAATATCAAATATATTAATTCCTAACTGAATTTCACTTATATTAAAAAAAAAAACATAATTAATTGTAACACAAATTTAATCAAGAATAAATACGAGAAAAAACTTTTTATCTTTCTCAGTCAACATTATAATTAAATCTTGACGACACTTAATTATTTTTGCCCTACCCTCTTATTTTTTCATCATACCAATTTAAAATTCTAAGGAGGAAAATGTTAACAGAAAAATGAAACGTGTCATCTTTTTTAGTGGAGATAAAAAATAGTAAAAAGAAATCAGCTGGCTAAACTTGTTAAAAGGACTCGGCTGTTACTTTTCAACAGATTTTCGAGACGGGTTTTAAAACCGTTGATTTAATGAATCAACAATATTTCGGGGGTTTTGTTCAAGTTAAAAGATGAATTTCGTGTCTGCACCCGCACGCCTCTGCATGGTAAAAATAGATGAAAGAAAAACCGCGATCCGTAGTCTGCGGCAACTAAATCTCCAGACTAATGATGCTGCTGTGGATTTTCGATGTATTTATTACACGCATTAGCTTTTATTGTCAAAGTCTGAAAAATCACCGAATTACATTTGCCTTTAATCGGAATTTATCAAGTCAATCCACTGTGTCTTATTTCACAAATCAATAAATTGTTATTCCATTAACTATGGACATTTTTGAGATCAAAGTAGGCTTCTGAAAAAAAAATTAAATCATTTTTTTTATCAGAACACATGATAGTATTAATTCTCTGGGTAAGTTTTTTTAATTCCATAGCGAATCGTCTTACATAATACGCCGCAAGGGAATTTCACTGAAGCGTGGTCTTTCTTTTACACTGCCGACTTATGAGCTCCATGTCAAGCCTACGCTGAAAGAAAAAAAAAATAATTGTAATTTGCGACTCAGAAACTCCACGCCTTTTTCCTCAGTTTATATACTTGCTTAATGATGTTCGTCGTTTTAATTATTCGAGTGAACATCGCCGTGAGACATAATTAAATAGCGGAAGAAATGTTTTTAACCTTTCAATTGGTTTTGAAGAGTGATTTATACATCCGATAATATGTAATTGCTTTTATCTAAATTTTCATTAAGGGCATTTGATATTTCCAAAATTAGCAAATTTTATTGATTTTAGGTTTCTACAAGTTTATGTCCAAAGTACGTAAAATTTTGTTCCCAAAATGTGAGAAATTGTAGAGAAGTTAAAAAAGAACGTAGATAGACTACACTTAGTTTCAAAAACGATAAAAAGTTTAATTTCACGAAATATTTTGGAATTTCTTTTTTCTATTATCAAAACAAAAAGTAGTCTATCTACGTCCGTTTTCATCTTTTCTACCATTTCTCAAACTTTGAAGAAAAAATTTTATGTATTTCGGACACAAAAATGTAGAAACTGGACCAAATTGTTCACATGAACTTGCTACTTATCTCAACTATTACATGCCCTTAAGGCCATGGATCAATCGGACCACGTGACTAAATTGTGCATTTATTTATTTATGTAAAATAACTTTTTTAATTTACAAAGTATCTTTCTGGAAATTTGAGAAACGTAACAAAAGACAATTAAGCACCTCTGTTAACTTCTTATTAGTAAAAATTTTGAAAAAAATTCCATAAATGATTGACAATTACAGTTACCTGTAAAAATGTTGACTCAAACGAAGTTGACAGAGATTCTTTATCATTTTCTGTTGTATTTTACAAATTTCCAAGAAGACATTTTGTAAAATAAAAAAACTATCTTACACGAAATTTAACAGTATAATTACTTGCTGCATTTTATTTTATTTTAAAATTTTAAGGTAGTTAATCCACGAAAATTAGATCTCAGGAAAAAATAAATGATTTTGCTTTCAAGAATAGCAATATTAATATTGAAGGGCTATTTTGAAGGAGAAAAGATTATTTTCCATGAAAAAAATTTGAAACACAAAAAAATAATTGTATTAATAAATGTTATTTTTGACCCAACTTTTTTTCTTATCGCTTCATACCAAATTTTAAAAAATTATGCGATTTTAATAAATTACGAATCACTCTTTCAAGGAAAAGATTCTCTACAACTTGACCGTTTCCAATTTTTTGAAAATGATTCAATTATTATCAAATTCAGCAATTTGTTTATAAAATTTTCGTTTTGGAAATTTTTTTTTTGGTTTCAACCATTAAAGGATTTTTTTTCAAAAATTGGAAACGGTGAAGTTCTGGGAAATATTTTCTCTGAAAAAATGATTCATGATTTATTAGAATGACATAATTTTTTAAAATTTGGTAAGAAGCGATAAGAAAAAAAGTTGGGGCAAAAATAACATTTACTAATAAAATTATTTTTTTGTGTTTCAAATTTTTGTAAATATTCCCCAAATTCAATATTTCCTCAAATTTATTTCACCGTATTACCCTTTGCTCTAATTTTCATATTTTCGATTCATCACATAAACTTATGATTATATTTCCGAATAGCTATTCGTCTGAATTTTTTTTTCCGAATCATCATTTGTCATCATTTCTATATATCCAAATAGTCATTTCACCTAAATTCCACTTTATCGAATTATAATTTTACCGAAAACACATCCGCCGGAAAAATAACGGCGACGAAATCAAAACCGGCCAATCGAAATTTATGATAATTTGAATAAGAAATTTTAATCAGTTGATTTAAATTTTTTCGACAGGATGTGCTTTATTTCAAATGATTCCTAAAAATAAAAATTCGGAAATATAAAAATTAGAGTTTTGAATAATAATTATAAACGACACATTGAATAAACATACAAACTGAAAATTATTAATTATAAAGTACATTTCTTTTATTACTGAAAATACTACTCTAATTATTTTTCTTTTATCCTCAAGTTTTATTTAATTCTAAATCCATTCCGCGAGAAAAAGTGAGTTTATCTTATATTTTCATAAATTTAAACACGAGTGGGATAAGATCAGAGGGGTACATAATTCAGGCTGGTGGCTTCCACTCGTATTACAAGTGAGGAACCGACAGGTAAGAATGGATCTCTCATCTCGTAAAAAGATGAAGGTAGGTTAGGCACAGTGTCGCCTGTAAAATTTCCAGCCCCGGTCTGTCTATAAACTTTAATGAAAAAAGGATCATTTTACCAGAAACTTTTTTTTTGCATTCTGGACACATTTAAGGAGGATCATGCCGTTCCTAGGAAACCTTTGGAACACTTAATTAATTACCACTTAAAAAAATGTAAAGACTGTTATTTAATACATATTCTAAGAGAAAAATTTACCCATTAGTTTTTTTCAGTAACGTATATTAAATTCAAAATACTTTCATCTTAAAAAATACAAACTTTTATTTGAATTTTAATACACATGTGTATATATTTTAATAATGTTTGTTAATTTTAAATTTACCACTTGTATATTAAAGTCTATTAAAATTAATAAGATTTTTAAGAGTGTACTAAGAACAAATTTAAAAATATAAAAAATGTCTTTTTTAGTAACAATTGCTGTGGGTCAAATTTGAATGCAGTTTTTCCCATGTTCACTTTTTAAAAATGATCGGATTTTGAGGTAGTTCATCCAAGAAAATTAAACCTCAGGCAAAAATAGATAATTTTGCTTTCAAAAGTAATAATATTATTATTGAAGGGATCATTTGAATGAAAAGAGATTATTTTCCATGAAAAAAATTTGAAACACAAAAAAATAATTTTATTAGTAAATGTTATTTTTGCCCCAACTTTTTTTCTTATCGCTTCTTACCAAATTTTAAAAAATTAAGCGATTCTAATTAATTACGAATCATTTTTTCAGAGAAAATATTTCCCAGAACTTCACTGTTTCCAATTTTTGAAAAAAAATCCTTTAATGGTTGAAACCAAAAAAAAATTTTCCAAAACGAAAATTTTATAAACAAATTGCTGAATTTGATAATAATTGAATCATTTTCAAAAAATTGGAAACGGTCAAGTTGTAGAGAATCTTTTCCTTGAAAGAGTGATTCGTAATTTATTAAAATCGCATAATTTTTTAAAATTTGGTATGAAGCGATAAGAAGAAAAGTTGGGGCAAAAATAACATTTATTAATACAATTATTTTTTTGTGTTTCAAATTTTTTACATGGAAAATAATCTTTTCTCCTTCAAAATAGCCCTTCAATATTAATATTGCTATTCTTGAAAGCAAAATTATCTATTTTTGCCTGAGGTCTAATTTTTGTGGATCAATTACCTTAAGGATTGCTCATTTTCTTCTCTAAACAATTTTAAAAGACTCGACTCTTAGATTTTTTAATTAATCTTTAAAGAATTTGAAATCGTTCTGTAGAAATCTCTTATTTTCTCACTACAGCTATTTGTTTATAAAACTTATTTTATTTTTTAACATTTCTGAATAGCAGTTAGAAAATAAAAGATTAATTAAAAAATCTAAGACGGTGGAGTCTCTTAAAATTATTTAGAGAAGAAAGTATCATTCCTTAAAATCCGATTATTTTTAAAGAGTAAACTTGGAAAGAACTGCATTGAACTTTGACCTACAGTAATTGTTACTAAAAAAAACATTTTTTATATTTTTACATTTTTTCAGTAAAATGAACATTTTTTTCTTGGAATATATATTAAATAACAGCACTAACATTTTCTGAAGTGGTAATTAAGTTTTACAAAGGCTTCCTAGAACCGCATGATCCCCCTTAGAAAACTAAAAGTGCTTCTATGTATAATATTACATGGAGTAGATAATTTAAAAAGTGTTTTATAATTTATACAGAACCAAATACGTATAAACCAGATCATATTAACTGCCTGATTTGTTTTGACCAAAAATTTCTGGACCAATAAAAATAAAATTCGATTCATTCAGATCAATTTTTTTTAAAGGTGCTATAAAATTCAGACTTTCAAAGCGTTCTTCTCATTCGTTGAATTAATGAGTATACATAATATAAACCAGTCAAGACTACACCAAAATCCAAGTCTAATTTCAACAAAGGTTGTTCCTGACTAAAAATATATGAATGCACAGGTGATTTTATAAAACGATACCTCATTCATGCGAAAGTTCTACTATTTTTTACTGTGACATATCAACTCTTGCATCCATTTTCTTGATGAAAGTTCTTTTCAGTCAACATGAAAATTTGAACTGCATCTCTAAAAAAACTAGATAGAGCTAATCTGAGTTTGATGTTTTGAAGCTAGTCTCTTTTAAAATAAAAATGTGTCTAGTTCCAGTGTAAATGAAATATTTCATACCCTTTATCGGTTATGTTATATATATATATGATATTCCTGTAAAGTAAAAGTTTTCAGATCGTCTTTGATATTTTTTTTCTTGATTCCAGATGTATAACCAGCTTTGATATGTGCCTGGAGTTCAACTTCCTGAGTTTGGTCAGTCGCAGAGGTTTTGGCAAACACGGCAAAAAAGTTCCAATCCGTATATATAAAACAGACTGAAAGTTTTAGTGCGGTAGTTAAACTTCTGGGTAATCTAGTCTGGAATCCTTATCCGAGTCCATCACTCATTTCATAACTTCCATTAATTTCATTTTATCGAAAAAAGTGATAATTATTAGTAAATTAAATAAATAACTAGCAAATAAAAAATAAAGTTGATCTAAACAAACCATTTTGAATAAACTAATGTTTTTGGTATGATAATAAAATTCTACGGTTAAGCCCAAAAAAATGTTGATTCAACCAAATATTCAGGGCCGAATTAAGAAAATTTGGCGCCCTAGGCAGAATAAATATTTGCACCCCTTCCATCTGAAGATAGATTAATCTATCTCTATATTAATTAAGCGATCTGGAGTTGTATTTTTACGATGAAATCTATAAAAATCAAGATTTTCCAGTTAAATCAATACAATTTTTTAATCTTTCTATAGAATTGTATAAAAATGAAAATTTCACCTCGACTTTGCCGCCCCCTAAATTTTGCCGCCCTAGACGGTTGCCTATTTCGCCTATATAGTAGAGCGGCCCTGCAAAAATTTCTTTCTGTATAAATAAATAAATGTAACGTAAAATTTTACGATATTCACGATGTATTTTTTTTTCATTATTAAATTGCGAAAATTGTACTGAATTTTCTGAAATTTTTACATTCTCATCATGGATGAGAAGGTATTGGTTTTATGTGAAAAATGACTTTCGATATTTTCATCAAATCTTTACGTTTTGAGACCCCCTGAGTCATAAAAAAGGGTTTTTACGAAAGTGTCTGTCTGTATGTCTGTCTGTAGTAGGTCGTGTGCGGCATAACTCTCGATAGAATTATCAGATTTAATTGAGCTTTGGTACACTTTATCGGAGCCGAAAAAGTAAGGACAAGTTCGTTAACCAACCACATCCAATCAAAATTGAGGGGTTGAGGACTACTTTTGTGTTTTTGAAAATAATTTTTTGAAAAAATCAAAAATTTCAATACTGGTTTTAGATAGTGCTCATAAATCTCTACAAATTATCCTTATAACATTTTTTGATTAAATCAAAATTAGAAATGTTACAGCATATTCAAATTCGAAAAAAGTCAATATCAAAATTCCATTTTCCCGTTAAATTATACGAGATACGAAAAAACGTTATGATACAATATTATTAAATAAATAAAGACCTACAAATTTGAATTGTAACATTTTTTTATAAGATGCATATTTTTCTTTTTAATTAAAAACAAAACTATTGAAAATCCAAAATTCAATTTTTTAACAATAATATTCGAAATACGAAAAAAACGTAAGAATACAAAGTTGTTAGTTTCAAAAAGATCTACAAATTTTGTCTCACACAGTTTCTGATAAAACATATATTTTTCGTTTCAATTCCAAAAAATACGATTAAAATTCAAAAATTCCATTTTTTAGACAAAATATGTGAGATACAAAAAAAACTTTTAGATGGAAAATTGTTTGCCTAAATGAGGTCTACAAATTCTCATTAAGACATTTCGGGACAGGATATATATTTTATGTTTTGATTTTTAATATTAAATAAATTCGATTTTTTCACCAAAATATGTGAGATACGAAATAAGCGTTGTTCTGCAAAATCGTTTCCTTAAATAAAGTCTACGATTGTTTTTCCTTTTTGAGAGATTTGGAAGAAAATAAATTATTTTAATCATGTAATTTATTAGAAAGTTACTGAAATGTATACAGAAAATCGAGCGCGAAGCGCGAGCGCCACGATGAGAATGTGTTCCTTAAGGCTGATAGAGCATTAAATAAATTGAATTTCCTGTTTCACTTAAATTCAAAAAGAAATTGAGTGACTTTGAGAAAATGTGTAATTCACATCATCTGTAATATTATTATAAAATTTGTTTGAGCTTCAGTATCAAATTATAAGCAATCGAAAGACCTGGGCTCGAATCCCAGCGCAGTCGAAAGCGTCATTTTTTCCACAGAAAGATTTTCAAATTCTTTAAATAATAAATAAACTTGAATGTATGTGAAGAGCACAAGACCGAGCGCGAAGCGCGACGATCAAATCGCGCGCCCTAGGCGCGCTCAAACTTGCGAGAGAAGCGAGCTGCGCGCAAAGCGCGCGATGAGAATGTGCCCGCGAAGCGGGCAGATTTTTTTTAATATAACGAAACCCAATTGGATTTTCATAAAATTTATCTTAAAACTACTAAACTGTAACAGAATTTTCAGTTACATGTAACTGCATAAAACTTCAGTTATCCAAAATGTTAAATTATTCCTGTTACAAGTGTCGGAATTTCCAGATACAAGTATCGGGATATTCAATAATTTCTATCTGAAAATTAAGAAATTGTTTCATAAATTTACTAAAAGTAATGGAAATTTCTGAAACTTTCACTTCATTTTACAAAATTGTAAATGCATAAAAATTCAGTTAGGAGTTTCGGGAAATTACGGTAGAAATTTCCAACTATGTACACGGAGAAAAATATTTGTTTAAAATTATCAAAATATTTAGAAATGCATGATAAAATTCTAAATCGGCCAACTCTTTTCTAATAATTTACATATATTATTTGCAATTTTCGCTAAACTACGTTTCAATTTATGAAGAAACATGTCATATTGAGAATTTTTCTTACTCTCTAAATCTGAATCAGCAATAAGTATACCACTGATTACAATCAGCGTATATACGCTCATAAATCAGTTGAATTTCACTAATTAATCAGCGTGTACACGCTGATTATTATCAGTGGTATACTTATAGCTGATAATCAGCAGAATTTCGCTGATTTAAATTAAGAGAGTAGCGAAATACTAAAATTTGGATGAACTATATGATAATTTACTATAGATTGTATCAAACTTTACTATAATCTATACTAAAGTTTCATATAATTTTTCGAATCTTTAGTATTTTGACTGCAAACAATTTCTAGTCGACTAGGAATAATTACTATTGCACCTCAGTTTTCCCTAGATTCCTAATATTCAAATTTAAAGAATTTGAAATCTTTCTGTAGAACTTCAAACACTTTCAACTTAAAAAATACAAAATTTTATTTGAATTTTAAAACACATGTTTATATATTTTAATAATATTTGTTAATTTTAGTACAGAATATAGTATTTTGATTGAAAAGTTTTTGATTTTAATATGAATGCATAATTTTAATTTTTCATAATATACAAATTTATTAATTTTAATTTACCACTTATATATTAAGGTCTGTTAAAACTAATAAAATTTTTAGCAGTGTAGATGGTAAAATTGTCACATAATTCAATTTATTTTACCATCTAGATGGAAATTTAAATCGGTAATTTAGCACTCAAAAAAAGTCCAGTGAAGGTAGTTTTCATCCACAAAAAATAGACTTCAGAAAAAATAGATAATTTTGCTTTCAAGAATAGCAATATTATTAATGAAGGGCTAATTTGAATGAGAAAAGATTATTTTTCATGAAAAAAATTTGAAACACAAAAAAATAATTTTATTAATAACTTTTATTTTTGCCCAAACTTATTTTCTTATCGCTTCGAGACAAATTTTTAAAAATGATGCGATTCCGAAAAATCACGGTTTATTTTTTTAGGAAAAAGATTTTCCACAACATGACCGTTTCCTATTTTTGAAATTGAATTAATTATTATCAAATACAGGAATTTGTCTATAAAAATTTTGTTTTGAAAAATTGTTTTTTTATAATTTCAACCATTAAAGAATTCATTTTCAAAAATTGGAAACGATTATGTTGTAGAGAATCTTTTCTCTGAAAAAGTGATTTGTAATTTATTAAAATCGCATAATTTTTAAAAATTTGGTAAGAAGCAATAAGAAAAAAAGTTTGGGCAAAAATAAAATTTATTAATAAAATTATTTTTTTGTGTTAAAGATTAATTAAAAAATCTAAGAGTCGAGTCTGTTAAAATTATTTAGAGAAGAAAATGAGCAATCCTTAAGGTAGTTTTCATCCACAAAAATCAGAGCTCAGACAAAAATGGATAATTTTGCTTTCATAAATAGCAATATAATTATTGAAGAGATCATTTGAAAGAAAAGAGATTATTTTCCATGAAAAAAATTTGAAACACAAAAAAATAATTTTATTAATAAATTTTATTTTTACCCCAACTTTTTTTCTTATCACTTCTTTCCAAATTTTAAAAAATTATGCGATTCTAATAAATTACAAATCACTTTTTCATGAAAAAGATTCCCTACAACTTAATCATTTCCAATTTTCGAAAATGAATAAATTATTATCAAATTCAGCAATTTGTTCATAAAAATTTCGTTTTGGAAAATGTTTTTTTAATGGTTTCAGCCATTAAAGAATGTATTTTTAAATATCAGAAACGGTGAAGTTGTGGGAAATCTTTTCTCCGAAAAAATGATTCATGATTTATTAGAATGACATAATTTTTTAAAATTTGGTAAGAAGCGATAAGAAAAAAAGTTGGGTCAAAAATAAAATTTATTAATAAAATTATTTTTCTGTGTTTCAAATTTTTTTCATATAAAATAATCTTTTCTCTTTCAAAATAGCCCTTCAATAATAATATTGCTATTCTTGAAATGAAAATTATCTATTTTTGCCTGAGGTCTAATTCTCGTGAATCAACTACCTTAAAACAACCGAAATTCCGGTTAGGCCATGTTTAACATTATTTTCTGTTTGAAATAACTAGAAATTTAGGTTATTTTGACCAGATTTTTTTTTAGGAATTACTAGAACATCTGTTTGAAATAATCATAATTTTGGTTGAAATAACCAGAAAATAATGTTAAATATAGCCTAACCGGACTTTTTTTTGTGTGAGCCTATTCTACAATAGAAATCTTAATTAATATGAATTATTACCAAAAAGTACGTCGCTTTAGAACTTAATCATGCGTTTCCAAATAATTTAATAATTTCAAACGAATATTTATCTCCGTCTAATCAACTGGAAACATTTTTCCACATATCTATATGTTTTGGATATGCAAAACAGAGCTTTTGAGAACTGAAACAAAAGTTCCTCTTTAGTGGAAACGCGAAATACTGTTGTCAAGATAAAAATGTTATAATCAAAGGGACGCAGCATAATTTCTATACGTAGGGAAAGGCGAGGCTGCGGATTCATATGCGAATTCCAAAGCAGTGGAGTGTCAGCGATAATACGGAGACGTGAAAAATATTTCTCCATCGAAAGGCTTTGAAGCGTTAAGATGTCAGGAGAAGGTAATACGACGTTGATATTAAATCTACCACCCAGCGAAAATATTGTATTCACAATAGGTTCGCTGTCGATAAAGCAAACTTGAAACCACGAGGGAAAGCAGTTTTACTGCCATCGCTCGTTGAAATCTCGCACCATTGCACATCCAGCATCCAGCATCCATGCTCGACAATACGTAATCCCCTTTTCGTTTCCCGATAAAAAGCGACGATTCCAATGCTCGGTAATTCCATTCCTTGGTGTTACCGACCCAAACCAAAGTATTCAACGCTTCACCAACTACCGCATATGTACAATTGCGTTTTATCCAAGATTGGATATGAATTTTTATCACATTCATATCAATGCATAATCCGGTTACAAATAGAAAGACGAAGCATTCTTTCTGCTTCTCTAACACGTATGAAAGAAATACCCGGGATAAACTATCTTCACAAGTGGTTCTTCGAGTCATCGACCATCAGATGACAAGATCAGTACCATCAGGGCTTGGACGGTTTGATACCGTTGTTCTTTTGCATACAGCACTCCATTGATGATAACAATGGAATCCTTTAATCAGCAAAACATCGTATCGAACTTATCTGAAGAGAACGCGAATCCGATCAGGGCTCGCGGTAACCTTGACCTGGCACTTTGCTCTTAAGGTCACATTTAACAAATACCAGGATCACATATTTAGGAGGAATCTCGACTTTAATCCTGCGAAGGGGATAAAAATTGAATAAAGAGGAAGTTGATCGAGGAATCTCCAATTTAGGTAAAAGGGCACTTATAAAAATATTATTTCTATAAAGAGCCTTTAAAATTTTTTAATTTTAGTAAGCTTTTACTTTTTTGAATAATTTACGATGAATGAATCTGTTATAAATGTTCGGAAATTTACGAAATTTTTGTTACAAAGGTAACGTAAAATTTAACGATATTTGTTTTTGAGTAAAGGTATCTTAGAATGGGGAAAAATGTACTCAATTTTCTTAATATTATGAAACAACTGAATTTTCATAAAATGTATCTTAAAACTACCAAACTGTAGAAAAAATTTATAAAATTTATCATAAAATTATTCCTGTTATAAGTTTCAGAATTTTCAGATATAAGTATCAAAATAATTAACACTTTGTAACTAAAAATTAGGAAATTGTTTCATAAATTTAACAAAAAGTAACTGAATTTTTTGAAATTCTATCTTAATTTTACAAAGCTGTAACTGATTAAAACTCCAGTCACGCGTTCCGGGAAATTTCGGTAGAAATTTCTCACCGTGTAACTAATTACATTTAACAATAATGATGTAAACTACTTTAAAGGCTTATACACAGTTATACATGTTGAAAATAGTTTAATTTAAATTTAAGAAATCGTTTTTTAACTTCATTTCTTTATTTCCAAGTAAAAACACCTTTATAACAAATATGAATTTATTTTATTTTAAGAACTCACGTTTTTAGCCTTTTCCAAATCAAAGAAATGATTTTTTAAACATTATTTATTTGATTTAAACAAATATTTTTTTTTTATTAAACCCAAGTGGAAAAGTCAGATTCATGCCAGTATTTACAAATGTCACAGTACCGGGCCAGTTGTAAACAAGGAGCAATGCCTGCACTGGACAGTTGGTACCGGGCTGAGGGTTGGCGTGGTACTGGCATAGTACAATCCCCAGTCCTGAGAGATTATATCAAACTTTACTATAACCTATACTAAAGATTTCATATAATTTTTTAATCTTTATTATTTTGATTACAAAAAATTTCCAGTCCGCTAGGAATGATTGCCATTGCACCTCGATTCTCCCTAGATTCCCAATATTTTCTAGAATAACCCGCGTAGAAAAATTTCATGGCAGTCTATTGTCTGATCTGGCCCAGGTCTGGCAGTGTCCAGACCGGCTAGTCTGGCTCAGATCTGGCAATGGTCAGCTTTCCATAACAAAATAGTTTGTATGTGACGAACGCATATTTTTTTTACAAGTTTTGCAAAATTCATAGTAACAAATTTTTAGAAACATTTATTACGCGACCAGAAAAAAGTGGAATGTTTCTTGTCAAACGGTGAACTATTTCTTAATTAAAATTAATTACTTTCAGAGGTTAGGATTTTTAATCGAAATCGATAAATGTTCAATTAAAATGGTTTTTCAACCAAAACTTTATTAACTGACCACCAATTAGTGGCTATCCAGCCGCGAATTAGTGGCTGACTAGCAGCTTATTGTACAAAAGCGTTACAGTTCTGGCCAGCCCCAGACCAGGCCTTATAGTCAGCGCCAGAACTGGAAACCAGACAATCTGGTCTGGCGCTGGCCAGCGCCATGAAATTTTTCCACACAGGTGTCAGTGCTTGGAAAAAGCGTGGTTAAACGTCCCTTTATTGTATTTTGTCATTAATCGGATGTCATATCGGAAAAATGGTCCATAATGTTGTAAAAAGCGTATATTGTAAAATGTGCAAATGAATCATAAGTATCATGAGGGTTCTTTCGGTAAAATGGAACTCGACATGATAATTGAAATGTTCCAAAGGTCACAATAGACATATAACGTAACTCTAAAAAAAATCAGCTTAGTATATGGAACAGGTAAAAAAAAAGAATCACTTTTGCTGCAAAGGAAAGCTTACTGGCAAAATGATAGATAAACTTACTGTTTATTATGGTTTGGCGATTAGGCGGAATTTTGATTCGATAGAAGGCATGTATAATGCAATATGGGCGACTTATTACCATCACAGTTCCACCGACAGTAATCCATGTCACGACAAGTGCCTGCCTAGCGAAGATTCATGGTGTAGTTGGCAATGTGCTTCGGCGAAACGAGAATTGGCATCCTTCAAAGATAATTACGTTCCTTTACCGCAAGATGTTTTGAGTGCGATAAAGTTTATCTATGAGGATTTGAATAAACATAGTTCATTAAAAAAATGTGTGGGTGGGTTTGCTCAGAACAATAACGAAAGTTTCAATTAGCTCATCTGGAAAATCAGTCTCAAAATAATCCGGAGTAGCGCAATTGTTGTGGAATTGACTGCGCAGATAGCTGCTTGTGACTTAAATGAAGGTGCACAAGCATTACTATTAATAATGAAGGAAATGGGACTTAGTGTCGGCTGAAATGCTCATCAATATGCACAGGGGGGAGACGCAACGCGCGTATCTTTCGCGGAGAAGAAAGCACAGCAAAGCGCGCGGGAGGCAACAATAAGCCGCAGACAAGAGCAAATTGGCATTTTAATGGCAGCAGCTGGAGTTAAAGACCTCCTGTATCGTCCTGGAATTTTACACTGTGAAAGTTGCGAAAAAATGTTAAGTAGGTGTTTTCAAAATAACGCGTTTTTCTCGAAACAACATTTTAAAAGTCGGTTAACAAGATATCTCAAAAAATACCTTACCGATCTTTCTGAAATTTGGTGTGCTTATTTCAAACAATCATAGCTAGTGATTAATAGAAGGATATATTTATGCAGTAGATACTTTTCATTTTATCAAAGAAAAATAGCCGTTTTTAGGACAAAAATCCAAACTTTACCTTTTAAGGGGGTCTCATCCAGAACCTTAAAAAAGGGCACTTTTTCCCAATTTTCTTTGAAGCAGAAAATAAAAACACTGGTCAAAGATTTTTCGCATATATTTAGGTACATATTTGAACTTGTTAAAAAAAAATTTTCATTTGAAAACAAGAAAAAATCTCGGACTTATCGAAGATCCCGCGCAGCGTCTCACCACGGACAATTAATTTTGCGTGCATGATATTGACTAAAGTTTTCATCTGCAACACATATATATTTGTTTTTATTTATTCAGAAGGGTCTCCCGCTTATAGTGAACCTAAAAAATTGTAAAAAAAAATTTTTTTATCGATCTTTTGAGTTACTTTCCAGAAAAATCAAATTTTTCACCGTTTTTTTTTGTTTAAAATGCGTTATTTATAATGAAAATAAATACTGTATCATGAAAACTAAAGGTTCACTATATGCGCATTTTAATTACCTACAAATAAAAAAAAGTTTATAATAATAGCTTAATTGGTTCTCCTTTAATCTTGCACGCAATTTTGAAAAATGTGGTTTTGAGAAAACGCGCTTTAAAGTTTTTTCAACATTTACAACTGCGTATAACCCCTTAATGTATAAATGTTTTAGTACAAATGGAATAGTAATTATATTTTGTGATTTCGCCAGTGCTTTTGGCATATATTTATTCGGTTTGAAGGTTGATATTTGGATTTAAAGCATTTTAACCTGCCGACAGGATGCTCATACCAAAGGCAATGTTTTGCTCCTTTGCCAAATACTCTTCTCAAATAATAAAACATTTATGTGTTTACTTACTGCTTTGTGATCATTTACCAATATGCTTTCACCCTCAATACGTTATCGCGACAGTTCTATATACATGATCCGAAGAGGTTTTTATCTTTAAAAATAATTTTTTTTCCATTGGTCAAAAGGAAGTTTTTAATTCTGAAGTGGAATTTTCAACAAAAATATTGTTATAATGGAAATATTTATGAAATTTGTGTTGATTCAACAATAGTATTTTCTTGTTATAGTACTGAATGAAACACGGAGGAAAAAATCTGTTGCATTTGTCAAGTTCATGAGTTAAAATAGTGACACCATAGGATTTCTGTAAATTTAACAAATATTTCAGCGAAATTCACCCTTTTTTTGTAAAAATGACAGATTTGTTATTAAATATTAGGGTAATGTCTGTTAAATTTACAGAATAGGGGATTTAGGCCATGAACCAACAAGACCACGTTTCCAATATTTTTTTCCGTGTATACATTGAAATTTCGATAAAATAACATTTTCAAGATTTTTCGATAACTTGTAAAGCTTTAAAATTGGTTGATAATATTTTAAACCAATTTAATCATCAATATTACTTAATCATTTTGTTAATTATGTCAGAAATTACCCTAAATACCAAAATTTTTAACGTATTTTAATGCTTATACACTGTTAGAAATTTCTGCCGTAATTTCCCGAAACACGTGATTGGAGTTTTATTCAGTTACGGTTTCGTAATTTGATGATAAATTTTATAAGAATTATGTTAAAGTTTGGTAGTTTAAAGATAAATTGATTTTATGAAAATTCAATTAAGTTTCATAATATCAAGAAAATTTTTAGAAAATTCAGTACAATTTTTACAATTTTAAGATACTTTTACTCAAAAACATAAATATCGTTAAATTTTACGTTACCTTTGCAACATAAACGTTTTGTGAATTTCCTAAAATTTCTAACAGTGTAAGTCGAGCAAACTAATTACTAATTTTTTCCAAATCATTTAAGTTAATTATGTTGACATATATTAATATAATTAAAAGTATTGTACCTTGTATTGGCCCTTAATATCATATTATTATTAAGCAAACTGATTTTTCAAATACTTAGATATCTTGAATAATTTCAAAATGAATTTGTATCTAATGAAAGAAAATAATCGATTTTATTATTTACATCCTAGATTAACTGCAAAAATAACTTTACAATTGCGTAAAATCAAATTATGTGAGTTGTTAGTTTTCGTATATTAAATTTAATACATAAGTATATGAAACTTAATATACCAGTGTATTTTTTCACAAATAATATACAGAGATATTCAATTTCATATACAAACATACATGAAATTTGTTAATATTCCTAACAGTGTGACGTTGGTAATTGAACCGTCGCATCGAAGAAGGGGATATAAAATTATTCTGCAGCTTTTATTTGGCCCCTGACCGATTTGTTTGAAAAATTAAAATTTTTAAAACATATATCCTTGCAGGAGATTTTATTGCGCATCTTTTTCCCCCTCGTAAATAGTTGTCCAATAAATTACCCCTATAAAGTCTGAAGTCAAAATACCGAAGACTCTCGAATTTAGAGCGAATTGAAGAGAAAAAATAATGAAAACCGTCGTTTCTCAAAAAACATCTTTTTTGTATTTATTTTGGAAACAAAAAAAGTGGCAAGATTTTATAAAGGAAAAAAAAGATGCGCAATCAAGTTTCCCATAAGGATATGTTTCAAAAATAAAAATTTTAATTTTTCATAAAAATCGGTCAGGGGACAAATGAAAGCTGTAGAAAAATTCTATATCCCCTTCTTCGATGCGGCGGTTCAATTGTAATTACAGTATGTAATGTTATTCAAAAATTAATATCTAAAATGGATTTTCGGTACCAGGCAGACATAAACAAAAGATCTATCGCCTCGAGACTAGCACATACTGAAAATATATATTTCTTAGCCAAAAAACATTTCTCATAACACCCTTCATAGGATTTTCCCCAATCTTGCTCGACTTTTCTCATAACCCATCAATTTCCTATGACCTACATATAGAACCCCGAGATGAAATCACCAGTTGATGATTCGAGTAAATGTGACTTCTCAGCAGTAATGGTGGAGTCATTAGCGGTGCGGCGGTCTTTTGAAATCAATGTAGGCCGACAGACGAGAAACTTGGACTTAAAGGAGGACAATAAGCAGGATATGTCGTAAGAAAGTCGACAGCCAACCGCGAAAAACTATGCGCAATAGGACCAATTTCTAAATACCACAAACGACCCTCACGATAAAAAGGTCCAGCGTTCTCGGTTCAAACGTTAAGATTTCTCGAGGTCCGGTTGGCAGTAGCAATACGAAAACACGCTTTCTTCTTTTCCTCTGCCTCTCGTTCATCGTTCTTGAGAATTATATAGTAGTAGCTTGTTTTTCGAAAGAATGTTAATCGCAGAACGATAAAGCAAGTCTGAGGGACTACGAGAGATGAGAGGCGGTTAAAAGAGATACCTTGATCGTACATACAGTTTTATTAGGTATAAGTCCTACCTTTTCTTTTCACAGCAAAGCGGACCTAAAACTGAGGAAGAAGGAAGTACATGAATTGTTAGGGACTGAAAACGGAAAAGGAAAAAAAAATGAGAAGAGGCTGCTGCCCTGAAAAACTAGTAGCGTCGTGTAAGAATGCTCCCTGACAGTTATAGAGATCGTAAGGACCGCTAGTTCCGTCTAATCTATAAACTTGAATTGCCATTAAAGTCCAATCATTTCCACAATTGAAATCTTCAAGCGTTGTAAATCTCCCTTGACAGATTCGAACCCTCAAAAACAAAAGGACTAAATTTAGACTAAAATGAATTTCTAAATAAAGAAAAAGACGGAATTGGATGGATGGATGGATTCTTTTTTCTTTCCTGATTTTTTGTATGGAAATTCATTTTGGTTCAAATTTAGTCATTTTGTATTTTTGAGGGTTCGAATCTACACCGAAAAAATGGCATACTTAATTTTAGTATATTGTACTAATATATAGTATATTTTATACTAAAATACGCGGCTAGTATATCTTCTATTTTGAAGAGGAAAATTCTCTTATTATAAGTATTTTTCCCTCTTTTAAAGATAGTATGTGTTACACTTATAACAGTAGTATGTACTGCTTTCAAAATCGCCAGGCATTCTGACAATTCAACTCTAATTCCAACTTCCGAAATGAATTTTTTGATTAGGTCTTCCTTGAGGCCCCGAAACCTTCGCATGTTAGTTATTTTTTGACCTAATATATTAAAAACTAGAGGAAAATAAGCCGGATTTTCATTTTCTCTGACCATTAATTATATTATCTATATTTTACCAAAAATATTTTTTGTAAATGGATAAAAATCAAGTTTAAAAATTTTCTTATTTTCCTCTCTATTTTTATATAACATTTTATATAAACTCACTTGAAAATCTATCAATAAGCTCTTCTAAATTATTGTTTTTCAACCACATTTCCACAGTGTCCATTTTAGTTGATTTTAGTGTTCTTAGCACCACGTAGCGCATACTGCACATCAGATATCTGTTCACTGACCGGTCATGTTACTTATTAGTTCACGATATCTCTGATAGGCACCTTTCCACAGTATGTGGATATGTACTAAATTTAAGACGACACATACTGAAAATAAGAGGAAATTTACCCGTGTTATAGGAAAATGTACTAAAGACTAGAATATTAGGTTAGAAGAAATTTTTAGTATGTCGACATACTACAAGTAAGTATGCTAATTTTTCGGTGTATTAAGGGGTTTCATCACCTTTGCATTTTCAAAAAATAATTTTTTTTATTGCATAAAAAGATCCCTTAGGGTCCAGATGAAAATCTCAATTTTTAGAATTTCTTGCTGCGGACGACCGACAAAAATTTCTTGAGAAAATTTTTTTTTTATAAAGTTAATATATTATAGTTAATAAACTCAATAAATTTTAATTGCGTTACGTTTTGTTATCTGCGTGAAAGTAAATGATAAAAATGACACTATTTTTAAAGGCTCAAAGGTGATAAAACCCCTTAATGAAGGTTTATTTTTACCATTAAAGATAGAATTTTTAAAATTTGTGAATTTTAATTTTTACACGGGAGTAGCTTTATTGGTTTTGAAATACATAAAGAAGATTTCAATGACTCAGAAAAAGATTTGGTTACATGGACAAAATTTTTTTTGGTTTAACAATAGTATTATGTTGTTATACTGACAAGAAAATATTTGATTCGTGTGACAAAATATTTGGTTAATCCAACAAAATTATTTCATGAACTCAACAAAATTCTTTGGTTAGAAAAATTTGGTTGATTGAACCAAAAATTTGATCCAAGCAAATATTTTAGTTACTTTTGATAAATTTCAAGTTTTTATTATATTCAAACGAAAATTTCGGGTAATTTAATAAAAAACTTCGTAAATTCAACAAAACATTTTTGCTACTTAGTAATTAGTAACAATAACAATTATTTATCCAATAATGATTTATAAACTAAAATTGACTGACATATTAAATAATTCTGATTGGAAATTATTTAATTTTATACAAATTTATCAGCGAAGCAAATCAGACATTAAAAAAACAGATTTATCATCCTGATATGATTAATTCAGATTCAGAGTCATGTTTGAATGTAAGCAGTTAATCAGAATCAAAAAATGCTCTCAATCAAAGAAAAAGTAAAATATGCAAACTGTCTTATTATTAAGACAAAGTTTGGAGATGAAAAGATAATGAACAAACTTTAAGCTAAGAGAGTTGTCAAAACAAACACTCAACAAAAAGTCTGGTTTAAACAACTAGATTTCCGTTTATGTTAATAATAATAATCTTTTTAAGTTCTTTGAACTAGTTTTTTAAAATTGTTTCTAGAAAATCTGAGATAAATAAGTATCAATTAATTAACTTTTATTGCCAATTAATTTTATACTTCCAGTTAATGTACATAGAACCAAATTTATAGACTCATTGCCGAGTTAAAACAGTTTAATTTAATTCGAGGGTCAATTTACTCTCGAGTCAGAAGTTTTTAGTGCATTTAGCGTATATATGTAATCAGTAGCAAGCAAGAGGAATCAATAATCGTCAGCCATAAGAAGAGCACGAGAGACAGGTGAGTCAATTGCTGCTTGACTCGCACCGACTCCCAAATTGGGAATCAAGAAAATAAGAGATAAAGAGATGAGACGAGACAAAAGTACAAAAAGGATATATTTTATGCGTTTACAGAGGGAATAGCCCCTTAACTTAACTCCATTCTAATTCTATAAGAGTCAATAGATTTTTTTTCAACAGTCTGTACTGCACTTAGAAAAAATTGTTTGATTAGAACAAACGTTTTTCTTATTTATTCAGAAAGATTGAGTTAATTGGGAAAAAATAATTAAACAGATTTATACTCAAGCAAGATAACTCATTTTGTATACAAAATATCTTTTTTTAAATTGGTAAAATATGGAAGAATACAGTAAAAAAACCTCTGTCTGGTTCATTTCAGTAAAAATTTTACAGTCGACTAATTTTTTAATTTTATTTTGTGTAAATAATTTTTTTTACAACTTTTTCATCAAAACGGAGCTGATAGATGCAATATTAAAAATTTCTGCCGAAATTTTTTGAAAGACGTGACTGAAGCTTTATACACTTACTTTTGTAAAATTAAGATAAGCCTCAGAAAATTCAGTTATAATTTAGTAAATTCAAGAGAAAATGTTACATTTCAGGTAACTAAAAATTCTGTTAAAGTCTCGAATTTCTTAAGATAAATTTAGGAAATTCAGTAAAATTGCGTAAAATTGTCAGTTACATTTTATAACTGAAAAACATATAATATTTTCCAAATCATCAGAAAGATGATATTTATTTAATAAAAAAAATTTAATATTTTGCTGACCAACTTTGATTACTTCTAAATCTTGAGCCGCAAAATACAAAAGTTTTTAAATTTTGCAACTTTTCCTTATAATTGTTAAAAATTAATAATTTCGAGATTGTTTTCATTCACAAATCTATTGTATTTACTATTTAGACTATAATATTAAAATTTGAAATAAATCAAACTCTATAATTATAATAACGTCTTTTATAATGAAGTCCAAAACTTTAAAAAGTAAGAAAAATTGACTCCCTTACTATCGCTTTTTACCAATTTTTACATGTTGCTGTCCAAAACACATAAAATGTTGTTTCCAAAACTTGAGAAAATGAAAACGGACGTAGATAGACTACTTTGCGTTTTGACAATGAAAAAAATGTGCCGATATATTTTGCTAAAATTGAATTTTTCTTAATTTCAAAACCAAAAGCAGTCTATCTCCGTCCGTTTTTATCCCGAAATTTTGGAAACAACATTTTATGTACTTTGGACACAAAGTTGTAAAAACCTAAAATCAATTAAATTTGCTAATTTCCTGAGTGTCACATACCCTTAAATCTATCATATTATTCTACTATAAACAAATTGATTAAAATAACCAAAGATTTAGTTGAACCAACCTCAACTTTTGCGAGTATCTCAATTTCAAAGAGCAATTACCCTATTTTAAAATGTTATTTTTTCAAATAAAACCAAGTGCGATTCAATAATGAGGTCTAATGTCAGCATTACTTAAAGAAGACTGTCTTGCATGAAACGTGTATTCGATGCTGCAAGTCGCGTTGGAAAGAAATCCCTCTGTGAATCCGAGGAGAGGTAACAGGTAAGTTCGAGCGATAGGAAGAGAAGACTGAAAAGAGAGCCGAGAGATAGAAAGAGATAGGATAAGACGTAGAGGATAGAGCTATAGAGTGAAAGAGTGCGAGAGAGAGGGAGTCGAAGACGAGAAACGGATAAAAAGAGAGACGGAAGACGTAGGCCTCGGCGGCTGGCGGCACCGCTTGATGTACGCCGGGTCCGTAATTACAGGTTTTCGGAACGCCTCGCTCAACCGAGCCACGCTGTTCGAGAAGCAGGGCCTACCTCGCCACTATATATACCCGGTGTCTCAAATTTTTCTATTTACACAAACAACTCGCATTTCTATTGTTTCAAATCCATCTAAAAATTCCAATTTTTTCGGTTAGCGGAAAAATGTTCAAAAAATCAAACAAATATTATATTTATCAATTTTTTCAGCGCTTGTTTACTCCAAAAATAGTCCTAACTCTTAAAAGTGTAACTGAAATTCCAGTAACTTTTGTCATATTTTATTTGAGAATAGTACAAACCATTCGCATTTCTATTTTTTTAAATTCATCTAAAAATTGCAATTTTATCGGTTAGCTTGGAAATTTTCAAAAAAAACAAATAATTCATTAATTAAACCATTTTTTCGCCGATTATTTACTCCAAAAATGGTCCTAACTCTTAAAAGTGTAACTGAAATTCCACCAACTTTTGTCATATTTTATTTGAGAACAGTACAAACAATTCGCTGTTATATTTTTTTAAATTCATCTAAATATCCTAATTTTATCAGTAGCGTGGAAATTTTCAAAAAATCAAATAATTCATAAATTAATCCATTTTTTAGCGCTTCTTTACTCTAAAAATGGTCCTAACTCTTAAAAATGTAACTGGAATTCCAGCAACTTTTGTCCTATTTTATTTGAAAAAAGTATTTTCAGGAATTCGGATACTTGTACAATTAGAAAAAATGTTTGATTGAATCAAAGAAAATGATTTGTTTGAAAGACTTTCTTTAATTTCGGAAAATGATTTATATATCTTGACACCCATTCATTAAATGAAAAAAAAAATAATTTTTTAATTTAAATAAAATAAAATTGATTAGACTCAAAGAAAGTATCTTTGAGCCAAATAAAAATTTGTTCAAATGAAATAAAATTTCTGCCTCAAATCAAACAACTTACATGTTTAACCAAATACGAATGCAATAGTTTTTTTTGTTTTAAAGACATATTTATTTGATTTAAACAAATATTTATTTGGTCCAAAAATATTTTGTCTGAATCAAACAAATTATTTTCTTTCATTCAATTAAATCTTTTTTTAAAGTATATTCTTGTTAAGTGTCTGAATTTTCCGTAATACAATATCGTTGATTTAAGTTTTTGGTCTAAGAAAAAAGTTCTGTTCATATCGAAAAAATAGTGTTTATTTTATAGAAAGTTTGTTTGATTTTTAAAAATGAATTCGAATATAACTTGGTTTGATTTAAAAATATATTATTTTCATAAAACAACAATCATTTTTAAATCAGAAATGGTTTTCTAAAATTCAAAAAAACTTTTCTGTGTGCCATAAAGGTGAGTATTTTAGTTGCTTTTGTAATTTTGGAGTGGCACAATTAACAAAACATTTGCAACAAAGTAGGAACGTATATTCGTTCAATTAATAGTTATTTCAATCAAATTTATTTTAAAACCAATATTGAAAAATATTTCTCAACATTTTATATAACTCTGATTTTTCGACATTTAAACATTATATTATCTCTAATTAAAAAGACGACTTTAAATAAGTCAGAATAAAATCTGAAAATATTTGGATTATCGATAAGCCTTTATTTTCTTGTAAGAAGAAGGGACTGAAGAAAATATATTTCAATAATAATAAGGCTAGGAGTCGATAATCAAAGGGTTCGATCTTGTCGAGCAAGAAGGTTGGGTCAAAGCCAGGTTAGGTGTTTTATTTCAAGTCTCGCCCTGACTAAATTGCTGGATCTGTGTCTAATTCTCCTTCTCTAGGCCCGACTACTGCCGTGTTCAAATTTCTGCACCGAATACAAACAAATTTAATACTCTTTTATGATCAGAAAATAAAACCTTCAATAGCGAGAGTTTCTATACAAAAAAGAATCAATCTCCCCTTTTTATACTTTTATATTGCAGCACAAAAATTTTCATTTCGCTCGAAAATCTAGATCCAGATTCAGAATTTTCTTTTTATAATATTATTAAGCGACGGGATTATTTACTACCTGTAATTACTACAATTCTACAAAAATAATTGCCATAAGATGAAAAATAACATAAACGCATTGCTATATGACCAAGGAAAAATTTCTTTGATTTAAAGAAACTTCTTGATTGTTTTTTTTCGTTTGAATTAAAGAAATTAATGAATACGTAGTCGTATAGTACATATGTAAAGTAATTCACAGAAGTATTTGCTTTAAGGCTATGTCTTATTTATATGATTCCTACCTTACCGACACTTTTTTACCCTTCGCATTTCCACATGAATTGATATATCGAGTTAAAAATTTGAATAATTAAGTAAAAAGCACTAAGGAACGTTTATCTGCTCCTAAATATTTATAATTATGAAACAAAAATTATCCAAAAAATTCTTTTCTTATAGTTATAAAACTTTGGATCAGATTAAATTCTTTACTGCTTTTTACTTAATTACTTAACGATTTAACTCGATATCTCAATTAATGTGGAAATGCGTAAGGCGAAAAAAGTGTCGGTAAGGTGGGGATCGGATAAGTAAGACATGGCCTTAAGGCCACGGATCAACCAGATCACGTGACCATATTCCTGTAAAAGTTGGTGTAAGATAACATTCTTATTTCATAAAATGCCTTCCTCGAAATTTGGAAAATACAACAGTAAACGATAAAGAACTGTCAACTTCGTTTGAGTGAAAATTTTGCAAAAATTTTTACAGTTAACTGTAATTTTCGATAAGTTTTTGAATTTTTTCAAAAATTTTTACTCAAACGAAGTTGACAGTTCTTTATCGTTTACTGTTCTATTTTCCAAATTTTCAGAAGGATACTTTGTAGATTAAAAAAGTTTCCTCACATGAACGAATAAATTTATAATTTAGTCACGTGGTACGATTGATCCATGGCCTTAATTTGAAAAAAAAATGTTTTTCGTTTAAGGTGATAAAATTAAATAAATTATTTTTTAAGTTTTTCCAGTACTGTATTTGAATCGCAAATATTTTTTTAAATTAAATAAATAATGTTAAGGGCATGTGATACTTGAGAAAAGTAACAAGTTCATATGAACAATTTGGTCCACTTTCTACATTTTTGTTTTTAAAATACATAAAATGTTGTTTCCAAAATTTGAGAAATGGCAGAGAAAATAAAAGTGGACGTAGATAGACTACTATTGGTTTTGATCATGAAAGCAAATTTTTCAACATATTTTGCTAAAATTGAACTTTTTTTCAATTTCGAAACCAGAAGTAGTCTATCTACATCCTTTTTTATTTTCTCTACCATTTACCAAATTTTGAAAAGAAAGTTTTATATACTTTAGACACAAACATGTAAAAACTTAAAATCAATTAAATTTCCTAATTCCCTAAGTATTACATACCCTTAAAAAAATTATTTCTTTTATTTAAAAACGGCTAAAAACGTATTTTATCAAAGTCAAATAAATAAATATTTGTTCCAAAGATGCTTTAACTTCGAATTGAAGAAATGAAGTTAAAAACCCGATTTCTCAAATTAAAACAAAACTTTTTCCTGTGGGTAAATAGCAACGAAGTTAAGGGCATTTGGTGCTCAGCAAAATTAGAAACTGGACCAAATTGTTCACATAAACTAGCCACTTTCCTCAACTATCACATCCCCTTAAGGCAGTTGATCCACGAAAATTAGTTCTTAGGCGAAAATAGATAATTTTGCTTTCAAGAATAGCAATACTATTATTGAAGGGCTATTTTGGAAGACTAATTTGATTTGATTTGAATGATTAATTTGCATAAAACAAATTTGAAATACAGAAAAATAATTTTATTAATAAATTTTATTTATTTTTGCCCAACTTTTTTTCTTATCGCTTCTTACCAAATTTTAAAAAATTTATGCGATTTTAATAAATTACAAATCACTTTTTCAAGAAAAATATTCCCTACAACTCAACCATTTCCAATTTTCGAAAATGAATAAATTATTATCTAATTCAGCAATTTGTTTATAAAAATTTCGTTTTGGAAAATGTTTTTTTAATGGTTTAAGCCATTAAAGAATTTATTTCTAAAAATCAGAAACGGTGAAGTTGTGGGAAATCTTTTCTCTGAAAAACTGATTCATAATTTATTAGAATCGCATAATTTTTTAAAATTTGGTAAGAAGCAATAAGAAAAAAAGTTGAGTCAAAAATACAATTTATTAATAAAATTATTTTTCTGTATTTCAAATTTTTTCATCTAAAATAATCTTTTCTCTTTCAAAATAGCCTTTCAACAATAATATTGCTATTCTTGAAACCGAAATTATCGATTTTTGCCTGAGGTCTAATTTTCGTGGATGAAAACAACCTTAAAAACAATAAAAAGTACAAAATAGCGTCATCTTTAATTGAGATTAGCAAAGAGCAAATTTCCAACTGTTTGGGGCGTTCTCCTCTTCTCATTGGAGTGAGAAAATCAAAGAGTAAATTTAGAAGATTCAACAGGTGTATGAGTCGGGGAAGTAATTCACTCGCTTCCAGCTGAGCTGCAATAACGACAAGATACTAATCTCGATAATATTGGAAAGCTCGTAATTTTTCGCATTAAATAGAAAGAATAGAGGCAGGATTTGAAAAAATTTCACAACCTGGCACGTGATTTGAGTCGGCTACCGTTGGGACACTCAGTACGTGATCCTACGAGCCATTTATGAATGCAGCTGGAAGAAAAGACCTGGACTTACGCTTCTTGAAACGTTTGTGAGCGTGATGGATGGACGAAAATACGATTAAGGGAGTATACCTACGACATACACAGAAGAAGCCGGTAGTATAGTCGGGTCTCTTTTGAAATTCGGCTCCTCGGGCAGTCTGGAGCCCAGGAGGATATCGGGTGTTGGAAAAGTAGAGCCGAACCTTAACTCAGAATGTAGAGCCTCGACCTCACCATCTAAGAAATTCTTAGGCAAATGTAGAATCCAACTGGAAGATGTAAGAAAATTCTTCGAAATCTAGTTTCGATCATTGCTGCAAAAGCAGAAGGTGTAGGTGAGATCCAATGACTAGGTTAACTTCTGAGAAAGATGCAATGATGTAATTATGGCTCGTGAAGATGATCTTTTTTGTCTTTCAAGCTGGGGGATGTTGTTCATCGACACCTTGTGAACGTCGGGAGAAAGAAGAAGCGAAAAACAATCCAGAAGAAGAAACGAGTAGAGGAAGATGAAGACGAAGGTGGAGGCCAGTCTGTAATTATGAGTCTCCTTTTTTCATTTCCTCTGGCTACTAGTTCTTGGTCTCTCTTTATCCTGTCGGTTACTCGTATCCTCGAACTTCCCTTCTCTTTAAGACTTGCATACATCTCTATATAGAATGATGAGCAATTGCTGAATCTCGACTTCATCAACCTGATGTACTCGGAAACAATCTCTCATAACTACGAGTAGTTGAATCAAAATCCACGATTGTACCTTCATGGAGCAAAAAGAATATGATTTATATATTTTTGAATGGTTTTGCGAATAGTATTAAATAATTGGGATCAAGGCTATGGACCAACTGGACAATGTCATTTTGGTAATTGTGATTAGAGTGGGTAATGGGTTTTTGATAGTATGGAGACCTTCTTGGATCTTTTTTCACGATTGTCTGGTACTGAAAATACACTTTTTCAAGTAATAAGTTAGAGAGCACGTGGTCCAGTTGAACTATAGTGTTAAGATTAATTTTTAAATTGATTAAATATCATTGTAAGTCAGCATTCAACATGGACAAATTTTTAAGGGGATTTGCCATCTTCAATATTTTTATTTTTTGAGTTTTGACCTTCTATATATTTTATTTTATGTTTAGTACCTTTGTTTAGAAAAGTTTCGAAAACTTCCAGCACCTTTATGTATTTTAAAACTAAAAATTGTAAGTTTTTGGGCATTTTTTGATTTTGAATAACTTTTTTTAAAAACTAATTGTCATAATTATTTTTTTATTTTGTTCCTTACAATGTGTAGAAATTATTCTGGTAGGGAAAATAAGGTAACATGACTGAAAAAAAGTTATAAATAAAATTAAATAATAAATAAAAATATCCCAAAATATAAAAAAAAATTTGTAGTTATTTTTTTAGATAGTGTTTTCCATACTCAAACATATTGATAATATAACAAAGAATAAGTGGTAAAAATCTCAAAGGCCTGTGTCTAATACTTTAGATTTTATTCAAACATATTTTGCAACAAACAATTTTTTGAAGCAACATTTTATGTATCTTGCACACAAACACGTATACTGAGAACATTTTTTTGGAGAAAATCCTATAGATTATAAAAATTTTGGGTTATCAAGCAGATTAAATACAAGAATAGGAAGATATTCCATTCTTACATTTAATTCTGCAATTGTTCTATAAATCTTTCCTATGGCTATGTGAAAAATTATCACGATTTGCTTGATAACCCAAAATTTCTATAACCTATAGGAGTTTTTCCAAAAAAATGTTCTCAGTGTAGAAACTGTACCAATTGTTCACATGAAATTCCTAATTTTTTCAAGTATCACAAGCCCTTAATACCAACTATTAAAACTATCATATATGTATATACATAAAATATATATTTTCCATATAATTCAGAAATATTAGTAAATAAATAAACAAACTATTTTGTGTAAAAAGCTAATTTTCGCTAAAAACACTTTATTCGTAAATTGCATCAACTTTTAATTTGATTTATTTTCCCAAAAAAAAAAACCAAATGGCCCTGAAAATTTACACACTCAGAAAACTATAGAGAATAAAAAAAGCATTTTTGGAAAAAGTAAAAAAAATATACCAATTAAAGGTGGCGGATACTCTTAAGATTAATTCATTACATACAAATGCGGATTTGTTTCTAGAAAACTCGTTACACCGGAAAGGAATCTAAAAACATCTACTTAAGATAAAAAGCAAGATTAGAAAATCTCACATTACGTCGAAAGCACAAGCGGTCAGCACAACAAGGCACATTCTTTTAGCTTGTAATCTTCATCAAGCATAGATTTTCAAAATCGAACACTTTAAATCTCCCAATTAGAGTTGTCAGCCGAGAATATTTTCTGGACAACGCTCTCTGCTAAAAACTTTTTCACGAAAATTCTCGAGAATATACTCCCAACACTATCAGTTTTTCTGGTCACTAAGAATAATTCGGAGGATAACTTTTGACTATTTAATACAAATATATAATGAAATATTTGAAAAGGTTTTTATATTTGAGGTCATGGATCAACCGGACCACCTGACCAAAATATATATATTAATTAATTCCTGTAAGATGGTCTTAATGCAGAAAATATTTTTCTGAAAATTTGGAAAACTTAATAAAAGGTAATAAAAAACGTCTGTTAACTTTTTTTTGTGAAAATTTTAAAACAATTTTTTGAGGAAATAAAACTGGAAGAGTTATCGATAATTAGAGTTAACTGTCAATTTTTTGCATAATTTTCACTAAAACGAAGTTGAGAGACGTTGTTATTATATTCTCTTGTACTTTATAAATTTTATACATAAATTTTCAAAACCAATAAAAATGAACGTTGTATTTTGAATTTTTGTTATCTCCAACAAAAAAAAATATTATAACCATGAATAATTGATTACAGCGAAACGAGTAATATTTGAAAACCTTTTTTTTTCAAAATTCTCGATAAATCCTCTTGATAGACAATAATCTCCGATTTTAAATTCTCCATAATTTAACAATTCTACTACCAATATTCTAATTACAATTTAATTAACGTTTCATTTTCCTATATTTTCGAAGTTTGAATGCTGAACAGTAAGTTTTATTAACAATCATCTAAAAAAAGATTATAAATGAAAGGGAGACTAAGATTAGAAGGCCAGCAAGACAATCGGGGTATTAAACATAAGTTGGTAACAAGAGTTTAAAAACCCTTTTATGTTCTCGTTTCAACACAGACACAGTCGATGGAAGGTTAGAGAGAGAGAGAGAGAGAGAGAGAGAGGAAGGGTTAAGTCGAGGGCGCTAGAGTCAATAACTATGACACTGGGCAATTCGAAGTTCCTCAAACGAGGAAAGCATACAGACGGCTTCCATTCAACTAACCCTTTCAGTCCTTCTCTATACTCTTCCTCACCCCTTCTTCCATCCCTCTCATAGTCTTTCTCTTTCCATCAACCCTTCCTCCAATCGTCCATCCTCCAGCCTCTCTGTCTCTGGCAGTGTCGGCAAAACTCTTTTAGCCGCCTAAGAGAGGATATCTAAGAGTCTTTTTCTCTACTTCTCTATACTGGCACCGACGTCTGTCACGTTGTCTTTTGCATTAAGTCTTAAGGCCACGGATCAACCTGGTCACGTGACTAGGTTCTTACTTTACTCGCGTAGTTAAATACGTTCCGCACGTCATACGAACGATTTTTTTTGGTTTGCTGTATACCGATAGTTAGCCCAGTCGGTAATTTTGCATGCGGAAAGTTGGTTTTTCCGCACACTTAAAATTTTACCGCACTAGTCCGAGAAAATCAAGTTTCCATACGCAAAACCACACCAACGAGCCTAACTTTCGGTGTAAAGCGGACAAAAAATACATTATTATAGATCTGTCCGGTCATAAATGTTCATAATTATGAAAAAAAAATTCTTTGAAATTTTTTTTATGATTATTAACATTATTAACTTGTTATCTTATTTTTTACAGAAATGAGGTTACACAAATTGAAAATGCTGATAAGGAAGGAATCTAGTGACGTGGTCCGGTTGGTCAATGGGCTTAAGACCATGGATCAACTAGACCACGTGACCAAATTTCTGTAAAAATTAATATAAAATAAGTTTTATATTTCACAAAATATCTCCTGGAAATTTTGGAAAATGCAACAGAAGACGATAAAGAACGTCTGTCAACTTCGTTTGAGTGAACATTTTGCAAACACTTTTACAATTAACTGTAATTATCTATAAGTCTTCTAATTTTCTTCAAAATTGTTACTTAAAAGAAGTTAAGATACGTGCTTTATTTTGTCTTTTTTTACGTTTCCAAAATTTTCAGAGAAATGATTTGTAAATTCAAAAAGATATCTTTCATGGACGAATTAATGTTTTGGATCAGATAAACGTTCTTTACTGCTTTTTACTTAATTGCTTCAAGTTGCAACTCAATATTACAATTAATATGGAAATGCGAAGGGTGAAAAAATGTATATTTTTCTTTTCCATTTTTAAGAAATACTTAAAAGTAGTGTAGGTTGTATTGACCCTCAATTTGATTAAAATGGTACGTTGTTGGAAAAAAATGGCTTTAGGGTCCAAAAATGATCGTCTTAATCATTTTTGGACCCTAAAGCCAATTTTTTCCAACAAAGTACCATTTTATTTTTCAAATAAGATTAAAATTCCAAAATACAATTTTTCAAACAATATGTGAAATACGAAAAAACTTTAAGATAGAAAATTATATGCCTAAATAAGGATGGATCAACGAAACTTTTGGTTCAATCAACACTGAGAAAAAAATGTATGCAACAAAACTTTTTTTTTTGTCCTGACAAAACTGTTTTCTCAGTGAATCAAATTTTACTCTATAAATTCAAATCAGTGAGACTTAACTTACGAAATTATCTAGAAATGGGTTGCTCTTTTACTTCAGTAAAAATCTTACTGATAATTAGTGGTATTTCACTAAATAACAGAATATTGTTACTGAAATTGATCAATAGGACTCAACAAGCAAAGTAGATTTCACCGATTACATTAGTGACTTTTAGACTATTTTACAATGAAATACCACTTTAGTTGTCAGTGAAATTTACACTGAAGTTAAAGAGTACCTCATTTCTAGCTATTTCATTTCTAAAATCTCACTGATTTACTCGAAGGGAAAATATTAAGAAAGCTATAAGCGAATTAATAATTTATTGTGAGAAACGAATGATCATTTCGAACTTATGGATTAAACGAAATTACACCCACGTTGCCGAGTCCGGGCTCCAATGCCTCTAATCAAAGAAAGGAAATCAGGGTTTTGTAGCTTAAGATGTGTGCTGCAGCCTACACGTACCCATTTTTGCTCGTTTTTTGAACTTTCGACGTAAATAATATATAATAGTAGGTAGATGCTTGCGGGCTACTCATTCGAGACGGTCGCTCACGCACACAAATTGACACTCGCTCGTGTCAGTGAAGCTTTTTGAAATTCTTTTGTGTTCTTATACATGGAGAAAAAAAATCTGTAAATGGAACAGGTATTACAGTACAATTCATCGCTTTTTTGTAAACAACAGATTTGTTAATAAATATTACAGAAAGGTATAAATAATAAGAAATTTTCTTCAATATATTAATTCAACAGACATTTCTTTAAAATCTTCTCGACAAATCTGGTATGGCCACAAAAAATCAGGGAATTTTACTGGAATATCTGTTTAATTTAGACATTTTATATGTAACTAATTTAACTTGTGAATTCCATAAATGCAGCAAATTTAATTTCTCTGTGTAAAATCAAGGCCGTTTTACTGAAGAACATACTGTTGTTTCAGAAACTATATTTTTAATTTGCTTTTAAGGCAATGGATCAATCGGATCACGTGACTAAATTATGAATTTATTCGTTCATGTAAGATATCCTTTTGAATTTACAAAGTACCTTTCTGAAAATTTGGGAAACCTAACAAAAGACAGTATAGAACGTCTGTTGACTTCTTTGTAGTAAAATTTATTTTAAAAATTGAAAAGTTATCGACAATTACAGTTAACTGTAAAATTTTTTGCAAAATTTTCACTCAAACGAAGTTGACAGACGTTTTTTTTATCGTTTTCATTGCATTTTATCAAATTCCCTAATTAAAAAAAAAATATTTTGTTTAGGGAAAAGTTATCACAGAGGAATATATTCGCAGTTACATATTTCGTCACGTGGTCAGGACGGTCCATGGCCTTAATATCTTAAATTCACAAATTTGTCAAAGAAGCAGAAAGTGAATGTGATGAATATGCAAAATTTTTATTTAATTTTGAGTTCCAAATTTCGACGCATTATTTGTAACCGGGAATTCGAAAATCCGACAGAGTAAAGTTTATAAACAAGAACTAAACAATTGAAAAAAAATTCAATTTCTATACTGGATTTCGAACTTTTTATGTCCTTTAAATCTAAAATAGTGAAAACCGACTAATGATTTCTGGTCAATTAGTCAATTATCACTGATTTAAATCCAGTAGAATTTTCACTGGAGTAGATTTAGAAAAAAATAGTTCTTCTAATTGAAACAACAAAATTGCTTGATTTAATCGTATCTTAATTGTGTATATGATAATCATATTAAAGTAGGATAAATTTTATGATTAAGGGCATGTAATTTTCGAGGAAAGTAGGAACTTCATGTGAACAACTTGGTTCAGCTTCTACATGTTTACGTTCAAAATTGATAAAATTTTCTTCTCAAAATTTGGGAATTGGTAGAAAAGATAAAAACGGACTTAGATAGATTACTTTTAAATTTGATAATGCAAACAGATTTTCCGACATATTTTAATAAAATTGAACTTTTTTCATTTCACAAACTTTGGAAATAAAATTCTATTTATTTCCAACGTAAATATGTAGAACTCCCTAAATCCGAAACTGTGAAAAACCACTGTTTCGAATGTTATGAATCTTCCATTTAGAATCAGTGAAATTCAACTAATATCACTAGGGAAACCCACTGGATGATTAGCGAATTTAACTCCCTGGTGGAATCAGGTAAATTTCTCTGATTTTTACGTGGAAGACTTATAACATTCGAAACAGTGGTTTTCACTATGAATCAGTGAGTTTTTACTGATTCAGATTTACAGAGAAACCTAAAATCAATCAGATTTACTAATTCATTAAGTATCACATGCCCTTAAGATTTTTTAGACTCATTTTCATGATTCAAAATTTCAACCCACTAGCCCTGGAAATTACGCTTGCAATTTCCAGATTCAATCCCGGAAATTATGCCGTTAGAAATAAAAGAATAAAAGCAACGAAAGAAGAATTAGGGATTTTCCTTTCTTGTCTGGCTGGATGCTAGCCAGCAATTTTATCCATCATCTTCATAAGGACAAAGCCATATTTTAAAGTTACGAAATTGTTTACCCTTATATAAGCCAAAATCACTTCAAAAGAGAAACTAAAACGTTAAGTTCGCAATCAACTCGTTTTTACGATGGGAAACAGCTGAATGTGCTGTAAAGTTATGTAACCTTTCCTAGCAAGATAGACCTGTGATTACTGTGATTCGGAATTCCAATCTCCGCAACGTGAGAACTTAACATAGAGAGGACCATTCATGGGACATTTTCAGCAGAATTCGTTTACCCTTCACCGGAAAGAAAGGACCACTGGAACTGCGTGACCATGGAAGCTTCCCATTTTAATATACTTTGCATTCATAATTATTTTATATCACAAATTATCAGTACAACTTATTTTTTAATGAGATTATACTTTCTTGGAATTTCTTGAACGGCGGTTTTAATTGAGGAAGCGGCGTGTAAAAAGATCAATGTTTTTGTCGGCATTATGATAAATGTGAATGGTTTTCTAGGGGACGTGGCTACCAGATATCATAAGACCGTAATCGTGTTTTCAATATAGAGATATAGCAATAGAAGTATTTTTTACTGTTTAGAAGCTATGTGATTAGACAACTGGGATACAAAACATCTAAGTTTTTCTCTAAGACAAATAAATATTAAATTCGATCAAATTTTAAGACTCTTTTGCCTTTCTTTGGCGTTTTGATTATACTGTTAGAAATTTCTCCTCTAATTTTCCGTAACACGTAAATTTTTTTTTATCAGATTTTAGAAAAAATGCTTCAATTTGCAGTTAAAGATTACTGAACATTTCAAAAAGTGTATCTGGAAGTTTTGAAATATGGAGAAAAAAAATTAAAATAGTTAAAAATCTTTCTGTGGAAAAAGAGACGCTTTTGACTGTGCCGGGATTCGAACCCGGGTCTTTCAATTACCGGTCGACTGTTCTTACAACTGAGCTACACAGGCATCCGACATCCACTTCTCCACAAGAAGACCTCGTTATATTGCGGTTCGGCATTTAATAATTTCACGGAATAATTTTATAATTTTCTGAATCAAGTGAAACTGGAGTAGATACACTGTAATTTTTATATGCTCCGCAAATACCAAATTATATTGCAGGATTTACTATTCCTTAATTGAAATAACTCCTACTAAATTTGTTTTATTGTAAGTCCCCCAAAAAAATGTTGAGCAGTGCAATCATAAAATATGTAAATTCAAACGAAATTTGATTGAATTGACTAAAACATGTGCCTTTTTCTCGACCTTATAAAGCATTGTATACATATTTCTAATTCAAAGAATATTTTTAAGCCCATGAAAAAACAAGGCCGCGTGACCAAATACATAGGTGAATATATTCCCATAAGTTAAAATTTTCATAAAAAGAATATCTTTCTGAAATTTTGGAAAATACGATAAAATACAATAAGGAACAACTGTCGGTTTTTTAACTTTTGCTGAAAATAAAACTGGAAAAGTTATCAGTAATTGCAGTTAACTGTTAATTATCTTGAAAAATTACTGAAACCAACCAGATATACGTTTCTTATTGTATTCTTATCATATCTCAAATGAATATAAACTATAATTAAGTCACGTGGTTAAGTTGGCTCATGGCCTTAAGAGCACAGAATAAGTGGGTCACATAACCAATAACAGAAATTTAGTTTTTCCCAAAAATTTTAGATTGAAGAAAATTTCTTTGAATAAAAAAAAACTGTTATCTGAGTATAGGATAAAGGGATTGAATAATTTGAAAACTGCTAGAAAAAACTGTAACTGTATTTTTTTTTAAATCAATTACTGTAGTTTAATCAAATATCAACGAAAACCAAATGAATTTTCAACCAAAATGAATGATTTTTCAATCACAGTAAATGAAAAATAGTTTAATTTTAAGAAATTTCCGAAACACGTACTCTTTAAATCCGAAACAGTAAAAACTCACTGATTCACAGTGAAAAGCCACTGTTTCTTCCACATAGAAATCAGTGGAATCTACCTAATTCCACCAGGGAAACTCACCGTTTAATCAGTGAAATATACTGGTCAACAGTGAAATTCGCTGGTCAACTAGTGAGTTTCCATAGTGATATCAGTTCAATTTCACTGATTCTATGTGGAAGACTTATAACATTCGAAGCAATGGTTTTTCACTGTTTCGGATTTAGGGAGTAACTGAAATTTTTATCACTTACATTTGGGTAAAATTAAGATAAAATTTGAGAAAATTTAATTAGTAAATTTAAGATATTTTAATTTTCAGTTAGAAATTACTGAATATTCCGTTACCCGTATATAGAAATTTTAAACTTGATCTCTAATTCTGAACTAGTATAAAATGAACCACTAATTTGATTTAGTGCCAAATTCTACTAATTATTAGTCATTTTTCGATTAATTACTTTTCAAAAACTTTTCAACTACTAATGAAATTAGTAGAAAATGGCTAATACCTAGTAAAAATTTTCACTTAACTAAATTAGAAGCTCACTTTTCACTAATTCATATTTGGAAAGTGCAGTAGTAAAAATTTTATATTTTGGATAACTGAACTTTAATGTAGTTACATATGACTTAAAATTTTCTTAGTGTCGCAATTTTAAGAGAATGTGATACTTAAGAAATTAGAAATTTTTATTGATATTAGGTTTCTACAGGGTTTTGTCCAAAATAAAAAAAATTATATTGTCAAAATTTCGAAAATTGTGAAGAAGATAAACTACTATATAGTATTATATAAATTTTTAAAACACCTAAGCTAAAAAAACTAGACCACGTTTATGTATGTGTAACTGAAAATGTAGATGCGAGTACACAGCAAACATAAAACATATTACAATTGTAGTGTTAGATAATGCGAGAAAAAAATGACAAAATTTACCTAACAAGAAACAGAAAAAACTTGATAAAAACAAATGAAAATTCTTTCGAATAAAAACTGAGAATAAAACTACTATTTTTTTCACTTATCGACCCTAAAGCCAATCAGCCAACGTTGCAAATATTATAAATAATTCAAAGATGAATCCATATCTATATGAAAGAACATAACCTAATTTATTATTTATAACATAAATTCACTGAAAATAACTTTATAAATGCGTAAAATCAAATTATATGAGTTTTTCTGTAATTTATGTATATTAAATTTAATTAGGTGGTTCGGCAACTGAAAGACCCGGGCTCTAATCCTGGCACAGTCGAAAGCGTCTCTTTTTTCAAAGAAAGAATTCAAATTCTAAAAATGAAATTCAATACCTTCACAAATAACAGAGATATTAAATTTAAAATAAAAATCATGTACTTACAGTTTTAAACGTTCATTGAACGATGAAAAATATTTTTTTTTGAAAACTAAATGATTAGTTTTTAACCCATGAAATTAAAAAATAGTGTACTCTTCATGACCGATTGTATAATTAAAGGGCCCTAAATATAAACTTAATAATTAATTTCAAATTAATAAGTCAACTTTGTTCAAAAGACCTGGTCTCGAATCCCAGCGCAGTCGAATGCGTCTTATTTTCCACAGAAAGATTTTCAAATTCTTTAAATATATAAAAATTAATTTTCTTATGAATTTTTTTTCTTACCATCGTTCAATGAACGTTCAAAACTGTAAGTACATATAAAAATCTACATAAAATTGAATAATATTTTCAATACTATATTTTTTATCCGTCAGACACAAAGGTAGATAAATTCCCCAGTTTTTCTCTAAGCAATGAAGCATCTGCAAAAATGCTCCAGTTAAAAATGAATGACCCTGGTCCAGAGTTATTAATGACACTATACAGAAGCAAATGGATGTCACACACGCTTCCGTACAACATTAATCTATATCATCTTAAAAATTTCAAGGTGGCACGATTCTCGTGGTCACCCTGTATAGTTGGGGTCGCCAGAGAATAAAAGCATGGCGCGATGCCAAAGTCTCAAGTAGGTACACAAGTACCTGAGTCTACACGGAAATATGCATGCTTATTTACTTGCTCTTGTCCCAACACCATGATAGAGTTATATGCAAGTATGTATGCGTTATTATATATACATTAATGTGCAATAACATACACATGACAATTTGTATCTAGAGAGGAATGATCAAAGCCTTCGAATTGAACGGATGTCAGCTCGGACGGAAATCGAGACAAGAAATCACTTGTCTCATAAGAGCGGCGATATTAACAAAGATTGCGGTCGGAATCGTCAAAGGCGTTTTCAGCGTTATCAGGAAAGATGACTTACGTAGCTGGCATTATTGTTGTAAGCCACGAAGCTGTGAATCTTTCAAAAGAAACTTCAAAGACACCGCATGGTCAGTTCGGCAACTCAAACGGAAAGACAGCTTAGTTGCTACCGAGCTCCGCGCCCCTTGAAGGAAAAGAAAACACTTGTACACAGGAAAAGTCCTTGGGTTGAAACTTTAGATGAAATCTCCAACCGACCCAAATCCCAGAGAAAACGGGCTAATTGGAAAACTCTAGGGGCAAAAGAAATCTGACTTAAGACTTCTGAAACAAAGTTAAAAAACGTTTTTTCAGTTTCAATCGTGGCTTACTTTTTTTTGTACGAAATAAGGTAAAGAATGAACTTTGCAATGTTTGGCAGGATTATCCTGTAAATAATAGATAGTAACTGCTGTCATTACCAATTTTGATGAAGAAAGGAAAAAATTAGCATTTTATTTCAGCTGTTTTAGAGTTGATGAGACAATTTACAACTTTTTCGTTCTTTCATTGGAATTGGTACTCGCAACAGTTACTACCATCCCGAGGATCTTGTCAGACCTCGGAAATTTGATACTTTTTACTTTTATTAGGTAAAAAATGCAATTTGCGATAAAAGTCGAAACCACATTTTTAACTTTATTTTCCTCTGAGGAAAAAGGTGATTGACGTTTGTGTAATGAAAATATTTCTTTTACATACTTTGATGGGTGATTTTTATTTACTTTACAAATATTAGATTGTTATATACAGTACCGATCAAAAGGTAGGTAAACCTGACAGGGCCAAAATATGCAATAATATAATAGTAAATGCCAAAAATTAGGGCTCAATTAATGCCCCACTACCGAATTTTTGGCTCCTTATTTTTTTAAAAATATTCATGGTCCTGTCAGGTTTACCGTAAAGCTAGCAGCGCCACTCTGGAAATCATTCAAAAATAGTTTTTACGAAATTCTCCTCTTGACAAAATAATTCGGGCTCAAAGTAGCCACAACTTTCAACCCCGTTTCTATCACCCGTTTCAAAGGGTTAAAGGCCTAAAGGCTAGTAGTCCCTTAATTTTGAAAAATGCTTTCGGGACAACAAAACTACTTTAGAATATCGGGCTATTTTGGGGCTACTCAAAAATGTCTCTATCGATTTTTGGGCTCCAACCCTTAACATCAAAATGCACCTCTGTATGGCCTTGTAGAGACAACTGTAAATAAAAAACATTTTTTTGTGAATATTATGATCTAGGAATACTCTCTGATTTTCGAGCTCTTCACAAATGTCTATTTTGATGTCATGGGCTGCAGCACAAAAATCGATATAGACATTTGTGAAGAGCTTGAAAATCAGAGTATTCCTAGATCATAAAATTCACAAAAAAATGTAAAAAAAAGCTTTTTTCAAAACTAAGGGAATATTGCCTTTAGGAGCCTTTTAACCCTTTGAAAAGGGTGATAGGTACGGGGTTGAAAGCTGTGGCTATTTTGAGCCCTAATTGAACCCGAATTATTTTGTCAAATGGTAAATTTGGTATAAGCAATTTTTGAATGATTTTCAGAGTGGCGGTGCTAGCTTTACGGTAAACCTGACAGGACCATGCATATTTAGAAAAAAATAAGGAGCCAAAAATCCGGTAGTGGGGCATTAATTGAGCCCTTAATTATAGGACTAAAAAATATTTAAAAAGTTTATTTTTGACTTCTAGCCTATAGGAGCCCTTTAACCCTTTGAAAAGGGTGATAGGTACGGGGTTGAAATTACTGGATACTTTGAGCCCTAATTGAGCCTAAATTATTTTGTCAAGAGGAGAATTTCGTAAAAACTGTTTTTGAATGATTTCCAGAGTTTTTGGCATTTACTATTATATTATTGCATATTTTGGTCCTGTCAGGTTTACACGCCTTCGATCAAAAGTGTATCAGTGGCTGTTTTTCACATTCACTTAAATGTCACTAATTTCTGTAAAATAAGGTATAAATATTTTTCTCCAAAAACTAAGAAACACATCGAAATTTTACAAAAATAAATCCTAAGCAAAGTTTTTCACTCAAGTCTAAAAACAGATGTTAGAAAAAAGATGAAATTTCAGTCTTTTCGTAAGTTATGAAAACCTTCCGACATATTGAACATTTTTATATTTTCTTGAGCGCATTTTAAAGATAAATTTATCTGGCATTTTTTCAACTTATACTAAAATTTGTTTAAACTTTTGATTACTTTTTAACGAGAAGCGGGGCATAGACTAAGAAAATCGTAAAAATTCGAATATTGCTTACACTCACAAAATAAATGCCTCAAATTTTCTTAAAATATACTGTTTATTGAATTTTAAAAAAAATTTAATTTTAAATATCTCCTTATGGAATTGGCTGAATAATTTCGCTCATGGCTGATTTTTTGTCAAATTTGTAGAATTATTCATATAAAATAAAAGACATATTGCTATAAAATGTTTCTCCGCGCATTGATTTGAAGAAATTATCAACATTTACGTAGACTGTTAGAAATTTCTACTGTAATTTCCCGAAACACGTGACCAGAGTTTTATTCAGTAACTGATTCGTAAAATTAAGACAGAATTTCAGAAAATGCAGTTATTTTAAGTAAATTTTAAAAACAATTTCATATTTTTAAAGTGGAAAGTGTTGAATATTCTGATACTTGTATTTGGAAATTATGAAACTTGTAACAGGAATAATTTAACTTTTCGGGTAACTGACATTTTTTTTACAGTTTCGTAATTTTTTGATAAATTTTATAAAAATTATGTTACAGTTTGGTAGTTTTAAGATACATTTCAAGAAAATTCTGTTAAGTTTCATAATATTAAGAGAAATTTCATAAAATTCAGTTATTTTTTTAGTAAATTTAAGGAACAAATTCTTAATTTTCGATTACAAATTATTGAATATTCTGATGCTTCTATCTGGAAATTCCGAAACTTGTAACAGGAATAATTTTACGTTTTGAGTAACTGAAAATTTTGTTACCGTTTCGTAATTTTATGATAAATTTTATAAAAATTCTGTTACAGTTTAGTAGTTTTAAGATACATTTTATAAAAATTCAGTTGAGTGCAATAGTAATCATTACTAGGGGATTGAAAATTTTCTGCAGTCAAAATACTAAAGATTCGAAAAATTATATGAAACTGTAGTATAAGTTATAGTAAAGTTCGATACAATCTATAGTAAATGACCATATAGTTCATCTAAAGTTCAGTATTTCGCTGTAAAAAATTCTCATTATGACACGTTTTTCCTTAAACTGAAACGTAGTTTAGCAAAAATGGTAAATTTAGGCTTTTCCGTGTACATTTTATGAATATTGAATTGAGCTTCATACACTGAGAAAAAAATGCTATTGAATCAAAAGCATTTCTTTCCAAAAGCATGTATACTACGAATTCATAAAAATACACTACAAGAACCAATAAATATGTTACTAATTCCATAGCATATTTATTTGAATCCGTGATATACATGCTTTTGGAAAGAAATGCTATTGATTCAATAGCATTTTTTTCTCAGTGTAATATTGAGAAAAATTTCAGAAAAATCAGTACATTTTTCGCAACTTCAAGATACCTTTACTCAACAGCATCACAAATATCAAATTATTCGTTACTTCTGTAACATAAAAATTTTGTAAATTTCCCAAAAATTTCTAACAGTGTATACATAAAAAAAAAACAGCCACTGATAATTTGCTACTAAAATTAAAAAATTATTTGGAATTATCTCTGAAATTTTAGGCCTTTCAAAAAACGAGTCTACTTTTGGTTATGATGGAAGAAGTAAATAAATCTGGGAAAAGCCGTTATTTCCCTCTTTTGAAGAAAGCAATGCGGAGGATTTGTTTATACGCGAAGATACTAAACGTAGCACAGAACATTCCGCAGGCTGCATCAGATAACACGATTCAAGTGCAGGAAACATCAAAGCAACGCTAACTTCGAACTCAATTCACGTTGTGACTCGAAAGGATTTACGTACTATAAGTCCAAGACATGAATAAATTAAATATCTTAATACAGTTATTACTGTGCAAAGTAATAAAACTTATTATTAATATTCTTTTAACTGAATAATTTGTACATGAAGCTACCAGATTAAGATATATTGAAAGCCTATTAAATATCTCTCAAGGTATCGATAAGATATTCACACTAGACTTACAAAATTATTAAAAGCACCTTCAATCCCATTCACCCTCTCTTCGAAATCGAAGTGCAAAACATATTTGAAAATCAATGTCCGGCGAACCGCCAAAACCTAAACTCTTGATCGAATCAAATTCGCCGACTAACGAATTTCAACTAGAGACCGACTGAATCTTTAACTGAATTCTCAACTGGTAGTGAATGAAGCCGCGCGGCGTGTAGAAAATTACGTAATACGAGGTCACGACCCCAACAAAGCGTGCGACAATTAATAACTCATTTGATACGGTGAATGCCAAGGAAAAAACGTAAAGATTCGTTAAAAAAAATATATAGCAAATTCCATTATAATTGAACACCGTCTCATTAAAAGATGTATCTTTGATTCTCTAACGATGTAAAAATTTTATCCCTGTAATCAAGAATACATTTGAAGTAGCTTTCATGCCTTACCAAACATTCAGGATCTTTCGAAGGGATAGAATTCATTCAATTCTGAATTACATCCCAAGTGCATTTTAAAAAATAATTATTAAGCTCCATGAATATTCTCAGTGATTTTAATTCAAACACCTCAACAGAATTCAAAGTAAAACCAAGGCTAAACATCCAGTAATATGATATGACAATAAAAATGCGATTCTATCAAAAGGGACCTTATCCAATTGTTTTATTCATATCGTGGGTTGAAAGAAATAAATCAAGTAATACCTCGGCATCATTTTGATCCATGACAAGAGGTGCGGCGTCATAAAAGAATTTTATATGCCTCCGCGGCTGTGTTCGATTTAAACTTAAAAGCTTTTCACGGCGATCGGTGGCCAAACTTCACTTTTCTTGTTAAAGTGGACACTCGAGCTCCTGAAGATCTTACCGCTGCGAGGAACTCGCGACACTATCATTACTCCGTAATTTCCTTGCACTTGGCGTCCTGTAATTACGCGGGTGATCGTTACACTTCCTTATGGAGTAAAAATCGTTTCTCAACTTCCGGTGGTAGTTTCTGACAATAACAAAAAGATCTCAATAGTCAGATCAATAAAAAAATTCACTTTTCCTCAATATGAATCAGAAGATGTATTCTTTTTTCTTCTTATATAAACCTTCACTAAATATTTTCACACTTATCTCTCACAACTAAGTTACGATGAATATGTGATATTTAACGCTTTGCGGCGTGGAATGTATTTTGAAGGAATGCTTATTAGCAGTAAATTAAAAATAATAAAGCTAATTCGATTGTTGTAGTCGGATGCGAGTTTGCGAGTTTCTTCACTTCGAAGAGTAGAAACTGAAAGCAAAGCGCTCTACGCAACAAACGCGGTGAGACTGAATCCTGAATCTAGAGAACAGTGACCATAACCCGAAGCTTGAGAGCTCAGCTGTCGCTCTTTCTCTCTCTCACTCAGTCTCTCTCTTTTTCTCATCATTGGCATCTCCCTCACTCGCGAGTGTAAATCCCTCCTAACCTTTCTCTTACTCTCATTTGAATCCCCTCCCTTTTGTCGTCCTTCGTCGGCGTCGCAAAGAATACAGGACAAAAAGTGGAATGGAAGGGACGACCAGGTACAAGGACCAAGTCTCTGAGGACCTTTAAACGAAAACGCTGTTATGCGACCCTACGCAAAGCTGGGGAACGATCAATTTCTTTGCATTAATTATTTCCACCGATGAGAAGGTTTACCGATTTTTTTTTTAGAATCTTATCATAAATGAAGAGGTATTAGTTCTATGTGAAAAATTACTATCGAAATTTTCATCAAATTTTAACGTTTTGAGACCCCCTGAGTCAGAAAAAAGTAAGGTCAAGTTCGTTAACCAGCCACATCCGACCAAATTGTAAAAATAAGAGCATTTTTGTGTTTTCGAAAAAAAACTTGCTTAAAAAATCCAAAATTCTACTCTCTAAATTTGATTCAGTCAAAATGTACTGATTATCAGTGAAATTTGACTGATTCAAATAGCTAAAAAGAGGTTACTGTAAATCAGTCAAATTTCACTGATTATTTCAGTGAAAATTAACTGATTTAACAGTGAAAAATATTTTTTCACTGATGAATCAGTGAAAAGGCAAATCACTAATTCAATTAGTGAAAATTGGACTGATTCAGATTTATAGAGTAGTACTGGTTTCTGATAGTGCTCTTAAATCTCTACTAATTATCCTAATAACATATTTTGATTAAACTAAAATTAGGACAGTTATATTATGTTAAAGCATGAAAAAAGTCAATATCTAAATTCTACTCTTCAGTTAAATTACACGAAATACGTAAAAGAGTTATGATACAAAATTGTTTACTACATGAATATCTACAAGTTTTAATCGCAACATTTTTTCATGGAGGTATATTTCTCTTTTTAATTTAAAAAAATACTATTGAAAATCCTAAATTAAATTTTTCAACAATAATATCTGAAATACGACAAAAATGTAAGTTTGCAAAATAGTTTGTTTCAATAAGATCTACAAGTTTGAATCGTTACATTTTTTCACAAGATGTATATTTTACTTTTAAATTTAAAAAAATACTATTGAAAATCCTAAATTAAATTTTTTAACAATAATATCTGAAATATGAAAAAAATGTAAGTTTGCAATATTGTTCGATTCACTAAGATCTACAAATTTTATCGGACATAGTTTTTTATAAAACGTATATTTTTTATTTTAATTTCAAAAAATAAATTTTTTAATTTTCATAAAATAGGACTTGTATCATCAATGATCTTTATTTCTAAAATATCAAAATAATAAATTTCAATTTCTTATGAGTTTTTATCAGAAGTTTTTTATTATTAATAAATATTTGAACACTAGAATTGGTAGTAGCAATTCTTAGCTACTTTTTCGTAAATAATATTTTGTGATTTTATACTATAAACTACCGGCCAAAATTTTAATTTCACCTGTTGCTTAAGCCATGGTCGAAGTGTCTTAATTTTCATAAAAACAAATTTAACATTTTTTATCGATAATGACATCAATGTTAATAAATTTTTTTATATAATGATCCCAATTTGAAGGCAAAATGTTAATTTTTTGAGAATATATATTATAAAAAACGTCAAATTTCGATCTTTTTAAAAAATATTAATAACTAAAAATAAATAACATTTTGAAAGTTTTTGGTGTCGTTTCAAAGGTAAGTCTTCATAGCAATTCGTTAACTGTTCACGATATTTCCAGAACTTTTTCCTGGATTTTACCTTGGGGTCAAGCATGATACAAAATAGTCGTAAAATAAAATTTTTTTTTTTTAAATGTTAGTTATTTTTAGTTATTAACGCACTGAGAAAACTGGAGTGTCAAACTTTGAGTGTCAAAATGTAGATAGTCAGTTTGAACTTCTAGATAGTACAACTCTCTTTCCGAAATTTTTTCTTTTTGGTCAGGGAGACACTCATTTGATATTCTGCTTAACTGTTACCAGAGTGTCAGAATCACTATAAAGAGTGTCGATTGGTGAAATACGCGCCAAAATTGTGAAGTCACGTGGGTTCGCCTATTTTTCCTCGAATATCACCAGCGTGGACTCTAACCTCATTGCCGGTTTCGCGTCCTTTACGTGTTAAAGTGTCACGAGGGTTATTTTTGCCAACTAATTGGTGAGTACCTATTTCACTTGCTATAATAATATAATAATTGTGAAAGCTTAAAGGTAATAGTTTTGAGGTTAGCCATAGAGGTAGATTATAGTATATTTTTCCCTCTTCGATAATCTATTTTTCTCTCTGCGATGATCAACTTTTCCCTCTAAAGTATTCAAGTTGACCATCTTATTTTCACAATTCACAGGTAATAAGTTACACTATCTAGAAGGCTGTCCTATAGTTTAACCTCAAATATAGTCTGCTTCACCCTCCAAATGTTTAGGTTGACACTCCAGTTTTCTCAGTGTGTATTCCAAAAAGATCAAAATTTGAAATTTTTGGTAATATATTTTTCAAAAATTAACATTTTGCCTTCAACTTGGGATCATTAGATAAAAAAATTTATTAACATTCATGCCATTATTAAAAGAAAATGTTAATTTGTTTTTATAAAAATTAAGACACTTCGACAATGGCTTAAACAACAGGTGATTTAAGGAAAATTGACTGAATTTTTGGACTATTTCCGAACTATTAGGAAATATATCTAAAAGGTGAGAACATTGCACAAATCTCCTAAGTTGTAGGAAATTTTTCCCATGAAAAGCGGAAATTATTCCACAAAAATGGAAATTTGTTCACTTTTTGTTGGATCTTCTTCCACTTAAATTATGAAATATATCAATTTTTCCTAATAAACTGGATATTTCTCCACCTAAACAGTAGGAACTATTTCCAGTTCTATATCGGAAATATTTCCGACTATATCTTTGGAAAAATTTACGACCCATTCGTATTTTAAGCTGTCCGGCTTTTTTTATCTATTTGAATCAGTCAAATTTCACTGATAATCAGTAGATTTTTACTTATTTAGATTTAGAGAGTAGATGCAAGTACATATATTTTTGTAAATTGCAATTTTATGTAAATTTTCACACGGTTTTTACATTTTTTCACATTACCAAAGTTTATTTCAAAACAGGGCTCATATATGTAATATTTTATTTATTTTTTTTTTTATATTTAAGAAATAAAGATCACTGATGACGACTCCAATCAGAGTAAAAATGTTTGAAAGTATGTAACCTTCTGAGTGATTAAGGCCGATAGAGTCCTAAGTGAATTGGATTTCCTTTTTCATTTGAAATAAAAAAAAAAATTAATAACTTTGAGAAAATGTAATTAACATCTACAATATTATATAAAATTGTCTTGAGCTTCAGTATAAAATTACAAAAAATAAACTTATATGTATGCGCTCTCTAAATCTGAATCAGTCAAAATCTACTGATAATCAGTGAAATTTAACTGATTCAAATAGCTAAAAAGAGGGTACTGTTAATCAGTCAAATTTCACTGATTAATTCAATGAAAATTAACTGATTTAACAGTGAAATATATTTTCTAACTGATTCGATCAGTGAAAATTGACTAATTTAACAGTGAAAAATAATTTTTCACTGGTGAATCAGTGAAAGGGCAAATCACTTATTTAATCAGTGAAAATTTGACTGATTGATATTTAGAGAGCGAAGAATATAAGACCGAGCGCGAAGATCGAATCGCACACTCTAGGCGCGCTCAAACTTTCGAGCGATAAGAATGTGCCCGCGAAGCAGGCAGATTTTTTTTGTTTCTTTAATTAAATTGCTGTCTCGTTCGGTTAATTCTTGCCTGGTCGCTTCTGGAATCCGTAGAGATTAGCTGTTGCTCAGTGAAACGGAAATCCGCTGACAAACGTTAAACGAATTTTGGCTGAGTTGTCGCACAAACAAATCGACGAAAGCATCAGGCCTGTATCGACGACTGAAGATTTAAAGAGACTGCTGTTCAGGACAGCCAATCTGCAAAAGCTTACGCGGTATGGTAATGCGAGATTACCAATGTACTTGCACACATACTTTTGCTCATGTATAACTCTCGTGTATGAAAAGCCTCGTTGAAAGAAAAGGCTAGAGTTCTCCAGGTGGATTAATTACGCTGGTTTTGGGAATGCGTCCTGGAAACGAATTGCTTTTGCGATCAAAGTCTTGATTACAGACGATAATAGTCAGGACAGAGATAAATATAGCGGAGAGTTGAAAAGAAATGCCGAAAGGGCTTCGAATTCTCAGGAAGATGAGATTTTAAAGTTTAAGTTATTAATATTATTCTGTTGATCTGGATTATTTACACTGTCAATGAGAAAAAGTTTAAATATTTCAAACTCTTGAGAATTTCTGCAACTTGAAAAATTTAAAGAGATGGTAAAATTTTTGAATGATTAGTAATTAAAAATATCAGCGGAAAAAATATTTTCACTGTTAAATCAGTTAATTTTCACTGAAGCAATCAGTGGAATTTGACTGATTTACATTAACCTCTTTTTAGCTATTTGAATCAGTCAAATTTCACTGATAATCAGTAGATTTTGACTGATTCATATTTAGAGAGTAATGTAATTTTACAAAAGATGATGTATTGTAAATTCAGAACTTATGGTGGCGCCGCTTTAGAGCAAATTTGCAAGGCTTGTATTGTAATTTTGAGAAATTACTTTACAATACTGTAATTTAACTATGTTATATCTCAACTGTACTTTTACAGTAAATTTTTAAAATAAAATTCCATTGAAATATTGTAAAATCACAAACATTTTTAAGTGATTAATATCGTTGTATGAACTTTATTCAAGATAAATTTTTAATTATATATGAATAATTATAATGCTTTTGACCCTTATTGTCATTAATCATTTATGGAAATACATACTTGAAAGTACTCGCAGTTATACTGAAAGACTGTTCCTCCAGCGTTTAGCTTATTAAAGTCTACTGCTGCATTAAATTGTGATCCTTCCACTCACCTGTAACAAGAAGCAACAATTTATCAGAAATATGCGATACCAGAAATCAACTTGATTTGGTTGGGCCATGGATGAATCAGACGATGTGTCCAAATTCTTGAAAAATTTCATGTAAGATAACTTTTTTATTTCATAAAATATCTTCCTAAAAACATTTTTACAATTGACTGTAATCATCAATAAGTCTTATAATTTTTTTAACAATTTTTGCTAAAAAAAAGTTAACAGACGTGCTTTATTGCTTTTCATTACGTTTCCCAAATTTAAAAAAGGTGTTTTGTGAATTAAAAAAGTTATCTTACATAAACGTATTAATGTATAATTTACACGGAGAAAAATGTTTGTCTAAAATTACTAACGATACGGAGAAACCCAAGTTTACAATTTTTGCTAAACTACGTTACAATTTAAAGAAAAACGTGTAATAGTGAGAATTTTTCGCAGCGGAATATTGAACTTTGGATGATCTATACATGATAATTTTCTATAGATTGTATGAAAAATTACTATTATACATATAATAATATATAATATAATATAATATAATATAAAATTAATTAGTTGAGTTTGAATTTTTTCAAATTCTTTAAATATATATAATATAATATAATCTATACTAAAGTTTCATATCATTTTTCAATAAAATAGTATTTTGACTGCTAAAATTGTCCAGTCCGCTAGGAATAATTACCATTACACCTCAATTTTCCCTAGATTCCTAACATTTTTTAGAATTATCATTATAAAATAAAACATATTTTGCTATGAAAAGTTTCTCCGTGTAATTAATTGGAAACGCATGATAAAATTCTAAAGCGACATAATTTATTCTAATTATTCGACATTTATTAGGATTTCTATTATAGAATACGCTAAATTACCGATAAAAATTCCCATTTAGATGGTAAAATAAATTAAATCATTAGACAATTTTACTATCTAGATGGAAACTTTTATTGATAATTTAACATATTCTATCATAGAAATCCTAATAAATGTGAATTATTGTAAAAGAAGTACGTCGCTTTAGAACTTTATCATACGTTTCCAAGTAGTTCTATATAATTTTAGGCAAATATTTTTCTCCCTCAAATCACTTGGTCCGATTCATCCTCGGCTTTAAGCCCAAGCTTTCTCTAATTTTCCCTCCAGTTTTACTTTTTAATAATATTGAATGCTTATGATCCAATTTTTAACAGAATAACGATTACCGGAGAAACTTTTTATATCAATTTTTACTATAGTATTTTTCAATTTACGGAAAAACGTATCACTTTCAGAATTTTTGTTAGTGAAAATACTAAACTTTATAATAATTATATGAAACTTTAGTATAAACTATAGTAAAATTTGCTATGAACTATGCTGAAGTTTCATATCATTATTATAAAGTTTAGTGTTTTTACTAACAAAAATTCTCAAAGTGATACGTTTTTCCCTAAATTGAAAAATACTGTAGTAAAAATTGATATAAAAAGTTTCTCCGTGTAGTTTCTAACAATCTCTGGAATTTAGAAAAGTGATACTTTCAAAGTCTTATATGTTAAATAATGTCAAATTTATAATTAAATTATATTCAGGGCCCTTTAAATATACAATCGTTTATGAACAATACACTATTTTTTTAATTTTCTGGGACAAAAACTAATTATTCAGTTTTAAAAAAGAAATATTTTCCATCGTTGAATGAACGTTCAGAACTGTAAGTAAATAACGAAATACTAAAATTTAGATTAACCATAACTTAATCTATAAATTAATTCGTGCGGTTTTTTTTTTCAAAACTTGAACGTTTATTTAAGAAAAACATGTACAATACACTGAGAGAAATTTCGGGTTTCACGAACCAAAGTTTTTTTGTTAAAATGGTCTTTACAAAAAATGTTAAAGTTGTCATGACAATCATGGTAGTGGCTGTCATACTTTGGAACAGTGTTTACTCCAAATGCAAGGAACGTTACTGAGACTACGATTCTGGTACTTGTAATACCGTAAGCGCTGCGGTTATAGGAAACAAAGTCCATCGTAAAGCCGCGCATAGAGTTTAGTTAAAATTACCAAGTAATGAATTGTCTATGGACAGTAAATATCCAGCCAAAATTATTTTTAAGGTTATAGGTATGGTTCTCCTAGTTATCAAAATACGAATTCAATTTGATTAGAAAAAATAAAGTTTCACCGAAAAGATCTAGAAAAATAATCCGGTATAATGATATTTATGATAACTTTCGTCGATTAAGTTGAAAAATTGTCACTTTTTTCATCACCATAAACTTTTTTTGACTGATTATAGTTTTCACAAAATACGACGAGACAGCAACATTGGAACGCATTGCATTGATTAGAAAGAATTGTCAAACTATATTTATAATAGAATTATTTACCTGATGATGCTTGGCACGGTGAAATATAGTCCAGGAATCGAGAACGAGAATCGGCAGGATTCAACTTAGGCTGCATATGTTTTTGGAAGTAAATACTTATCTCCAGTGCAGTGCATGTTAAATTGTGTGACTATTACAAGATTTAATAGTTGTCACGACAGGCTTACCTCGTTGTAAAAAATGAAAGTTATACTTGATTTGTCTAGCGCAACAGCGAACGCTGCGGTTGTAGTAACCAAAGGAGCTTGGCAGTACCTATAAAGAAAATGTATGTATACTAACCGTTGGGGTACGTATAAAGCTCATTCTAATCATCAACTTTGGTCACAACAACCGAATACACAAAAAAGCCCAAATTACTGCCATGATAACTATAAAAGTAGTAGCTTCTCTCAACTTTTTTCGTCAAGGCAATTACTGTACAAAAAATTTATGTGCTATGTGCACAGGAACCAAAGCCGATTTCTCTCAGTGTAGTATTATTCAAAGTATTGCCCATCTGAAGCTATGACTTTTTCCTATCTTTCTGGCAATTTGTGGATTCTATCCCAAAAGATCTGCGCCGGCTTGGTGGCCAAGAACGCATCAAGCCAATTTTTGATACCTTGTTCTGATGTGAACCGTATTCCAGTGAGGGCGTTCTGCATCGACCGGAACAAATGGTAGTCAGAAGGGGCAAGGTCTGGGCTATAAGGTGGGTGGGGTAAAACTTCCCATCCACTGTTTTCCAAATAGTTCTTAACCGGAATAGCAACATGGGGCCGAACGTTGTCATGATGGAAAATTATTGCCTCGTGTCTGGTCGCATATTTCGGGCGTTTTTCGGCTATTGCTTTCTTCAAACGGATTAATTGTGTTCGGTAGCGTTCTCCATTGATGGTTTCACCCGGTTTTAGCAGCTCATAATACAGCACACCCTTCTGATCCCACCAAATACAGAGCATTACCTTCGCGCCATGGATATTCGGCTTTGCCGTTGATTTGGCTGGTTGGTCGGGTTTCACATATGATTTTTTGCGCTTGGGTTTGTCGTAATGAATCCATTTTTCATCACCAGTAACAATCCGATGCAAAATGACTTCTATTTGTGGCGTTCCAGCAGCATTTCGGACATGCAAAACCACCTTTTAACGTCTCTCGGGTTGAGTTCATGTGGAACACAATTTCCTTGCTTTTGAATGTATCCGGCTGCTTTTAAACGTTTTGAAATAGCTGCTTAAGTGACTCCCAAAGATTCTACGAGCTCTTCTTGTGTTTGGCAACAATCTTCACCGAATAATGCTTCCAGTTCTTCATCTTCAAACTTTTTTGGCTGCCCAGGACGTTCTTCGTCTTCTAAGCCAAAATCACCACTTTTAAATCGTTTAAACCACTTTTGGCACGTTCTCTCAGCTAGAGCATGTTCACCATAAACTTCCACCAAAATACGATGACTTTTGGCAGCAGTTTTCTTCATATTAAAGTACTGAAGAAGAACTCCTCGCAAAAACACTTTTTCAGGCACAAAGTTCGACATATTTAAGTGAAAAAAAATTATTGTTGTTTACGCTTCAAATGAATGACATATACTGAAATTGACGCACAATGACAGTAGCTTTCCAACACATGTTCGGAATATTGGAACGATGGAATAATAATCAAGTTACGCCATCTCTTAGCAAACCGCACGAATTAAGTTATAGATCCAATATATGATAATTTACTATAGATTGTATCAAAATTTACTAAAATCTATACTGAAGGTTGATATCATTTTTCGAATCTTTAGTGTTTTGACTGCAAAAAATTTCCAGTCGGCTAGGAATAAATACTATTGCACATGTACTCATAGTTTTGAACGTTCATTGAACGATGACAAAATTTTTTTTTCCATTAAAATATTAATTATTATATTTATATTTAGGGCCCTTCAAATATACAATCGTTCATGAACAATACACTAATTTTTAATTTTCTGGACCAAAAACTAATCATTTAGTTTAACAAAAAAAATTTTCCATTGTTCAATGAACGTTCAAAACTGTAAGTACATCTATTGCACCTCGATTTTCCATATATTCTTAATATTTTTTACAATTATAATTATAAAATAAAACATTTATTGATATAAAAAGTTTCTCTATGTACTATATAATAGTCTTTGAATGATCTTTTCCCTTCTTATTTAATGATACCATAATTAGAATTGCTTCAGTGGATAAATTAATGAAAAATGCAGATATAAACCATAAGAATATAAGTATTAAATTTTCAAAATCCAATTTCCTCTTCGGCGTAATCCGTTCAAGGACAAAGTTTACTGCGCTTGAATAAACCAGGTGTAATGCTACCGAATTTTCACATCACAGGGTTGAGATTAAACGAATACTCGAGAGCCTGGGGGAAGTCCTAGAGAAGATGTTGGTTAGTCCGCGCATGAGTAAAATCCAGGGAACTTTTTGAATTTTTCTGTCTTGCTGAAAACAGCACAGGACGAAAAGGGGAAAAGGTTGAGGGTGGAAAACGTCAGGTTGTGGTGGACTATTGAGTCGTTAGAGAGCCATGCTCGTGTGAGTAAAAGCGAGATTACCGGTGGCGTGCGAGTGAGCGACTGAGCGAGTAAGAGAGAAAGGGGATTCCCCTTTGATCTTGCCGCCGCACGCGATCTCACACATACATGTTACTGGTTGCTACGTGTGAATCTCTCCACGGATTCACTAACACATACCACAATTTAATGCCCGCTCGCCCTGTATAATAAACACCGTGTGCAACTCTGCGCTAAGTCGCCTATAATTTCTCGCGGAAAATTATATGTTAATGCGCCCTAATGGCGTCGTTCGTTAACGGGACCGCAAAGTAACTCACGAGTTTCGAAATCGACCATGTCGACGATCTTGAGGTTCCTCCCACCCAAGCTGTCAAGATATTTGGTACGGATTTCAAATTAAGTATTTCGATAACTGGTCTAGAGACAGAAACACTTGCGGATTTATTCCGTTCCCGCATAAGAGAAGTTTTAAATAATCAGGAGGAAGCGAGTAATACAATTTCAAAAGCTATAGTTCAAAGGATAACACACATTCCAGAATAATTCTCAAATTTTTATACACATTATATTTTCATACTTAGAAATTTTTGTATTCAATTTAAGGGGATCGGTCACCCATAATATTTTTATTTTTTAAATTTAAACCTTCCATAGCATTTTTTTATGTTTAGTACCTTTATTTAGAAAGGTTTAGGGTTTTTTTTTAACGATTCCAGCACGTTTATGTATTTTTAAACTAAACATTTTGAGTTTTTTGGGCGTTTTTTGAATTGAATAACTTTTTTGTTTTTTAATCAATTGTCATAATTCTTTTTTTATTTTGTTCCTTATAATGTGTAGCAACTTTTTGAGGATGGAAAATAAGGTAACATGACTGAAAAAAAGTTACAAATAAAATTACAATTTAAAAAATATCCCGAAAAAAAAAAAAAAATTTGTAGTTATTTTTTAGTTAGTGTGTTCCATATCCAAAAAATTGTTACAAACGATAAGAAACAAAATACAAAAAGAATTATGACGATTGGTTAAGAAAAAAAAACAATTTTAAGACAAAAAATGTCAAAAAAATTCGCAAAAAATAAAAAAATTTTAGTTTAAAAATACACAAAGTTGCTAAAATTTTTAAACACCCCGAAAACCTTTCTAAATAAAGATAGTGAACATTTAAAAAATCATATGGAAGGTCAAAACTCAAAAAATAAAAACATTAAAGGTAGTGGATCCCCATAATATAAAAGTATATAAGGTGCACTGTTAGAAATTTCTACCGTAATTTCCCGAAACACGTGATTGGTGTTTTAGTCAGTTACAGTTTGGTAGTTTTAAGATATATTTTATAAAAATTCATTCAAGTTGCAAAATATTAAGAAAAATTTCAGAAAATTCAGTACATTTTTCGCAATTTTAAGTTACCTTTACTTAAAAACATCATAAATATCGTCAACAATCGAAAGACCTGGGCTCGAATCCCGGCACAATCGAAAGCGTCTCCTTTTTCACAGAAAGATTTCTAATTCTTTAAATAGAAATTTTCTATAGATTCCTTGATAACTCGTAAATCATTAAACCTATTTTATTATTTATAACTACTGCAAAAATAAGTGTATGGTTGCATATAATCGAATTACGTGAATTTTGAATTTTAGTATGTTAAATTTACTACAACAGTATATTATATTTAATATACCAGTTTATTGCTTCACAAGTAATTCTACAGAAATATGAAATTTCATATATAAATGTCTAAGAATTGAATGATATTTCTAACAGTGTTATTTTACATCGAAAGGAAGAATTAAAATAATGACTGAAAGAATTTCATTTATTGAAAATGTATGGAAAGGTATTTTATTTTCGAATTCATAAAGTAAAAAATCAATGAAAATCTGTTTTATTATGCAAAAGGAATTAAAGTACATAATAATATTATTGAAATGAACAATTTGTCAATATTATTTTTTTGTATAATTTGTTTGTAAAATAAAAAATATTTTTATCAGTAATATGTTTTCAAAACACGCTTCTTATTGCAAAAATTGAGAAATAGTATATATTCTCCTGAAAAATTGGAAAATACAACGGAAGACGATACTTCGTTCGATTTAAAATTTCGCGAAAATGTTTACAGTTACCTGTAATTATCGATTAATTGTCCAATTTTTTCAAAATTTTTACTAAAATGAAATCAACAGACGTGCTTTATTGTTTTTTGATATGTTTACAAAATTTTCAGAAAGATCATTTGTAAATTAAAAAGTTATCTTATATGAACGAATTAATCTATAATTTAGTCACGTGGTTCGATTGATTCATGGTCTTAACGACTTCAGCAACTGGAAGCTTTACTTTCAAACTTGGAAACAATTGAGTTGTAGAAAATATTTTGCCCGAAAAAATAAGCCATAATTTATAAAAATCCAATGATTTTTAAAAAATTAGTAAGAAGCGATAGCAAGAAAAATTTCTGTTTAAACAAATATTATTAAAAGTCAAATTAAAAAATTTGAAATCTTTATGTGGGAAAAAAGACTCTTTCGACTGCGCTGAAAATAGTGTTTTTCCTTTCATAAAATATGACTGATAATATCATTTCAAGTCTTAAAATCATGCACGGAGAAAAATATAGAAGTGAAAAACTTTTTTTTGTTGTTCCAACAAAATTTTAGCTCTTCTTACAAAACAATTTTGTCAGTTCTATATCAACAATCCAGTTAGCTAATACAATTAGTTTTTCTTCTAGAAAAACTTGTTTTTTCCAGATACCTGATTTTTGTCACAACTACCTTAAATATCTGATATAATAGAAAACGAATATTAAATCTTACTGCCAGGTAATATAATTTATATTAAAATTTTCTTTCACATATTATGTGATAATATCTAGATACTATGAATGACTATTCACATTTTCAGTATCTGCTTTTCAATATCTAGTTTTCCCCGTCTGCTCAAAGAAATGAAATTTAATTGTATATATAGAGTGAATCAGCTCTAATCAAATGTCACCTCATATTGTATATGGATTATGGATTAGTTAGGGTTCTTACGCAGCTGAATTTCTGAAAGTTGGGAGATTGCATCTGTGCACGCACTTGATTCAATCGCCGTCAAGATTTTGATCGAGAGAGAGAGCGACAGGTAAGTCATTAAAAAAAGACTTCTGTCGTGGAGAGTCGGTAGAAAGAGACAGAAAGAGAGTGCGCAAGCATGTTGTGTGCAAGAAGGAAGACGAAGAAGAAGAAGCTGAAGAAGGAGGCAGAGGGGAAGAGAATCGAGCCGAGGACACCAACTGAACTTCAAAGGACTCTTTGATGGTTTCCGCTGCTGCTGCCATTGCGAGATCTTGATAAGCCAACGTTATATGTCGGTAGTATACCATCCTGTGCGGCGCGCGGTATCATATTGTATGCCCAAACCAGTTTTCGTTCGAGACCGTGGCGTAATTAAATACGTCAGCTCCGGCAAGCCGTAAACCCTGCACGAACGTTCACGAGTGCGCCACGACGGCGCGGCGTCCCTGAGCCGTTACCATAATCGCGGAAAACTTCTTTTTCCGACTAGTTCTCTCAGAAACGCTTATCATAATTAAGGACATAGACTCCATGCAATGCTAGTAAGACACTTACTTAAGGATACGCTTACATATAATGTGTTATTTAAGGCCATGGATCAATCGGACTACGTGACTAAATTAGCCATTTATTCGTCCATGTAAGACCACCAGGTCCGTGGAGAGAAAATCCTGGCCTGGGGGGAAAAATTTATCGGGCCCTCCCACCCTTTTCTGTTTTTTTTTTTCAACTTTGAATTGCGCAACGTACTATAACTACTTTAAAGAATTTGAAAATCTTTCTGTGGAAAAAATGACGCTTTCGACTGCGCTGGGATTCGAGCCCAGGTCTTTCGATTGCCGGTCGACTGCTCTGACCACTGAGCTACACAGGCGTCCGACATCTCTTTCTCCACAGGAATATCTCCTTATATCGCCTAGTGGCTCAGCCTTGCGGCTGTAAATGATTTCAAATTAATTAGTTGAGTTTGAAATTTTTGTCACTGTCTACATTATCGGAGGATCACTAGTCGCGTGTCAGATAGGATACATTGTATAATTTACTGATAATACTTATATACTACGATAACCGCAAAATTTTTAGGGTAAGCAACGTTCCAGGCCCCCCTAAAAACTAGGGGTCCGGGGAAATAACCCCCAACCCCCCTCCCTCTCCACGAGCCTGAAGATCACTTTTCTAATTTTCAAAACATCTTTATACAAATTCAGTTGATATAAAAAGAGGTGAGAAGGCACGTCTAATCAATGTTCGCAGAACGTGGACGTAAACGGCCCCCACCATGGACCCTACCAGCTCATGGCTTCTTCCTCGCCCCACTGCCATAGGTTGGTTGAATGAGGAAGACACAATGAGCTCGAAGCATCTATGGTGGGGGCCGTTTACGTCCATGTTCTGCGAACACTGCGTCTAATACCTTATTTTTAGCAAAAATTTTGAAAAAAATTATAAATTTTATCGATAATTATACACAGAGAAATTTAGGTGAAAAAATGCTTAAAATCGGAGGAGAAATTACCATACTCGACGGGAATGAAAAGACAAATATAATCTGTTTCTGACATTAGAGCTATGAAAAATTCCCATACTGGACGGGTAAATGCACTGAAGGCTTTAGCAATATGATCATGCTGACATGCAATTTCTACCATTTATTTTGAACAAAGAAAAAAAGAAATTTTCTGTCTCATTCATGTCAGCTTTTTTGATCGTATTTTAACTCATAAATTTGAAATTACGGTGATTGCTAGTACACGATTTATTCAATGAACTTAACATCCTAACTTATACAGATATATATAGTGCACAAATTTCTTAATCTAACGTATTCAATTATACAAACTATCACACGCTATATAATCGCTAGATTTAAAATTTTGGAAGTTACATATAAGCTACACAGTTAATTTGTAGCGCTTGTGAGAAGATTGTGTGTGACTCTGAATGATTAATTTCTGTTTTTTAAAAGGTTGTCGATTCGCATATGTTTTGCTTTTGCGCGTGGAATTAAACAATCAAATTTTAATATATCTTAAATATTAAGAATTATAAAAAAAAATTCCAAAACTAAAATTGTTTATAATAATAAAGGAAGCCTGTGTAGCTCAGTCGGTTAGAGCAGTCGACCGGCGATCGAAAGACCCGGGCTCGAATCCCGGCACAGTTGAAAACGTCTCTTTTTCTACAGAAAGATTTTTAATTATTTGAAAATGTTTTCTCTTCATGTTTCAGAACTTCCAGATACACGTTTTGAAATGTCCAGTAAGCTTTAACTGAAAATTGAAGAATTTTTTCTAAAATCTAATGAGAAAAAAATTACGTGTTACGGGAAATTGCACTGAGAAAACTGGAGTGTCAAACTTTGAGTGTCAAAATATAGATAGTCAGTCTGAACTTCTAGATAGTACAACACTCTTTCCGAAATTTTTTCTTTTTGGTCAGGGAGACACTCATTTGATATTCTGCTTAACTGTTACCAGAGTGTCAGAATCACTATAAAGAATGTCGATTGGTGAAATATGCGCCAAAATTGTAAAGTCACGTGGGTTCGACTATTTTTCCTCCAATATCACCAGCGTGGACTCTAACCTCATTGCCGATTTCGCGTCCTTTACGTGTTAAAGTGTCACGAGGGTTATTTTCGCCAACTAATTGGTGAGTACCTATTTCACTTGCTATAATAACATAATAATTGTGACAGCTTAAATGTAATAGTTTTGAGGTTAGCCATAGAGGTAGATTATAGTCTGTTTTTCCCTCTTCAATAATCTATTTTTCTCTCTGCGATGATCAACTTTTCCCTCTAAAGTATTCAAGTTGACCATCTTATTTTCACAATTCACAGGTAATAAGTTACACTATCTAGAAGGCTGTCCTATAGTTTAACCTCAAATATGGTCTGCTTCACCCTCCAAATGTTTAGGTTGACACTCCAGTTTTCTCAGTGTGGTGTAGAAAATTGTTGATTTTTAATTTCTGTCACCATTACTCTTGGAGTTATGTACACCGTTTTCTGAAAATTGTTGATCATTTTTCATAAAAACGTGACAGGATGTTGTTTAATGTGTATTTTATCTCCTCTGAAATAATAAAAATTTCATACCTAACAATCTTGTTGAAAAGAAGCCGTGAAAAAACAGTCATCCAGAGTAAGGACCCCCCTAATTTAGATTTGGGTTCAACACTTTGTAGCTATAAAAATGAATTTTAAAAATCTCCTTTTTTCACCAAACAGACAACATTTTTCTTTACTTTGCAACTGAAAATTAAGAAATTGTTTCTGAAATTTACTAAAAAGTAACTGAATTTTCTGAAATTTTATCTTAGTTTTACGAAACTTTAACTGAATAAAACACCAGTCACGTGTTTCGGGAAATTATGATAGAAATTTCTAACATCTTCTAACACCTAACAATCTTTTTATATTGAAGATTTTGAAAAATCTAAGTTTTGGCGAGTACGCGGAAAAAAATAGTTCAACAATGTTTATAGACCTGTGCAAAAGTTGGGGATACAAGCATTTACGGAACCAAGCCCTAGAAAATTGAAAGAACTTTTCAGAATAAAATGCAGAACTTTCAATGATTTTTCCTGAATGTTTCGCATTTTATTCTGAAAAGTTCTGTAAATTTTATAGAAATCTGTTCCGTAAATGCCTGTATCCCCAACTCTTAAACAGTTCTATAAACTTTACTAAACTATTTTTTTCCGTGTATAACTTGGATTTGCAAGATTTCAGAAATAATTCAGGACGGAAGTGAAATAAAGTAAAGTAAAAGCAAATGAAGGCTAACATCCTATAAACATTGTCGGCTTCTTACAAGAGGTGCAACGTCCTCAAATCCCTCTATCCAACTTCCTATAGGTGTGCAGACACTAATTGTTTGCGAACGATGCAAATTGCTCGCCAACTATATCGTAGGCGTGGCCTCTAATTTCAAGCCGCTTCGAATAAGCGGTCGTGAGGGTTCCTCCGTGACGAGAAATAAATCTGTAAGTGCTTTTCTAAATCGAGGTTTATCTTCCGTAACGTAACATTTTGATTAAAAAATGCAACTGTTGTTTTTACATGCTGCTATTATAAATTAGTTACGTTTTTTATATTTCGCAATCGAAGCACAATTTTAAAACTTGTTCAAATGGAATAGAAACTGAGCGAATCATCCCAATAAAAAGAATTTGACACACTGGCTGAACGTTATCGGCAAGATCAGAGCTGGCATGAAGGGCGAATAACCAGATATCGAATAAATGCACTGTGAATTGCATGGAAAAGGAAAAATATGGGTGAGTGCACATTCGAATGTTGGAGCTTCGGGATTCAACGGACCAATGAAAGTTGCGACAGCTGAGGTGGTCAGCGCCTTCCTTTCATCCTTGCCGCCTTTCTGATTCACTTCACGCTTATTTACACGACTGCCAAGGGATGGGGTGTCGAGGGAGGACTAACATCGAGTGGCAACTGTCTGAGTACCGGATTCACCACCGTGAGTCGGTTACCAATATTAAGGGGCGGCAGCTGAGGGAAGACATTAAAAAAAAACTGACGCAGCCGCAATAAAAACTTAATTTTTTTTAAATGAGTCAACACCGCAGGAGTTTGATCAAAATTAGATTCTCCATACAAAAACAAAAAAGTAGGGGTGAACTTTTGAAAAGCCCAACCTCGAATTTCCTTGAAACTCCGTAAACTTACGTATTTTTATGCGGTGATTACGAATATCAAAGCTAAAATTGGCGCACATTTGATTTTCATCGTCAAAAACACGAAATACCCATAAAAATCATGGTTTTTCACGTTTATCTCGGGAAATACTGAGAATTTAAAGAGAATATTTTAAACGAAAGTAGTAGATCTAATAAAAATACATATTTTATGTTCCATCAACTTTTTTCGTGCGAGTGATAGTTTTCGAGAAAATCGTCAGTGAAGTTGAAAAATCGTAACAAGAGTGGGAGTAGCAGGCGTTAGGTCTTACTTCTGCGTCAAAGCATTGTATTACAACCCCCCTTCCCATCGTATTTTAACAAAACCGTCTACCGGGGACAGGGCTATATATTAATTGTACCATACCCCTTCTTCCCATCGTGTTTGAAAAAAACCGTCCACTGCAAGACAGGGTTACGTATTATATGTATCATATCCTCCTTTCCCATCGTCTTTGAAAAAAGCCGCCTGCTGCGGGACGAGGATACATATTAATTCTATGTACCATACCCCTTATTCCCATCGTCTTTGAAAAAAGCCGCCTACTGCGGGACAGGGATACATATTAATGCTACCATACCCCTTCTTCCAATCATGTTTAAAGAAAAGTCGTCTATTGCGGGCTACGGATGCATATTAATTCTACCAAACCCCTTCTTCTGATCGTGTTTGAAAAAAATCTATCGACTGCGAGATAGAGATACATATTAATTCTAGCATACCCTTTCTTTCCATTGTATTTAATCAAAAAACCGTCTATTGGGGGATAGGGATATATATTAATTGTATTATACCCATTATTCCCATCGTCTTTGAAAAAAAACTGCCTATTGCGGGACAGGTATACATATTAATGCTGCCATACCCTTTCTTCCCATCGTATGCGATAAAAAACCGTCCACTGCAGGACAGAAATACATATTAATTCTACCATATCCTTTCTTCCCATCGTGTGTGAAAAAAGCTGTTTACTGCAGGATAGGAATACATAGTAATTCTACCATACCCCTTCTTCCCATCGTGTTTGAAAAAACTGCCTACTGTGGGACAGGGATATATTAATGCTACCATATTCCTTCTTCCAACCGTATATAATAAAAACCTGTTCAGTGCGGTTTAGGGATACACATTAATTTCATCATAACCCTTCTTCCCATCTTGTTTAAAGAAACCTTCAATTGCGGGATAGTGTTTCACTGCATCAATATCTTCATCGATTTTCTAGGAAACTATTAGTCGTATCAAAAAAATGTATGCATGATATAATATGTACTTTTATGAAATCTACAACTTTCGTCTGAAACATTTTTCGAAATTTTCAGTATTTTCCGAGATAAACGTGAGAAACCATGAATTTTTGGGTTTTTTCACGGTTTTCTCTATGAAAGTCGAGCAGTACCTAATTTACAATATTGTTTTTAACATAAGCGGATCATAATACGTAAGTATACGTAGTTTCAAGGAAATCGGAAGATTGGGCTTTTCAGAAGTTTTTCCAAAAGTAGAGAAACCAACTTCTTGATTTCCTAAATAGTGAAAATGAACAATAAATCCAATATTATTTAATCGAACTAAATACGAGAGTTTATTGAGGTAAAAGGCGTCTCGAAGATGAGGCAACGTAAAGAATAGAAGAGTGCGTTCTTGCCATCCCACGTGAGGGGATGACGACATCGACGCCGGCAGTTACTTGACGATACTCATGATTGTTTGATCGGCCTCCTGGGTAAAGAGGGTCTCCTGTGGGGTCGACAAAGAGGGAGGGGTGAAGCGGAGATGGGGGGTATCGTCAAAGAATAAAGATCGGTCGGGTAAAAACGCGACACGAAGAGCGGCACCTTTGACGTTGTCTTCTCTCTGCGTCTATATCACACGTACGTTAGAATTCTTTACTGTTTTTTGTTCTCTCTTCAGCTCACGCATACGCACAACATCAATTAAAAGCCAGGTCTGCTCCCCTTTCTTTTATCCTATCCTAGCATGGCAGTGTCACTCTTTTCTCTTCTCTATTTTCTTCACCTTCGTCATTTTCATTCTCTTTTTCTTTATATCCACCTCTATTCTCTTCTCTTTCACACTTCCCTTTCCACTTTCTTTCCGAACCAGCAGAATCCTTTTCATATACGCACTTTGCTAAACCTTGGAGTCTTTACGTCTACGGTACATACTTGAATACATGAGTAAATGTCTACGGGTTTAAATCTTTTCATGTATGCAACTGTGTAAATTTCTTTTCGAGTCTGCAGAAAAAAGTCGTCTGAAAGAAAGAAGTTCTGATGGTATTTTGTCTGCTTAATTAAATCATTTCAAAATATCCAGTCTTTCCACTGAGTTAATTATTTGTCGAGTAATTAGGAATATTCTATTATCCATTTGGATTTTAGCCATAAGGACATTTAGTGGATTGACGAGCGTTCGGTACGTTTGATCCAATGACCGATTTTGACACAAAAGGTATCTTTCTAAAGCGCTGCCGCAGTCAAAAAACAGCTTGCCACTTGAGGGATAAATCTGATAATTGCATTCTTTTGATTTAGGTTGATGGATACGAGTAATGGGATTCGCTTTAGAGAACGTCATTGCGTGAAGTGACGAAGGCGAAGGTCGTATTTTGATAGGGTGGAAAGGTAAAAAATAAGAAAAAAAAAACGAGGAACCAGTCGACAACCCAACGCCGTCAAGTGGCACTTTAATCTTTGAGAAGGAGGAAGATCCGGACTTCAAAGTTACCTGCAACTTAAACCATCTGGCTGATAAATGTTTTAGCAGTGGTAAAAGCGAAATCTCATCCTCTCTATCCGTCTCGCGATGGCGCAGCAATCTTCGATTAATGTTCACTGTTTGATTCTTTTTCAACCATCACCTTTTCGTTGATAGTAGCTTGTTTTAGTTTCTATCAAGAGAGTCAACAATTTGTATAAACATTTAAGAAAGAGTTGGAAAAATCTATTTTACATTTCTTATCATTTTTATAGCCTAAATACAAAAATGACATATCCAGTAAAAAGCTTCTTGAAAGACAAAATAAAATATGCGTCATTGACTCTTTTTTCTGTCAACACCAGTCGGCAGAAAAGAAACGTCCTTTCGTAAATTGGACGGCACTTTTTCACAGAGGAAACGCGTTTCGCTAATTATTTGTAAAGAGAAGAAGTGTCGGTTCATTCACAAGTGTCATCGAAGCGCAACAAATTTAAAGCGTATCATTTCGAGGCGAGTCAAATTTTCAAACCCACGGACATTTTAAAAATGAACCGCCCTACAATTTTTCTTACCTACTGTAACACAATGCTCAAACATTGAAGTTATTCATCAAAATCATTGGGCGGCAACCTTTTTATCTCTTTTAATTTGTATTTACACTCTAAGACGGTTTGTATCATTGTGGATTTCAATTTGATTTGTGTAATTGCTTCGAAACGTCTTTTTAATAAATGAAGCATCCCCAAATACTGAAATATTCAAAACTATAACTTCTCTGTTTATTAAATACTTCAGTTATTTCCACTGTTAGAAAAATATGTACTAAATTTAGTATGCCAGCGTATATTAAATGTAATATACATGTATGTAACTTTTAGTTTGCTTGAATGTGACTTTTAGCATATGATCTAAAAAGTTGCAACTAAAAGTATGAGGAAAAGACTTATAAATATATTTAATGCCTAATTAATTATTTCACGATGACAAAAAGACACAAAACAAGTGAAATGTAGGGTAGGAAACTACAAAATTTATCTAAACCTCACTACATTCATATAATTCGAGTATCGAGAAACTTTTTTTTCAGATCAACTTCCGATGATGGTAGTTTTATTTATCTACAAAACATCGGCAGCCACTGAACCCCAATAAACCCAATTGCCAAACAAACCCAAAGATACCGGCGAGCATTCTCATCCACATAATATACATGATAAATTGAAAGAATAACGCGCATGCGTGTTGGGGAAACCTGCTTTAAATTTAGAATACATGTATATTATTTTTAATTTGTAAGAATTCGAATTCCTTTTGTGGAAAAAGAGACGCATTCGACTGTGTCGGAATTCGCGTCCGAGTCTTTCACAAATGAAATAAAATCCTTATACATAATAAATATGTGAGATACATATAACGAATTTAGTATACTGATATGAACAGTTTAATTTTTCATTTGTTCATAAAGAATCGTTTTATATTTTATACATTTAATTTCGATTTACTATTCACTCAAAACGAACCAGACAGTCTGCCGAAACAATTGGAAAACGGATTAGTCCACATTTCATGCGGATCAGGCTCGAGGGATACATATGTACATTCTCGAGATATACATCACATGGATAGAGAACGAAAATAAACTAGAATTCTGAAACATATTCACAAATTTAATCTCGAAACAAATCAAAAATTGATTAGAAGTAAAGTTGATTCAGTTTTTCAAACCATGAGTCGCATTTTTATATTTTCCTAGTGTAAAATAAAATCCACGAAACTACCATAAAAACGAGCAACACTCATAGAAATTTTCGAAAATTTACAAAAAATTTTATGACAGAAAGATAACAAAATTAACGATATTTATGATTTTTTCAAGCAAAGGTATCTTAAAATTGCGAAAAATGTACTGAATTTTCTGAAAGTTTTCTTAATATTATGAAACTCATGTTTCAATTTAGGGAAAAACGTGTCATAATGAGAATTTTTGACAGCGAAATACTGAACTTTAGATGAACTATATGATCATTTACTACAACCTATACTATAGTATATTAAAAAAAAAATAAACTAAAGATGTTACATGTTTTCGGGATTCGTGCGACTTGTCAAGAGTTAAGACTCGTCCAGACTCGAATAAGGACTCGAGTGGACTCGAGTAGCGACTTGATCTATTTCTTGACGATATTTCGCGGTATTCTAGTATTCCGAATCCCGCATCTTCCTCAAATCGGACTCGATGTGATTTATACTCTCGCAGATTTTTGTTATTTTCTAAAGATTCTTGAAAAGAATTGCGTAACTCGTGAAAGATTTGAGTAACTTAAAAAACATTCAGATGAGAGTGAACAGCCCCTCGGATACGGTTAATAACATCCTTGAATATTATTATCCACTTATTTTTCCTTCTATCAAAAAAAGAAAAATCGCAAAAAAACGCTTTATTTTAGATTTTACTGTGGTGTTAGCCCTTAAACCTTTATTTCCCCTAAATTCCTAATCATTTTTTAAATTATCAATATAAAATAAAACATATTCCTATAAAAAGTTTCTCCTTGTATTTTTAAACTTCCAAACTGTAACAAAATATTCAGTTACACGTAACTGCATAAAACTTCAGTTACCCAAAAGCGAAAAAATTGTTCTTTTGCAACCTTCAGAATTTCCAAATACAACTATCGATATATTCAACACTTTCTACTTGAAAATTAAGAAACTGGTTCATAAATGTACTGAAAAGTGTGTACTTACAGTTTTGAACGCTCATTGAACGATGACAAAAATTTTTTAACCAGAAGAAAGCAGTCGAAAGCGTCTTTTTTTCCACAGAAAGATTTCAAATTCTTTAAATTTGAAATTAATTATTATGTTTATATTCAGAGCCTTTTAAATATACAATCGTTCATGAACAATACACTACTTTTTAATTTTCTGGGTCAAAAACTAATGATTTAGTTTTCAAAAAAAAATATTTTCCATCGTTCAATGAACGTTCAGAACTGTAAGTACATATAAAACGTAACGAAATTTTCTGAAATTCTATCTCAATTTTACGAAACTGTAACTGAACAAAACTCCAGTCACGTGTTTCGGAAAATAACGGTAGAAATTTCTAAAAGTGAAGTCATATAAAATTGCCAGCAATCAATAATTCATCAATCGCAACAAATCAAAGCAATGCGTTGGAGAGGAGAAAGCGCGGATACAAAGGAAGACGAGGAGCTCAAGAGGTCGGCATACAAGAGGAGGAAAGGGAACAGGAGTAGAAATCCATAGAGTGCACTTAACAGTTTATAGGCACTTAGCCAGGCGCACTTCGAATTCGCAAGGATTAGTGAAAGGGGAGTCTGATGACCGGCTTGGTGATATGTTCAATGTGCGTAGAAATCAAAGCAGACCCGCGGGTGTAAGAGGTGACGAGTGTATACAAACGGGCTAGAAGAGTGAAGGGGACATCCATCCGTTGCGAACAATAAAGACAATTATTGTGTGCAGGATCTATGAAGATAATGGATCAAACGCGGGGCCATTTCGGTGTGTTACGCGTCGCTCGTCTGTTTCGCTTTAATAGTCCTCTGTAGTCTGGTAGCAAACCGCCAATCGTATTTACGCGCAGGGGAAAATTGTCAGAAGTTATCTGTTTGGTTAGGATACAATTCGGCAGACTTCAAAGCGCAGGATGACCTATTATGGTTTCCCTCTAGGTCTATATATTTTTCGTTGTAAATCGATTTTCAAATTTTGATTATTCCTATGAATGCCTTTCATCTGCACTAATTAACAGAAAGATTAAGGTGAAATTAATTTAAAGCTTGTGTGGTAATTAAAGCTTTCATATCTAGTAAATTAGCATCCTATTCGTCCTTTATTAATAGCTCTTTGTCACAGTCATCTCATACAAATGTATACTTCCACTCATCTCTCTTGATCTCTCTCGTGGTTGATGTGGTAAATGCTGTCACTGAGTGAAAATAGACTCCACAGTAGAGCGTCTGTCACATCTTGTTATCAGAAGCCTTGAAAAATCGTCAAAAGAATTCTACAATTGTTTCTCATCAAAAGCATCATCCGAAAGACAAATGGAAAATACGTTTCAAAGAGAAAATTAATATCAGTTAATTAAAGAGGATTCATTGGTAAAAATTGTTGAGGAACAAGAAGGCGTTGATTTAGAGCAAGCTCCATGTGCATTCGAATAAAAACAATCATTTCCGCTTTCATAGACTCAGTACCTATAATTCAAGGAGTGGTTCATCTATAGAATTCCCCCTTCGAGAATGAAACCGCGCGTGGAACATGTGATTTTCTCACTGTCCTCACCGCACGCACTAGGGGAGGATTCCCCAATGGAGTGGAGCCAGATAGAGGGTGGTTCATACTCGGGCCCTAGTCTCGCTTGATACCACGTGCTCGGCACGATCAAAGAGCCAAGCATCCCTCCGACCTTTCATTCCGATGTTAAAGACTTATCACACCCATTGCCCTTGTTTTAAACGACCCTAACTGATAATTAATCACAATCTTCCAGCTGACTTATAAATTACCATTAAACTTGAGCAACTTCTTTTTATGGCCGCTTTTTTCTCGCTTATGTAACAGATATTTTCCTAATCGGTCTTAGGAACTGATAGACTCGTCTCTAAAAAGGGCAATATGATGTCATACTAGTCAGGGCCGACTTAAGGGGTTTCATCACCTTTGAGCCTCCAAAAATAATGTAATATTTATGATTTATTTTCAGGCAGATAACAAAACGCAAAGCAATTAAAACTTATGGTTTGTTAACTAATATATTAACTTTATAAAATTGTTTTTTTTTGGTTAGAAATATAAAATGGCGGCTGAATACTGCCCAGTGAAGTACCCAAGATTATAAAAAAATGAATAGTGGTTGGTTTTTAACTTGGCTTTAGGGTCCAGAAATAATGTAACGCAGAGTTTCATTTTTTTCCCTTCAAACGTTTCGACTAATCAGAGTCCACATCAGTGATCTTTATTTCTAAAATATCAAAAAAAATTGCTAAAATGTTACACATATGAGCCCTACTTTAGCGTAAACACTGGTAATGTACAAAGACTAAAAAACTGAAAACACTTTTGCAGAAAATTATACTAATACCTTACATAAACTATATGAAAGTTCTTAAGAATAACAATTGAATTATAGTAGCATAAACTTTAAAAAATCCTAAGGTTAAAATATAATATGGTTGTGTATAAATTTTACAGAGAATATAGATGCATAAGAAATTTTACATAAAATTGTACGGAAGGACTTGGATAAAAACACATGGAAATACTATAGAAAACAAATTAAATTATACACTATTAAAAGTCTTATCAATCTCAATAGAGTTCAATAAACAAGTGATAAAATAAAATTAATAGATTTGTATATTATGAAAAAAATTAATACACATTCCTATCAAATTTTAATAACCTTTCAATTATAATATATTGAAATTGACAACGATTAACCATTAACAAAACAAGAAAAAGTGTATGAAAGTTCAAAATAAAAGTTTGTATTCTTTATGGTAAAAGTATTTTAAATTTGATATACGTTACTAAAAAACTTCTATTACATGTGATGGAAGCTTAATACAGAAATTTCTAAGAGTGTAGCAATATATGAACTTGTAAGATAACTATCTATTAATATTATTGAGGGTCGATATAAGCCAGCTATTTATTATTATAAAAATTCATTTTCACAAAAATGGTGAGCATTCTAGTTAAATCAACAACATTTTTTAATCTCTCTCAAAAAATTGTATAAAAATGAAAATTTCACACCGACTTTGCCCCCCCCCCCCCCCAAGTTTTACCGCCCTAGGCGGTTGCCTATTTCGCCTATATGGTAGAACCGACCCTGATGCTACTACGACTCTATACACACCGAGAAAAAGGGTTGTATATCCCGTTCAATTCGTTGAACTCTGGGGCTTCATCCAATTTATTGGTTCGCACAAACAATTCTTGGATAGCACAACCACGAGTTGGTTGGTGTTACTTTTCTGGACTGTTGCTTACTGAACTGGATGGCATTCCAGAATCCAACGAATAAGATGCGGCAACCAATCTTTTTTCTCAGGGCATTTCATACTTTTGGTGCTTAGGCTATTATACAGTCAGGCTTCTAAATAAGAGCGCTTGTCCTAATCCGTGATAGAAGAGTACCCCCACTACCATTCTTGTTTTGAAATCCACAGGGTTCATTTCGAGCGATCGAAATTTTATATAAAGAGTGGGAGTACCACTCTTCTCGAAAATTCCTTTCCCTACATTACCGTGAGTGCTCTTATTGAGAAGCCTGACTGTAGTTGTGCACTTTTTTGAAAATCTGTAAACGGAAATATCAGAGACTTTAGAGACTTACAGCTTAGTCCTGAGTACTTTTCGAAACTCATCCCCCGAGCAACCTATACCAGATATCGACATGAACTGAGGTCCAGCTGACTCTCGAGACTTACAACTTTAACCTGAGTACCTTTCGAAACTCCTCGACCCAACTAAACAGTACTCACAGTAGGTCAAAGTCGCGAAATTTATACATGTGGGTGCTACCCCTCTAGCGACTGTCCAGAGCAATCTAGTCCAGATATCGACATGAACTGAGGTCCAACTGACTCTCGAGACTTACAACTTTGACCTGAGTACCTTTCGAAACTCCTCGGCCCAACTAAACAGTACTTACAATAGGTCAAAGTCGCGAAACTGGGACATGTGGGTCCTACCCCTCTAGCGACTATCCCGAGCAACCTATACCAGATATCGACATGAACTGAGGTCCAGCTGACTCTCGAGACTTACAACTTTGACCTGAGTACCTTTCGAAACTCCTCGACCCAACTAAACAGTACTTACAATAGGTCAAAGTCGCGAAACTGGGACATGTGGGTCCTACCCATCTAGCGACTATCCCGAGCAACCTATACCAGATATCGACATGAACTGAGGTCCAACTGACTCTCGAGACTTACAGCTTTGACCTGAGTACCTTTCGAAACTCCTCGACCTAACTAAACAGTACTTACAGTAGGTCAAAGTCGCGAAATTGGGACATGTGGGTCCTACCCCTCTAGCGACTATCCCGAGCAACCTATACCAGATATCGACATGAACTGAGGTCCAGCTGACTCATGAGACTTCCAGCTTTGATCTGACTACCTTTCAAAACCAGGGTGGACGCTGGACCGGAAAATCTTGGGATTTTCTGTGACCTTAATAAACCGCGAAATGACCGTGAATTTTTTTCTTGACCGGGAATTTTTTTAAATTTTCAATAAAAAACGATTTTTATTTGTTTTAAGTGTGTTACATAAAGTGATTATGTATTTCGAAATTCCCGCCTTATTTTGTGCAAAGAGAGTTGATTTCTGATTTGCAGATATTGGAAAATTTTATTCATTCAAAACTTAAGTCTACAGCCATGTTAATACAGTACCGGTGAGAATTGTCCGGCCACCTGTTTTTCGATAATTGCTTAAATTATCCTAATTTGAATTATATAAGTGAAAAAATTTGTTCTCTTGATTAAATTTAAAGCTATACAAATTCTTTATAAAATGAACCCAGCATGAATTCGTTTTGTTAAATTTTGAAGAAGTTATTGCAGAAATAGTCAAGATTTCAATGCTTTCTTAAATTTTAAATAACTTTCGAAGTAATCAACATTTTTTAATATCCTTGGCTCATTTTAGAGCTAAGGTTCTACAGAATCGCATTAAATTATCATTATAAATCTATAAATTTTTTCTTGCATAATGCAAGGAGTTAAAATTGTAACAAAAAAGTAGGGAAATTTCGAAAACATTTCATCTGTAGGTAAATCATAATAAAGATCATATGAATATATATTTTAAGGGGATTCGATACAAAATTCATGATTATGTTTTATATAGCTTATAAAAATGTTTTTCTAAGCAAAAGCAATATTGGAATGTTTCCAACTTTTTTATTTGAATTTTAACCTCGTGCAGTATGTAAGGAAAAAATTACACATCAATTCCAAGAATTTTTATCGATTTTGGAGAAATTTACCTTTAAAATTAGTCCAAGAACATTAAAAAATGTTGATTACTTTGAAAGTTATTTAAAATTTAAGAAAGCATTGAAATATTGACTATTTCTGCATTAACTTCTTCAAAATTTAACAAAACGAATTCATGATGGGCTCATTTTATAAAGAATTTTGATAGCTTTAAATTTAATTAAGAGAACAAATTTTTTCACTTACATAATTCAAATTAGGATAATTTAAGCAATTATCGAAAAACAGGTGGCCGGACAATTCTGTCCGGTACTGTATGTCCTTCGCAATGCTCCAATGTTTCAATCAAAAAATGTCATTATTTAAAAATATTATGGGGGAAACTGAAATTTCTCTTTTGATCACCTGACCCACTTTAATCCATGTCCTTAAATTTTCAAACGGAGAAATCTGGAGATGGTTTTTAAACTGAGTTAGGATCATCAAGAGATCTTATGAGGTATAAATGTATTCCAAATTTAATGAAAAAAAAATTCGTATAACGTGAAAGGGAGGACTTCAGGGATTAGATAAGTTTAGTGAATTTGACATGAGAGGATTATGATGGGTAACTTGGCAATGACGTTTACTACAAGGACTTTAAGCTCTGTCACGGGCACGAGACATAAAGTCTCTTATACAAAGTGAACCAATATGAAGAGTGGCAGAGGGTTAAAAGCAGTCTCGATCTCGTTTGATACCACGTGCTCAGCACAGTTAAAGTGCGGGGATCCCCTTTTCCTTTCATTTCGATATCAAAAGACTGTGCTCCCGGGGTTACTAAAGCGTTGCTTCTCAACTTTCCAAGTCCACCCTTCATCTCTACTCTTTCTCACTATCTGTCTGTCTTTGTTATACAATCTGTTAAACTTCTTTTACTTTGTATCGACGCGAATTCAATTTTATACTACTATTAACTTATTTCCCATCTAATCCAATCTCCGATTAATCAAAACATTCATAAATTTTTTATTTCAGACTTGCCCGTTTCAAAAAGCATCCAATCAACAATATTGTTTGAATATTGAAGGCCATGGATCGATGGGACACCGTGACTAAATTATACATTTATTCGTTTATGTAAGATAACTTTTTTAATTTACAAAGTATCTTTCTGAAAATTTGGTAAACGCAATAAAAGACAATAAAGCACGTCTATTAACTTTTTGCAGTAAAAATTTTGGAAAAAATTCTAAAAATTATTGACAATTTCAGTTAACTGTAAATAAACGAAAAACCAAAACGAACGAAAACGTAATCAAACTTTTACACGAATTTTGTCAGGTGATCTGGTTGATCCATGGCCTTAAATGGTTACCCCTATTTATTATGCCAAAAAAATTGAATTTTCACAAATTTGTTTTGAAAAATATTCCGAAACCTTAATTTGGTGCTGTCGAATTTTTCAAAATTTACAAGTAGAGGTAACCCCTTAAAACATATATGTTTACAAAAACTATTTAGGAAGGAAATGAGCTTATCGATTAGTTAGCTATATCTAATAACAGATGATTAACGGAGTTCAAACTTCTAGAATTCTTAGAAAACTTTCAAGTATTATCAAAAATTTGTTTGAACATAAGATAATTATTGTGTGAAACGATGGTAAATTTGGTATACTAATGCATCAATAATCGTTTGCGGTTCTTTTCCCTTCAGGGGGGTTCTTGATATATTCTGGAAGGCTGTCTTTTATGATTTTTTAAAAGAAAGTTGTTTGTGAACATATTAAATAAATATTTTCGGCGTAAGAATTTAGCTAAATGCTGTTTAAAGTGTGTTTTATGTGTTCAAAATTGAAGAAAACTTTATACACGGAGAAACTATTCATAAGAAAAAATTTCTCTGAATTAAAGAGCGTTTTGTTGATTCAAACAAATTTTCTTTAATGTAAAAAAATCTATTTTTTTGGATTAAAGAACATTTTTTTGAATTAACAAAACTTTCATTAATTCAAAGAATTTTTTTTTTGACCGTATATCAAAGAAACTGTTTTCTCAGTGTTTGTTTTGTAAAAAAGCATAAAAACATCCTTCTAAAGTGATTGATCTTTGAATTATAAATTTACTAAATTCGATGATAATTCAGCCAACTTAAGTATGAAAAGTTTTATCTGCAACAAAAGATGTATTATATTACTTTTTTATAAGAAAAACAACCAAAGCCAAGATATTATACCAACTATAGCTTTTCTTGTTATGGTAAAGAGTATATCGACCAACCGTGCTTGTCTACGATAAAACGATGAGTTGTTGAAGGTACAATAGGTGCATGCAAGTAATACGTACAATCAACTATAGACGCAAAGAAGAAACTTTACTGAAATGTCTTCGAAAAAAGACCCTTAACTTTTCACTCTTCAATGCTTTTACTATAACAACATACTCCTTAATCTCTTTTGAAAATGTATGCAATTTCAAACATATATAAATTTTAATTTGAGAAGAAATTAATTAGTAAACAATTTATTGAATGGGACATATTTTAAAGTAATTAATTCGATGTATTCGCGAATGCTTTGATCGACCATCCTCAGTTATTTGAGTAATGAACCAATGTATCCAGAGTTGTTTATGTATCAAATAATCTGGCACTGACATTAAAAGAAGAGTATATGGAAAGTGTCCAACTCAAGGAACTGATGGATATAAACAAGACGATTCTGGCAGCTCAACTCTTTATTGTGAATCAAGCATATTGTTTACTGGTTTATGGGGAGATTTATAAGACTGGCTAGTGATAAAATGATTTTCCGTAAAATCATCTAATTTTTCGTTCAGCATTTGTGGGTTCAAGTTTAGATTTCATACATTTTAGTCAAGTGTGACTTGAAATCTCAAAACTCAGTTATGTTTTGAATTGCGTGCTTACACTGAAAGAAATAGTATTGTGTTTCTACCTAACCGAGTTTGTTAGAGAATTTCTATGCAAATTAGAAAGCAAATCTTCTTACTTCAGTTATATTATTTTGTGTGTTAATAAGTATGAATAAGAAATTAACAAATACTAGTTGAGCTAATAACATGTCTTTAAATTAGCTATCAGCTCAGGAAACTTTCATAAATGTCCTTCTGATTGTATTATCCATCGACTGGTATGCTTTTTTAGCAAAACAAAATGGTTTGTTTCAAGGACGTATATTGGTGTGCGTTCAAACGTTTGCAGAGTGATCGTATGTGATCATGCAAACAAAACACGTATTGCTGGTATCGATTTAATTTTTTTTTTTAGATTTATAAATTTTATGTAAGGTGTACAACTTTGCCGCTTACTGTGTGACAATTTTGATTTGTCGATTTCGATTAGCAATTACCGCTGCAGCCATCTATCGAAAAACGGTGAAAGCAAACTTGTACATTTAATAATACAATAATGAATATATAGATCTATGAAATTAGTTATTTGATACAGTATTGAAATCTTAAAATCAACCACTGATATAATAGTTTACTGACCCCTAACCTCTGAAACTACTACGTATCACTAGCAGACAAGCGTCTGTTTGGAGTTGAGCTGATTTTCCAAAACAGAGTTTGGCTAAAGGAACCATAACCGTGTTTCATCTGTTGCAGCCATATCAGTTTGGATGTGTGTATTGAAAATATATTACTGGTGCAGTAGTATCCCTTCAACTATAACTGTTTTTATGAAACACCCATACAGTTTAGCTGTATCTGAGACAGCCAAACTCTTTTGCTAATATAGCCAGAAAATTGTCTGTATTCACGATAAATTTCTTTCAGTGTACTACGGCCAATGAGATGGCCTAAACCTAACGCAACAAGCAAAGTAACAAAAGGCCACCCTTAGAATCACTGGTGAAACAACTTTATGATTAAAGAATCGTTAAGCAGAATTGATGAATGAGAAGATTTCTAAACTGGCGAACTAATTTTGATTGAAATTGATTCCGTTTGGACATTAAAACAATTTTTTGTTCTTTTTCAATAAAAAGGTAAGGTGGAGGGGAGACTAATCTAAGATCTAGGAGCACTGCGTTAAAAGCAACCTAACGTCATGTATTACTTTTATTTTATGTCATTTTGCTTTTATATAATCAATTAGTATATTGTGCAACTAGGGAAAAAAATGTTATTTTTCAAAATTCATGAGTAAACTTTCAGAGGCCCACATTTTGTAAGGAAGGGGTCAGCAATCGAGCTGATAACTTGGTCCAGAATGAATATTTCTATTTGGAATTTTCGTGAAAATTACTTAAAATATAATGTAAAACTGGGTATTATATATTCGATAAAAACATTATACAACAGATCAAAAAGAATTCTTGAAAATGTCTGGTAACCTTTCAGAAGAAAGTCGCCTTGTTGTTGGGAATCTTGCAGTGTAGAAAATTGCGGCTAGTGACGCTTTTCCCGTTTTCTCTTTCAAATCATGTGCGATTACAGAGTAGCATGTAGGTAGTTTATGATGGTCAGTAAGACTTTTTGCCAACATCACTAGCTGAGCGCAAAAAGGCGGTGAGAGGAACACAAAGCCGGCATCGAGTAATGCCGGGGGCATAAGGCAAGGATAATGGTATTAAGGCTTAAAGAGACCTTAACCTAACCGTTAGTTTATTGGCGTGAAGGAGTCGCAGAGCGTGTCTACATCAAAGCTGCCGCTTCCGAGTCGCTATCCCCTCTTATCTTGGTGCCCTCCTATTCTACCAACCGTCCCGAGGACGATGTCGTCTCTATGCCTCACCAACCCCATATATACTGACTCGCCCTCTTTGCTTCCAATTCGCTTCCCTTCTTTCGCGATCTTTCCTGCATATTTTGTAGACCCACAACCTGCAGACACCTATTAATATTTACCCCCACGATTTCGCATCACTCAAAATTCCCCCGCTTGACAGTAAGCTCTTATCACTTGTCACTTTACAAGTCACGATTTCGTGATTTTATATGGAAGATTCTTCTTTTAAGGGGGTATTCTCTCATGCAGCCGAAAAAAGATCGTTATTTCAAATTATTGTTTAAACAAAAACGTCAAATATTTTGAATCGCGACTTTTTGCAGGTTATTATACAAGATATAAACTAACAAAAATTAATTTGATCTTAAGGCCGTATAATAGGCTCTGACGTCACCAATTATACACCTAGAAAACAGTTTCTTTGAATGAAAGAAACATTTCTTTGATATACGGTCAAAGAAAACATTTCTTTGAATTGTAGAAAGTTTTGTTGATTGAAAAAAATTTTCTTTAATGTAAACAAATCTATTTCTTAGGAATCAAAGATAATTATTTTGAATTAACAAAACTTTCTTTGACCGTATATCAAAGAAATGTTTCTATGGTTTAAAGAAACTGTTTTCTCAGTGTATACGACCGCTTTATGATTAATATAATAATTTCAAAACATTTTCCGGAGAAGACAGTAATGCGTTACATTTTTCTGCATTGCTGTCTTCTTCGGAAAATTTCTTAAAATTACTATTTTATTAATAAAACGATCGTATATAATTGGTAATTACAGACCTCACCACGCGGCCTTAATGAAAATGTTTATTAATGTTGTCATGATAACGCCTTGAAGTTGAGCCTGCAAAAAAATTTTGCTCCATGGTGGACACGATTCTGCTCGTTGGAAAAACTGGATACAGCGGATAAAATTTTTTTTATCAAAAATGTACTTACAGTTTTGAACGTTAATGGAACCATGAAAAATATATTTTTTTGAAACTAAATAATCGGTTTCTTCTCTAATAAAATAAACAAGAAGCGTATATTCAATAACAGAATGTATATTCGAAAGGCTCTTAAGATATACATAATAATTTATTTTGTTTTGATAGAAAAAATTTTGTGATCGTTCAATGAACGGTCAAAATTGTAAGTAAATTATCAAAAGTAGACTTGTGACTATCGTCTGAACCTCGGAAACATGGAAAATATTGGTTATTAACAAATTTACGCTACTTTTAATGCCAAATGACGCTTTTGAGCCTGTTTTTATGTGTTTTTTGCATTAAAAAAATATTAAAACAAATATTTCTGAGCAAAATTGTGATTCATGAGATAACAATACGTTTATTAAGCTCAACAAATTTCAGCGCTATCGAACCAGTACTTTTCTTGTTATCATGTCCAACATTCCGAAAATAATGGGTATATGAGAAAAACAGTGCTTCGCTTGATTAATGGCAGTTAAATTTAATTTTTCAGAAATTTTATTTTATTTGTATAAAAAACAATTATATAATTCAATTCTAGAAATGTTTATCAGTTGCTAATTCCAAGGATTTTTATATTAAATTTAATATAAAAGCATATTAAGTAATTTGCATATACAGTTTATGAAATTGGATATACGCAATTATGAAATTTAATATAAATAAAAGTATCAATAAAACCAGATATTTTCTAGATTCTTTGATAACTCGTAAATCATTAAAAATTTTGACTAATAATCGGATTAAAATAATAACCGAAGTAAAATTTAGTTTTCGATTAGTGCCTTCACTAATTTAAATTTAGAAATCATTGTTAATTTTCAATCAGCCAATTTTTGTTCCAGAAAAAGAACAATGCACTCAGAAAAAATATTTGATCGAATCAAAAAAATTATTTGTTTGAAACACTTTCTTTGATGTAAAAAAATGTTTTGTTTAAATGAAACAAAATTTGTTTGATTCAAACAAAATATTTTTGGACCAAACAAATATTTTTTTGAATCAAATAAATTTCTGCCTTAAATCAAACAAATTATATCTTTGAAAATATATCAATGCATTAATTTCTTTGTTTTGATGAAAAATTAATTTGATTCAAAAAAATATTTGTTTGGTCCAAAGATATTTTGTTTGAATCAAACAAATTTTACTTCATTTAAAAAAATCATTTCTTTAAATCAAAGAAAGTCGTTCAATCAAATCATTTTCTTTGATTCAATAAAATCTTTTTTCTGAGTATGAAAATGACACAAAATACAATCGAATATGTAAGAAAGTTCATCACTCGTTTTTCAGTTCTTCATTTAATTATTTCACATACAAAACAAAATGCAATTCAGTTTAATTTCAAATTAAAAATAGATTTTTTTTAAATTCAGAAACAGCTTATCAGAAATTCTGAAGCATTGGCCAACGAATTCCCAAACTCTTTTCCAAAAAAGCCAAACTGTTCAGAAAATTTGAATCAACTAATTTTTTATTCTGTTAGAAAATAAGCATATTTTTCATGATTATATAAAATTTTAAAGAATTTTAAGGAAAAAATTTACATCATGCTCGCTTTGATTAATGCCGCCTCAGACTTTTCTTTTTGAAAGAAAGTGTGAAGTACACGTTTTTAAAGAATAAAGCAAAAACTTCTCGCGAGCAAGAGATGTAGTTAAAAATGTAGTGCAACTGTACATGAAAGACAAAACTGTACTATATATGTAGAATGAGTTACATAGTTACAGCACTCACTACCCTGTACCTGGAAGATTTTGATGATTATTATTACAAGACAACACTTCTCTTTTCATGTCTACTCCAGTACTTAACAAATATTCACATTTCCACAGAACTTTATAATTAAGGTCGAAAATTATCCTTGCCTCTGGATCATAATTGCAGTACGATGTAATAAATTTTTTTTTGAGACCATAGATCAATCAGATCCCAAGATGAAATTATACATTAATTGGTTCATGTAAGATAACTTTTTTAATTTACAAAACATCTTTCTGAAAATTTGGAAAACATAACAAAAGACAATAAAGCACACCTGTTGCATTATTTTTGGCAAAATGTTTGATTCCAAATTTTAGGAAGATATTTTGTAACATAAAGAAGTTATCTTAGATTAACTTTTACAGGAATTTGGTCACGTGGTCTGGTTGATCCATGGCCTAAATAGTTATTTTCAAAATTTTAATTGATACTATGTGAGGAATCCCAACTATAATATCTCAAGACATCTAGTTTAATTATGAACTTTTCAAAGTTGGCCTGTTTGAACATTCTTGAGGCCTTCTCTCGACCTAATTTCGTGATAAAATGGCCAACTCAAATTATTGATCAGACACTTAAAAATAAAGATCTCTAAGGACGTAGAAAATAGAACTTGAAAAAAAGAATGCATGAGTATGCATTTTGCTATAATAGACTGAATAATGAATTATACTGATAATTACAATTAGATGTTTTTGCATTCTCATCGCGAGAAGGTATTAGATTTGTGTGGAATTTGACAAGTAGTTTTTTTTAACAAATTTCTACGTTTTATGATCCCTTGAATCTGAAAAAAGGGTTTTTAAATACTTTCTGCCCGTCTGTCGTCGTTTGTGAATACGATAACTTTCAAAAGTATAATCAGATTTGAATGCGCTTTAGTACACTTTATCAAGATTAAAAAAGAAAGGAAAAGTTCGTTAACCAGCCATATCTAACAAAAATTTCGAAAATTAGAGCATTTTTTGGTACTTTTGAAAACAGTTTTTGGAAAATCCAAGATTTCAATACTAATTTCTGATAAAGCTAAAAAATCTCTAGAAACTGTTCAATTGAAAGTTTTCAATCACACCAAAATTAGAAAAGTTTTAGGATTTTAAAACTTGAAAAAAACTTGAAATCTACAAATTTAAATTGAAACAATTTTTTTGTGAAATGTATATTTTTCTTTTTAATTTGAAAAAATACTATTGAAAATTTTTAAAATCTACTTTTAACCAAAAAATGCAAAATACGAAAAAAATGTCTGAATACAAAAATGTTTGCTTAACCCCTTGACCTATATAAAATTCAATTTGATAAAAAACATTACAAGATTTGATGAGAATTTTATTAAATTTTTCTAGCAAGGTTGACATGAATCTCACACGATATTGTAGGCGAAGGGGATAGAGGAAAATTTAAGAAATGGTAGAGGAGATAAATACGGACGTAGATAGGCAACTTTTGGTTTAGAAATTTCAAAAGATTTTCAATTTTAGCAATTTCTATCGGAACAATTTTTTTCATTATCAAAACTAAAAGTCATCTATCTACGTCCCTTCTTATATTCTCTACCATTTCCCAAATTTTGAAAACAAAATTTAATGTATTTTGGGCGTAAGCATATAGAAACTGTGCCAATTTCACATAGACTTAATACTTTTCTCGGATAAACTTCCGAAAAGGACCTACCTCCGATTAATTTAAAACTCACTATACCCACGTATTTTGAGGCGCAGATTACTAATATGATGACGAAAATACCCTTAATTTTTATTTTGAAGGTAAAAACTAAAAAAATGTTTTTAACACTCCGAATACCGGGTGGGGTCCCTGGCGACCCCACGCTCTTGGTTTTCAAATGTAAAATTGTGTCAAATTTTCCACCCGATATTCGAAGGGTTAACAAGTTTTTTTAATTTTATGTCGGTAAATATTGATCTAGGCAAAAAATATTTCCTACAAAAGTTGTAGCGGATGAAAAGATCTATCTTTAATGTTCCACACATTTTTTCCCTAAAACCATTATTTTTCGAGAAAAATAAATTAAACAGACAGGCACACGATGGGGAATTTTTCTCAATTCAAATAATCATCCCCATTGAATGCAATCAAACATACAGGCGCCATATTGGTTGAGATAAATGCAAACAACCATGCTTTTTATGGCTTTTTTATGGTCTCGCCATGAAAATTGACTAGTCTGTAATTTTCACTATTATATTCGTAATTGGCACGTCAAAATACGTAAATTAGGGGAGTTTGATGGAAATCGGAAGGTTCAGCTATTCGAAACCGCACCTTTAATGGGTTTTAGCAATTTTTGTTTGTTTTGAAAATCACATTTTTCTTGAAAAATAACGGTTTTAGGGCAAAAATGTGTGAAATATTAAAGATAAATCTTTTCATCCGCTACAACTTTTGTAGGCAATATTTTTTTCCTAGATCAATACTTATCAAGATACACTCGAGATTCCCTCCAACGAGAAGCTCGAGCTTCGGAAAGTTCTCTGCAACGAGCGCGAGGGAACCCCTCCATACCCTACTTGTTGTTATGCGCGTTACTGTTTTAAATTCGAACGCGCTTTACCCCATTTAGTGGGGGAAGAGGGGTCGATGAGCTGCTTGTTGTAGGGAATAATGACACGCTCGTACAATGGAACCCTCGTTAGAGGGAATCTCGAGTGTAAAATACAAAAACTGGTTAAAAACATTTTTTTTTACCTTGAAAATCCAATTTGCTAGTATTTTCATAATCATATTCGCAATCAGCGCCTCAAAATACGTGGGTATAGTGAGTTTCGAATTAATCGGAGGTAAGTCCTTTTCTGAAGTGCACCTCTTTTCTCAAATATCACATGCCCTTAAATCCCGAGTCCCAGTTTCTTCCTTTCGATTCTTAATATCGAGCGCAAAGCGCGAGTATTATAGTGAGAATGTATTCCACAATGTCTTTATAACTTCCTGAAAAGTAAATTCACATCAACGACATTATGAAATTTACTTGAGTTACAGTAATAAATAATAAAGAATAAAGTGAAGTGTCCGAGAAGGGCACAAAACTGAGCGCAAAGCGTGACAATCGAATCGCATGCCCTGGGCGAGCTCAAACTTTCGAGCAATAAGAATGCCCCACCCCAACGGAACCAGACAAATTTTCTATCTTGAATTTAAAATACATGAACCATATTTCCCGTTATGAAAGGAAATTGTGTATTCTGCTTCTCAAATTTGATATTTTCATCATGAAGGTAATATGACGAACCTTTGATATAAAGCATATATGACATGAATGGATTTGCGATAATAAAAGAAATTTACCGTGCCGTTGAACCGAAAAATTATGTGAAAACAGTGTATGCATGAGGGGTTGGGGACCTCACCCTCTAATGCGATTGTCATAACAACTGCTAATGAGAACTTTTATTAGCCACACGAAATACACCTTTATCTATTTACATTTCGCACAATTTTTTGAATATATAATAAATTTGAAATTTCATAAAGGCGCGTAAAATATACAAACAATTTATACAATTAAGTTTTGCAATCGGTTTATATTGTATTGAAAACGTCATAAGATTTAAATTTTGTTTGTGAGTGCAATCCAAAAGTAATTTCAGTTTGTTAAGTTGAGGGAATTTGAAGTTGATACTAGCTTGGAAAAGTTGATATTATAGAAGTAATATTTACGGTTTATGCAATATGAAGGTAGAAAAGGCAACAAAAATTACGGTGAAATTTATTTACGAGGCTGGGTATGCGTAACCCTTTAATTTTCTATATGCTTGTGAGAAAGCCGACGGGGACGCTAATTGAAATCCAAGCTTCCAGCCATTAACTGTATTTATATAAATGTGAGATTGCGCGTTAGGGTGGAAACGCCATTGAAAATGTGTGCGCTTTGATTGAATCGTGAAACCAGTTATGTTACTTACTTTATTTAAATGAACGCATGAGTAAATCCTACGTATAAGCCAGCAATTCATTTGCAAAGAAAATTCGTAAATTTGTATAAATTATCTTTACAGAACAGTTTTTGTATTCATAAAGATCTTTATTTTCAAGGAAGAATTGGACGGACAGTATAAAAGTATAAAAACAGTGTAAAAACAGTATAAAAGTTAGTCGAACCGACTAAGTACTTACTTTCTATTATTTATAATTTCCTGTTATCGAGTTTTTTAAATTAAAAATGTGGAAAATTTTATCCCGAACAATTTGAGTTATTAAAAGTTTGAATGAGATAAAAATTATGGATTTTTTATTGGTGGAATCATATAATCAAAAAGCAACTTAAAACTAAAATTTGTCCTACAATTTCGACCATAAATAACCAATAATTTTCACATGATTGAAACTTTTTATGATTGAATTTATTTGAGATAAAATTTTGGTTCAACTAAGTTTTTAGGTTGTTTCAACCAAATTCCACGAAATCGTTTATTTGTCAACATTTAGATGATTGAATCCAATATTCCAGCTGAATCAATATTATTATTCAATATTTGGTCAAATCAACCAAAACATTAGTTGCATACCAACAAATTTAATTAACAAAAACATTTAGTTAAGGTCGCTAAATAATTTGTTCGACCCATACAAAATGTAGTTAATTCACCCAAATATTTGTCTGAGTTTATTCATAGGAGCATCAGACTTCCTGTAGTCACTAAATATTCCTCTGACGTACAGTTAATCTATTCTGTATTCTGCTATGCCGTAATGTAATTATGTAACAATACATCGTGCCAACAATATTAGTTTTTTTGATAATTTTAAAGATGATATATATTTATTTCGACAAATACAGGCAACAATGTAATGGATATGCTCTCTAAATCTGAATCAGTCAAATTTTCACTGATAAATAAGAAATATTTTTCACCGTTAAATCAGTTACTTTTCACTGAAGTAATAAGTGAAATTCGACTTATTCACAGTAACCTCTTTTTAACTATTTGAATCAGTCAAATTTCACTGATAATCAGTAGATTTTGACTGATTCAGATTTAGAGAGTGACTATATGTTAATCACTCCCTGAAACATGTTAATGGTCATGAAATAAACAATAAACTTCATTACAAAGAAAATGTTCAAAATAAAGATACCAGTAAATATCTTTTCGGTTGAAATTTACAAAGTAAAATCTTTATAGAAAAAAAACATTAATCTCATTTTTCAGTTTATTTTAAACACTAACTGAGAGCTAGTATGTGTAATTACAATTTTAAAGAAAGAAGATTTACTATTCATTCAAAAGTGAGCAAGTTTCAACGAGAATCCTAGAACACTGTCGATGAAAAGAAGCCGCAAAAGGTATAACAAGCCCAAGTTAGATGTGGTCGTGAGTAATGAGTTTCAGGCAGACACGTACAATAGATAGAACTAACCATTTACACCGACCGGTAAAATCAAAAAGAGAATTATACGTTCTTTGGCATCACATAGAAACTTACCTAAATAAGAGATATGAGTAAAGGAGACTACGTAGGCGCGTGAACTGTTTTCGAGCGTAAAGATACTTGTCTGGGGAGTAAACGTCGCCCCCTCATGTAAACGACCCCTGGGGGCAAAACAACCCCGTCTACAAACTACACCCTCACAACCTCGATTTTATTTCCATGAAAATTTAGCTCGCGTTAGTCATGAAATGATTGAAGGAAAACACAACAATGTTTATGTTATCGTGACTTACCCGCACTACGATCACTCAAGGCACCAGTTTCTTCTCCCTTCGTGATGTGGCGTTTTTTTACGTGGGTTCGCCTTTCTCATGCAGCAAAGGCTCAAAATCGAAGCCCATCACTGAAAGTGTCAACTTTCGCTCAAGCAACAGAGGCCACGCCGTTGGCACATCGCGATGCTCACTCCTTGTCTTTTTAAATCCCAGTCAAGCACTAACGTGCACACTTCACAACTCGTTGCGGAAAGAAATTCTTCAGGAGAAAAATATACAGAAACTTTTTAACGACTCTGAAATTCTTCCTGGCGCAATTCACACAACTATTCGTTAATACACAACACCGTCTCCGTCGCCATCAACTCCTCGCCTCGCGCACGAGAATCAGTAACGATGGTCTCGCCCTCTAGCGTTTTTCAAGCCAACTTAAGTTCAAAGCACAGCCAATCAACAAGCCGCATGCCCTATGACACCGGCAGCCCCGAGCTTCTCTTTTTAGAAACCCTACGCTTTCTATTTTCACAAAATTTTATCTAATGCATCATTTTGCATCAATTTTAAGCCGAAATTGTCTAAACATAACCCTTTTCTTAAAATTTAACAACTCTCATACCGATAGGATGAAATATGCATTGTTTTATTTTATTACTATGGTGGGAGTTTAAATACGATCTTCTACGCACGCGCATTGACACTTTTTAAAATTCCCGCCAAAACGTCGTAACGAACTTGGCAAGGACACTAATAGGTTTATTTGTCATGTTATACAATACGCGTTTTTAATTTTTTATTTCTTGTAATTAAAAGTTTTCACTTGATTTTCTAAGAGCCACTGTCTAAATTTGTCTATGTTTTACATTTCTTTAATGAGTTTTAATATCTATTTGTGCTTGTATTTGATATACTTTATGCGTTTAGTAGAAGAATATAAGTAATGCTATTTGTAAGAAGAATAAAGTAAAAAAAGGAAAGGACAAATACCGATGATTATTGTCCAAGTACCATCGGCATGGTGCAGCACCTTGTTCCTACTTGTAGCAAATACCCGTTTCTTTGATCCTCACGTCTCTTTGATCTCGCGACACCCCCGGACGTCCTCCCAACCCTCCGCCGGCTACAGAAGTAACTCAACCACCCCTTCTCCTGCCCACACAAAGTGCATGGTGCCGTCTAACAAAACAATTTCAAAGCCTCTTCAATGTATACCGCACAGCATTGTATATATTTGCCTCAAATAAAAAGCGAAGTCTATTGCCTTCGCGGCTTCATCGTCCTTTTCCGTTTTCTTCTCGAAAGGAGTCGAAAGCATATCCTTGAAACAGGAGACACGCTAACCATCTTTCGTATATTTTTCTCATTTCCGGAGCTTTGCAAGCATTCGAATTTCTCAACCGTTTCGAGCCAACCTTTTTGAATCACATGTTTTTTTAGTTTCTTATTTAAATTATATTATTAAAAAAAGGAAACAATTTTTATGATTTTTTATGAATTTGCAAAATAATTGCAACATTTTTTTAAGTTTTAGGTTAATTTGATTCTTGTAGCATAGTAAAAAACAAAATACTGCATCAGTTTTAAAATGCTTAAATTGAAAGAATCTAAAAAACTTAAGTATTTAATTGGTGTTTTTCAATGTGTCAATCTTGACACATCAAAAAGGAGGTTAACACTTTTCTTCTTTTTCAAAGATTTTTCCATAACAATTATTATTCTATGTCACGTATGTACTTTAAAAAGTGATAATTTTAAAAAGTAATGAAAGACAAGTTAATTTTTTGATTTTTAAAACCTTGTTTTATTTTAGATCAAAATTTTAGGAGTTCAATTTCATCAGAAACTGATCAAACTTTATATCTTGATTTGCCTGCCTGTAAGCAAAAATTCTAGAAATGGTCTCACGTATTCTTAATGGGAAATATTTACATTCATAAAAAATTAACGAGTATTTTTTTTTTCAGCAAACTCAGAGAGAGGCCGAGATAATAATCTAAGAACAACAGAATTTCGATCACCTCAAAGTAATAGAAATGTCAATAGTAAGACTTAATTTTTCCAAAAGTTTTTAAATATTTTAATTTTTACAGAAAACATACAAAACTCGGTAATTTATCAGGTTAATTTTAAATAAAAATTTAAGAAATGGTGAAAGATATTTATAAATATTAAATTGGCTAACTAATATTTATCTCTTATTATTACAGATGAAACTAAGCTTGTGAATGCAGAATTTGATGGATCTGTTTACAATGATATACTTGTTTGTAAGTAAAAACTCTAGAAGTTTTCTCAAATATTTTTAATGGTAAATAATTATATTCAAAAAAATTAACGGGCATTTTTTTTCAGCAAACCCAGAGAGAGGCCGAAATAATAGTGTAAGAACGACAGAGTTTCGATCACCTCAAAGTAACAGAAATCTCAATAGTAAGACTTAATTTTTTAAATATTTCCATGTTTACAGAAAGCATAAGAAACTCGGTAATTTATCTAGCTGATTTTGAATAAAAATTATTTCAGATCAAACTAAGCTTCCGAATACGGAATCTGATGAATCTTTGTATAATGATCTACCTGCCGGTAAGTAGAATTTCCAGAAAAGGTATAAAAGATTTTTACGAAGAATATTTTAGGTACATAAATAGATGAGATAAAAATAATCGAAATTAAATACAAAATAAAATTAATTGACAAACAAAACACATCTCGTTTTTAGAAAATTCACAGAGAAACCAAGACTATCTAGAAACAAGGGTTCTACCATCGCTTGCTAGTAATAAAAATGCTAACAGTAAGACCTAATTTCTAGAATAAAAGTTTTAAATTATTTTATTAAAGGTATTAAAAATATTTAGCTGATCTGGCTATCTGTAAATACGAACTCCGAAAATGGTTTAAACAAATATTTAGTGGATTAGAAATTTAATTATAATTAAAATTAAATGTTAACTACATTTTAAAGTAAAATATATATATATATATATATAATTTTAACGGATATTTTGGACGAAGCATATATATACCGATTTAGATTCAAAATGAATAAAGGTCTAATCTTTGTTTTTTTTTTTAGCAAAATCAGTAAGAAGCGATGATTTAGGAACGGCATATTTGCAATTGGCTTCTAATGATAGAAATGCTTACAGTAAGAGTTAATTTGCTATATTATATAAATTATATAAATATTATATAAATTTTTTAAATAAAATGTTACAGGATCTCAGAGGAATAATCCAAAAACAACTTTGATTCCAAACCAATCTATCTATAGTAGGTCTCAGTAAATGAAATAAATATTGAACATATGAAGTTATTTCAAATTAAACCTATATAAATCAATGAATATTTATTTCTAGGTGGTGTTGGAAATGTTAATTTAAATCATCTTAATTGTGAAAATACATACAGAAGACGAGTTAATCCAAGAATTACGGAGAATTGCGTCAGAAATGTTTCAATACCAAGCAATAATTTAGGTTTTCCTAATTTCTAATCAATCTAAAAATATTATATACAAAAATCTTGAAATAGTATTGTTTTTACGAGAAGTTTACATTAAAATTATAATTTAATATTTTTAATTTTACAGCTCGGTGTCAATCAATTTTTGATAAAGAGTCAAATGTAGCGATTTGTCTGCACCGAAAATATCGAAATCATTTGCCGAAACAAAAGCTTCTATTTCCTGATTCAATAGAGAGTGAACCCAATTCCACCGATGAGTTAGATTCAGAAAGTGGTCAATTATTTTATTTTTTTAACTTTAGAAAAAATGACACATAAAAGCCGACCATTCAAAATTTTCTTTATTACACTAATAGTTCTTTATCATACAGAAGAGGAAGAACAAAGCAGGAAAAACGTTTGCTGCCCTGGGGCTGATTACTTGAACGTTTCCAGAATTACAAAGACTAAAAGTTCTGGACGTCGATGTCCAGAAACGTTAAATTTCTTAACAAGAAGAATGGTCCCTTGTAATCAGGCTCCTACCTTGAGGGAAATTGCTTTAGGGAGAAAGATTCCCCGCCCTAACGTCAGAAAAATGCCATGGGACAGGGTAAGAATTCCTCTCAGGTCAATGTGTAACAATAACTAATAATAATAATAAATAACATATTAAACATTCCCAACAGACACTGATTGAAAATTCGAAAAACAGTTACAATTGTGATTGTCTATATTCAAAAACAACCGAATAATTTTCAAGAAGAAAAGTAAGAAGTAAAAATTAAATTTTCAATTGTTCTCTCTCATTTCAACTTATCAGACTTGCTGTGCAAATTAAATTTTTGTTACAATTATTCATGTTATTGAATTTTATTGAATTTCCTACTTCAAGATAGAAACACAAATATATTTGATCAGCTGAAAAAAAAATTAGAAAATGTCAGTTCTTTGCAACTGTCACTGGAAAAATCCAATAAATTGTCCTTTGAAGTTAGCGCCAGGTACTTGTTCTCCGAATACACTGTGAGTGAAATATTAAACAGAAAAAAGTATACTTTAAATTCAGACAATCTCTACCGTACAATAAATCCATTTTAATTATTTTTTTAATGAAAGCTCTGGTTATAATCTGTTTTATCTGCAGGCTCCGAGGACAGGTATTTGATTTAACTTCTAATTGCCCTTATCCTCCTTTTCACCGAAAAAAGTTAACCACCCGTGAGGTAAGGGATGCTGTTGATAAGAACGAACTCTGGTTTTATATTCCGCCATGGCAAGTTCCCAAAGTGGAATATACTTGCATACAATGTCGACGATTTGTAATTCAAAATACACCAATGAAAAAAATTATTTGCATGGCAAAAAAAAACATGACAATTAATGGTCCAGTTGGTAAAAATCTACATCTCAGTTTTCTATTTATTTTTATTTTTTTCTTACCTATACACATTCTCATACAAATACCTGAATAGTAATATTTAAAATAAAAAAAAGAGAAAACTTTTTCTACGATACATATCATAATTGAAATTTTACAAATGAGAACTAAATCATTAATAGAAAATTATTACATGAGGTTTACTTTTAGGAGAAAAAAAAGTCTCAATTCCACGTTTCGGAAAAGCAAAATTAAAACTATGCTTGAAAGAAGCTTATAAGAAATGTGAAAGTATGAAAATTAAGCAAAATGATGGAGGAATTATAAGAAAGAAAATTAAAGAAAACATGGAGAGCTCGAAGAAAAAATATTAATTGGCTGAAAATAATCTACTTTGATAAGCAATTTTTACATCGTGGATACCAAAGTTCACTCGTCAAAATGCTCATACATACGCCTGAAAATATTTCAAATTTTGAATGATTAAATCCTTACTTTCATTCGCGGATTGACGTGGGAGGCTTAAAAATTAGTTCTTATAAAAACTCAGAATCAAATAATGAATGTATAAAAAGAGAGGTGTAAACGAATATAACTGTTCCGATACTTAGAGATGCAAAAATTATTGGGCTCGTTATAAATGGAATAAAGAAATCGCAGCTACTACTGATCCATCAATTTAAATTAAAATGAAGAACATATATTAAAGTAATAAATGCTCTCTAGATTTGGAACCAAAAGAGTTAAGTTTCTTGTTCTCATAATTCAATCCTTTGAAAAAGATACAAATGAAAAAAATAAATACAATGAAAAGCTTTAAATACAATAATAACATGACATATTTAAAATCATGTCCATTATTTTATTGACCCAAAAATTAAAAAATTAGCTGTATTCTTGTTTTTAATTTTGCATAGAGTCAGTTTCTTCGTTTGATAAACAAATTATCAAAGACATATTGTAAAAATTAAGAATTGTTCTCATAGCTTGAAAATTAAAATGAAACAGTCCATTGGCGAAATCTCATAATGAATAAAGTTGTGGAATCTGATGAACATCAATACCACGGTAAAAGGAACATTACTTAATAACTTGCGATTAAAAACGACGGATAAAAATAAGAAATATCTTCAAATATTATTTTATCTTCAATAACGGATGTTACGAGCTTCATAGGACCTCGTCTAGAAGAAAAATGTATATAAATCCAACCAAGACATGTGTCTTTGCTGATTGGAAATTTTTTTTGGTTAAGTTCTTAATTTTTAATTATTTGTAGAAATTTTAATACATTCTTTGAATTTATGGCACTGAAAAGAGCACCTATATGCGGCCGAAACGTTTGACTGTCATTTTTACGTTTTTTTCTCGAATATACGCTTCTGATAATTTTTTTTAAATAAGAAAAAACAGACCCCATGCAAAAAACAATACAACATTTTTTTAAATACAATATCATGAACATGAATCTAAGATTATTATTTATTATGTATGACGTACGCAAATTGCTTTATAAGGGATAAAGCAATTGACCCCAAATCATGTTTTTCACAATTGCATTCCATTCGATAGACGGATAAAATTTTATCGTATCAGGTACGCACTGCTTCCACGTTTTATTCCATGAAGAGACCACAGTCTTCGAAACTAAGGTAATAGGTCCTTCCTTCTGTCTTTTATGAATCCTTACATTTATAGAACCTTTAAAGAAATAAATTTTCGAATAAATAATTTATTACTTACCATTTGAATTATTTTTGAAAATTTACATTGGAAATAAAAACTTACTGCTCGCACTATGGGTTCGAAAAAGCCAATTAAGAAATGTGTAAATTGGCATTATTTGTATATAAAATCTCAGCCTAGTTAGTGTTCCACCAAGACCGATCATTATTAAACGAAGCTGTAAAAAAATACTTAAATTTATAATTTACAAAACTTAAAATTTTTAAATTACGTGAAACAAAAATTGTATGCAAACAGTGGTAAAAACAGAATAATAAACCCATGTGGTGGGCATGAGGAACAAGAGAATGGTGAAGATCAAAGTTCCTACAAACAGTTGATCTGGTTGATATTCACAGGAATCAACTCTTTCTCGAAGAGGATTTTTTTTCTTTCCTAAGAAGAGTCTAAATAGTGCGGTCAGGCCTCTAATTTGAATGTTAAACAGCCTATAACAGGAAAACAAAATTGAAAAATTGTCATTCAAAGAAACTTTGAATTATTATTTACTAGTTATTGACAATGCACTAATATCTACCTTGCTGCATAAACATAAATACAGTATGAATGAAAACTGACGAGAGCTAAGAGATCGGCAACTATAGATATTTGAAATGTAATACCAAGACGTCCAAACAGTAATAAAACTTCAAAAGCAAAGTCTAATATAGGTTTAAGAACAACGAGAAATGTCCACCATAGATGAATGTGATACAAAAAGAACTTCCCCAATACTCCATTGAAATTGTGATTCAATTTTAATCCGGCTGGAGATCCCATTAACCAGTTAACTAATCCTTTTAAAGATTCGACAACTTTCTGAAAAATGATACAAAATTTTGTAATAAAACATATACACATAATCAAATAAACATTTATAAAATGTTTCACCTCAGCATTATCCAATAATATTAAAGAAGGAGCCGCATTATTAATACTGACTAATAGAAATCTCAACATAAGTACTCCGAATAATACATCTATAGCTATAGATAAAATGTGATTTCCTGTTTTAATTGTAATCTTTCTTCTTTCAATAATCGAATTTAGCATCCATTTTAAATTCTCGAGCCATCCATTCAAATGTAATCCAAGAGTTGAGTACTTCAAAATAGGCAATAGCATATTTGTTACACTACATAAAAATATTATAGGGTACAAAAAAACTAATGCAAACTTTGTTAGCATAGTTTCTTTACACAAACCAAAACATGTTTTCCTATTAATGTCATCTTGAGTCATTTTCTCCTCCAATATATTTTTTAATTGATAAAAGTGATCTTTAGTAGTCGAACTCACAAATATTTCAGACTTGTAAAGAGACAATTGATCATAAATAATCACCATTACATGGCAAGTTATAAGGGAAATTTGTTTATTGTTAATTGTAATATTTTTTAAACAATAATCATAATTGATTTCTTGCGTGTGTTCTTTTGGATGCAAGTATAAATTTATCCAGTCTGACCTCTCTTTGTCTAAGTGAACATTTTTTACATCAGTTCCAGAAAAATATCCTATGAAATCATTTTTATGTTTTACTGACAACTCCCTTTGCATACCAATTATATAGAATTTTTTCACATCGTTAACATTGTCGTACACAATTTTGCCAAACATTCGCCCCGGCTGTTCTTTATAAAATCTACTCGGAATGAAAATTAAAATAGTTTTCATGACGATATTTTAGGTTACTCCATGGTATGGACTATGATAGATAGTTGCAAAATTATTTTCATCTTTTTTTTTTAAAACCTGGTGCTGAGAAAACTAACCTCTTAAATGTCTTTGAGAACAGAAAATTATGTCATTCGAAAACTGAAAAGTGTAATAAACACATTTTTTTAGTTGATGTAATATCCACTCTCAGCAAACATTGAAGAGATTAAGAAATATTTTTTAATAATTAAAAAGCAAGTACATATAATACTATAAACAAAATAATATATCAAACGAAGTTCGGAACACTAGCGACATGCAGCGCAATGCGACTGTTAGCCTAACGATATTGTTGACAAAAATTGAAACACCTGATCAGCTGTTTTCCCTGTTTCCGTTTCATAAAAATGTCAGTTGGCGCACGAAATATGCGCAAAACACCCGGTTGACGGTTTATAATCGCCTTTTTGACGATAAGTCCTAAGAAATTTCATATTCTGAAGCAATGTGGTCCTAATGAACAAAGTTTCGTTTTCTATTTTGTTTTTGTTTGATAGATGATGTCCGGCGAAGAGTGCGACTCATGTTCTGACAGAAATGCTGATGATTCGGATCCGACAGCTCAAGATTCAGGAAGTAACAACGTGGCCAAAAAGTCGAACCAAGGGCTAACTAGCAAGATGTTCTCTTATGCTAATTCATTTTTCTTCGCCGGCATCATATTTACTATTCTCGTTGCTCTCCAGAGTTCGTAAGTTTCAAGCATTTAAGGTTATGTTACATTCATTTTATGAAGTTTTTTTTTTTTGGAGTTATAATTTTCATTTTATGAGTTTTTAGCCTTTTTCATCTTAAATTTTATTTCTTACAATTCTGAACACGTTGCAACACATATCTTCTTGTAACTTTGCTTGTATAATGTTATGTATCTCTTAATTTTAATTTACTGTTATTTTATGATTGTAAAGAAATTGATGCCACGTCTTAAAGAGCAAAAGCATTGTACAGAGTTTCTCGTTGGAACTTGAATTTTTTGTTTACAATAAGTTCCAGTTTCTAACATTAAACTTAATGATTTCAGACCTCCAAAAATATCAAAACCACCACCAGCACGACCTTTTTTTAATCAGAGTTCGATAGTAGTGGATTTTTATGAAGGTGCTTTAACTGCAATGGTTGAGAGGATAATGGATTCTGATTTTAGTTTTATAATGTACTATGCACCTTGGGATGCTGAAAGCCAAGCTCTTAGGGCAGAGTTTGAAATCGTGGCACAATATTATCATTCCCAGGTAAATATTTCAAAATAACTATTATTAATAGTAATAATGTCGTCGTGAACCCTGAATGATTTTTTGTTTTAGATATTCTTTTCCGCAATCAATTGCTGGAATCCAGGATCTGAGTGTAGAGCTCAGTATAATAAAATTCAGAGCTATCCGGTGCTTATGCTTTATCCATCGAGACATTCGGGAGTTCAGTATAAGGGTATACGAACTGCTCCATATATGATGCAATTTATCAATGCGGTTATGAATCCTATTGTTCGGATAACAAGTAGAATGCAGTTAATAAATCTTCTTCTTGAAAATGATGTAGGTAAAATTCATATTCAAACGACATTAACTTCAAGTAATCAATTTCAATAGCAAATATTTATTTTACAGGCTGTAGTTGTAGGTTTTTTCAACTTTACTGGAGTATCTAAAGGTCCAGGATACAAAGAGTTTTATCAATCGGCTATTCACTCACTTGAGAGGGATCCAAATCAAGAAGTGATATATGCTGCTATTACAGACCCAAAAATAGCAGAATTTAATTATAGTGTCGTTACATTCCCATATGCAAGACTGTTTATGTGGAACGAATCTTTAGTATGTATATTATCCAACAATTGTTGTATATTATTTTTGACAATGGGATTGAAACATTTATTTAATTATATTATTTATTAAAGAGCTATCCTGAAAATGATGACTGGAAAACAGAGAATTTGTTAGACTGGGTTAGCAAAAATATGCATCGTGTAACTTTATGGTTACAACCACCAGGAAGTAAATCTTTAACTTTCGCGCCTTATCTTTGGGACGGTCCTGTTTTCTTTCTTTTCACACCAAGAAATCCTTTGCATTCGGAAAATTATAACTACAATGTTGTAAGTTATAATAGTTTGTAAAAATATCATATTCAATCAACAAAAGAAAATTGTGTACATACCTTCTGTGTTTCTAGATGAAGGAACTTGCACTGCAATATTATAACTGTGAAGATAATTTTCTAGTGAATGAGTTAGTTAGAGGTTTGAGGGAAAAGCGCCTGCAAGCTGTAATGAGAAATCAAAATAGAATTAAAGAGTGCACTCAAATTTTAAGTAAAAGAAAGACACAATCTATCTTTCCCACTGTCAGTGTTTCTATTGAACAATGGATCAACGATACCTGTTGTGCCCAAATAGTAATGAATAAATGCTTACAATGTAAAAGAAAAGTAAACAATGATCACTCAGATGCATCTGTTTGCAGTATTTCTTTAAAGGAGTTTAATCAAGTATGTCTGGAGAAAGATGTATTCAAAATTCCTTCTTCTATAAAGTATCAAAGTGATTTCGAATCTTGCTGCAGTAAAAGTGGAGAAAAGAAGACTCACAAAGCAGATAAGAAAATACAAAGGTAAAGTGAAAATATTTTTTCAAGCTATCTTAAACTTCACTTTGAATATCTTAAATCATTATTAAAATGCCCAAGTTTAAAAAAAAATTATACATTTCTCTGATTTAGTGTTAGGTTCGATGAAAGCGATCCTTTCTCAGCAAGCATGATTCAACAATTATTTTTCAAAGAAGAGTGCCAAAAATTTCTCATTGGAAGTACATATTATCCACCAGTATTTCCCAAAGTTAACATAAAAGAGCCAAGTACTAATTTCACTTCTTCCATATGTGAAGTCAATAAAACACTTTCCTTTATAGCCATCGACAGCCTTTATTACTTTCACTTTGCCGAAGCGCTTGGGGTTGATGTTTTAAACTATAAAGATAAAACTGCAGTCGTAATTTTGGATCCTACTGTGAGTTATAAATAATTATGAACTTAAATGGATCTGAAACGTGAAAGGTAATGTATATATTTTACTTTTAGGAAGAAAGTCAGTACGTATTAAAAGAAGACTTCAGTCTGAGTGCTGTTACGCAATTCATAAATAATTACACTGAAGGATTTTTGCAACGAACTTTACGCTCTGATAAAGCTAGAAAATTCGTCCACTCTTTCAAGAAAGCCAAAGAGTGTAAAATGATTGGAAATTCGTCAGTTTGTGTACCTGAATTAACGACTGATACTTTTCTACAAACTGTTCTGAATCCTATTAAGGTCGTTGATTACATTTAATGTTGATATAGTGATTTTGAGATAATTTCTCTTAAATATTTCGTTCTTTTTTAGGATGTTGTCGTGATGTATCACTCTCCTTATTGTGCGTTTTGCAGCGTTATAGCGTACGTGTACTTAACTATTGCCCATTATTTATCAAAAATGAACCATCTTGTGTTTGTAAGAGTTGATGGTGATAATAATGATTTGCCATGGGAATATAGCATGGATCGATATCCTTCAGTACTTTTTTTTCCAGCAAGAAGGTAAGTCCACAGTAAAATCATCTAGGAATTACAATCTGTTTGCTATTTCCTCTTTTTGTTCTTTATTTTTTTTCATTAGAACTCAATGTACCTTAAATCTTGAACCTCTGTGTAGAAACTTCTATAGAATCCTCTTAAAAAGTGATAAACAATTTTCAACGCAGATGAGTAGAACATTTCTCATTGCTGGAAAGTTTAAATCCTTTAGTGAAAAATACCTAGCTTCTTTAAACGAAGGTTTCTTAAAAGAAAGCTGTAATATGAAAAAAAAAATATCAAATTAAAATTTGTCTAATTCTCGAAACCTTTTAAATTAAAAGTTTATACATGGAACTTAAAATTCCGAACTTGATAGATTTTTCAACCTCAAAACTCAGAGCATTTTAAAAATTAACAAAAAAATGTTCAGTTCTTCTTTCTCTGTTTCTGAAAATTATCCTACTTCTGTTGAATTCCCCTAAAATTTACTTTTTTACTTACTATGATTCTTATAATTAATCAATTATAAAATGACTTCAAACATAAAATAACGTCGATTTATTTCAATTCTATACAGGAAAGAGGATAGTACAGTGTTTCCTTTCTCTTTGCCAATTACAGTATCAAATCTCTTGAACTTTGTCTTAGCAAATTTAGAGGGAGATTCTCACATAGAAGCCCTCGTTAACATTTGTCACGTTGGTGCTGGCGAGCCTCCAAACGACTGCGTTATTCGAATACGTTGGCTCTGTTTAGACGTAATAGAAAATCTTCTACGGGAGCATAGAAAGCTACGTCGGCACGAATCATTTTTAGGAAAGAGAATGTCTAGTGATAAACGAAGAGTGATTTTGCTCAAATTAAAACACATTAGATCTGTCCATTTGATCCTTGAAACTACTAATGACTTAGCTAAAGATGAACCTAAAGCAAACTTAATTCGACAGATGTTCAAAGTTTATTATAGGACACTTTCTTCTTTAACTGGCAATATCAAACGAGTGAGTAAAACGAAGAGTTCTGTTAGTTCTAAGAGTACTTTACTGAAGGATGAGTTGTGATATTTACATTATCGAATTAGTAACTATAGGACATTGAAAGTTGCTATTGTCACTTTTATTTTATATATAATATTACTGAGTTTAAAAAAGTGCATATAGTTTTCAAAGAATCCACCAGACATACGAGTACATTAATACTATGCATTAGAAAGAATTTATTTACGTTTTGAGAGGAATTCAATCTCAAACTTATAGTATATTAATAAAGGATTTACAATAAGGGTTGTCACAAGCAAACACTTTAATAATCATCTATATCTCTATCAGGCTAGGATTTTTTGAAAATTTTATCACGTTACTTTTAAAAATGAATAATAATGTACACGACTGCAATATCTTCTAAAAAACCTTCGAAGAGGGACATATGATTATAACGAGAAAAATTCTTCTGAAGACTTGAAATGATATAAATTTTTTCTCTTATTTACCATATATTTAAATCTCTCGATGAAAAGTTTTCTAATATCTACTTTTTCACATTTAATCTAAAGAAGAAAAGTATTTAAAAATGATTAAAAATTATTAGCTTCTGTAAGAATGTAATACAGAATGGAACATGTGCCTAATGATCTACAGTAATTTGTAAATAGAATTTCTTTGTAAACTTAAATAGAGTTTGAAGTTTTCAGTGTTTGTTTAATGTACATTATTGAAAAACTATTCATTTGTATAGAAATGATTCACATATAAACTTATTTTAAAAACTATACATATCAGACATAATGGATTCGCTAAATTTGCTCAAACATTTAAAAATAATTTTTAAAGTAATTAAATTTCTTGAAGTTCAACACTTTGTGTTCGTACGTAATTTTTATTTTCGATGTCTCTGAATGTATGTACAAAGTTACTCAAGCTTTACCGCATATTTTGTAAATTATATTTGCGTAAAGCCATCTTTTTTCTTATCACATATTTTTACTACCTTGTCTACTGTTACTTGTGTATCGGTGTAGGCTTAAGTTAGTCATCAAGTACTAATTAATATTGATGATTTCATGGATTGTATACTTGTGTCGTATTTGACTGCTATTGAAATATGTGCTTCACCTAGTAAAACTATTTGTATAAAAAATTGAAGTACTAAGCTCTTTTAAAAGTGCTAACATAAGCTGATAAACCTCGAGCTTCGTTTTTTAGTTTATTGAATTTTTAGTGTACAATTTGTATGTGATTTGAGCGTGTCAATGGTGAATGAATGTGTTATTGTTAAATGGTGTAAATATTGTTATGACGTAAAATAATAATTTAAAGATTATACGTTAATATTATAAACTTTATTTGTGAAACACTTATGAGAGATTCTTTTTATTAAATTTTTATTTGTTTAATCATTTACCGATATTCTTTATAGAAAATTAGAATTCATACATAGGATTATAATTTTCAATATCAAATCATTGATAGAAATTTTTAAGAGGTGACTCGGATTATAATTAATGGGTTTCATGACTTAATGATGTTAGCGTAAGAATGAAAATTACACACAACTATTTTTCGATAGATATCATCAAAGTCAACAAAAGCATTTAAAATCAAATGCATTTACTTCTTCCGTATCCTGACCTTCTATATAAGGTATTCGTGTGTATACATGAAATACGTTTTCCGTCACATTAAACGTGTGATTATATTGCGTGGGTCGAAAGTACCCAATGAGTCGCGTAATCTAGCGTTAGTCATTCCTCCATCTCTTTGATTTATTTATGGGTTGGGCTACTTCACTCGCGGCAATAAGTTCCTTTAAAAAATGACGTGTGATAAAAATTATAAATCATACAAAGTTTGCACAACAGTTGTGAAATTTTACGTGCATCCTAATTAACGCTCTAAATTTGCATACTTCTCAAACTAAGAGATTTACAAATTTGTAATTATCAAATTTACGTTTTCTTCAAATCAACATTTTATAAATTTGAAGAAATGTAGAATTCTTGGGACTATTTTTAAAGTTTACAGTTTTTACATTCTTCAGATTTGTTCTCAAAAAACTTGTAATTGATAAGCAAATTTTATGGTAACGAATTTAAATCTTCCGCCATAGCCGTAACATGTGTTGGACCAATCACAGAGCTTAAAGTCACGTTTACAGCTCATCATTTTCATTATGGTATAGACGTGGTACAGACATACCTCTGCATGACAGCTATATCTTGATCCTACCAGAACTTGATTAAGTGATTCCGAAGGTGATATTAGATTCTCTATGGGAAGAAGCCAATCAGGTTCAGCAAAAGTTCGATATATCGTATCTTTATTCAACCAGAGAGTTCCACTAATCAGAGATAGTAAAAAAAGCCCGCAATTTTCATCCTTATTTAAAAATGTTTACAGTCATTGGGCAATAAGTATAAAAACAGCTAGAGAAAATAAAACATGTAAATCTGAACAGTCGATTGTTGCCTATGGATGAGAGTTAAGTTGTGGCGCTATAACGATAGAGTAGTTTCGTGGTTTTGACAACCGGTATGAGAGCAGTAATAATGAGTAATAAACTTCATGTGGAACGAGCACATGCGAGTACTTTTCTTTATTAAAGTAATTTACCACATGTGTACTTGCCTTACTTCTGAGACTTCAGCACTTGCTCGTACATACACTGGAAATTTGCTTTTGCCTATTGGACAAATTCATGAGAATTAGCCAATAAACGTGCCCCATTTGAAACATGCGCAGTGCTAGAGATTTCAGGGGTACTCATATTCAACATTATTGCAACACTGCATGGCAGTGGCACTCAGGCTACCTGCAACATCGCATCCATAGATAGTTTTGAACACACATCCGCACCTCTGAACCCTCATGCAAACAGCAGCGAGACTCAACAAACTCTTCCTATCGCGTTTCTCGTTTCTTGTGCTTTTTCTTGTGTTAGTGTTTATGTTAGTGTATGTGCGCGCACCGTCTGTACTGTGCCTCTGACAATGAGCCGCCGCGGTAACTGTGATAAGTAATCCGCGTAACCCTTCCTCGTCGCAAACGCGTAGTGGCAGTGGAGAAAGATAGGTGCGCGTAAAGTGACGGGGCGAGCCTCCACTTTAATGACTCGCGTTTTACGTGGGCTGCACGGAGCCGGAGTTGATCGGAATTATGTTCAATGTACCACCCAAGTTCTACGAGCTGTGTCGCCTTTGTTTATCGTCGGACGGTGATAGATTCCCAATATTCCTGGACCTAGGTGCAGAGGGAAACTATGCCGACAAGATTCTGACGTGCCTTCAAATTACGGTAAGGCCCTATATCTCATCTTAACAAGAACCTCACGTCCTCGGCTAAACTTGAAAATCGAAAATAGACGCAACATCTGGGGCCCCTGTGTTCAACGTACTCACATATTCGTTTGCATGTGCACTTGTGTGTGTGCGCGTGCCACGGGAGAAAGTTTGGCAAGAGATGTGTCCGCGAGATAAGCCGCTACTCGCGGGGATTTAAAATGGCAGTGATAAGCTGGCTCAATGGCGTTCTTAGTTGACTGTCGCTGTCTTACGAGTTTGCTTGCCCTGCCTGTCTGCCTTCTACATGCTAAGGGGGGTTTGGGACGTTAGGGGGGAGCTCCTTATTTGGACGGCCCTGTTATCAAGTTTCACACGCGGACTCGCTCCTTGTCAGAAGATCCGCGTCGATAGCTTTCTTTTTTACCAGGGCCTCCAGCCAGCCTCTAATGCTTCAGATTATTTTTCTACTTGCTCTCTCTTTAGTCTTAGTCTTTCTGATCTATCGTTTCACATTTGTTGACTCACGTGTACCTTTTTCATTGCCTTATGATTTATTGGCTCATTCGCTGATCCATAGGCTTTTTCGCGTTGTTTCTTCAAAACGAGTTTCAATTCCGGCCAAATCTTTACTGGCGTGGATTACTCTCCTTATCAAATTTCAACGCGCTATCTTTGTCCTGTTATGCTTACCACCAGATTTTGCCGCATTTTCTAGTCTTGTTGTTTTGGAGACGATGCTCTAAATTTAGTATTGTGGAGGATTCCTTTGATGGGACTAAATTAACGGTACTTTTTTTAAAGAAACACGTGGGGTGTGAGACAAAGTCTTGGGGAAAGATAATGAGGTCCAATTTCACTTGCTTTTCATTTTTAATATTTAGATAAGGGGTATAGATTTAAATAAGATTTGCTTAATTTGTGCTAACACTGGCAGTCTCTTTGTGTCTATTATAATTAATAAAATAAAAAATGTTATTTTATCCATTTTGTTCATGTATGCCAAATTGTATAGGTCTACCTGAACATGTTTTTCATTTCTTACTACTTCTTAATTACGTAGGAACTTTTATCACACTTTGAAACTATGTTTGCATAATTATATGTAAGTTCTTGTCATTGTTATTTTTGGATATTAACTCACGAAAATTAACGTTTCGTTAATATGGAGTAAATTATTGGAAGATTTGGATCTTTTATCTACTACTGGTACCCTTGAAGTGGTATCATGGTAACACGTTTGATTCGTATTTCTTGAGTTAAAAATAGTTTCACCCCATGTGGTGGAAAGATAAGCTGATGTTATTTCAGACATCTAGAAATATATATATATATATATATAATTGTCTCAGCAGATTAAAAATTTCAGGCACGTTTATTGCTCAAAAGTTAAGGTTGATAAGAACGTTTTGATAAACAGTGTTACCTTTCATCAAAGTTATTGAACTATCAATTCTCAATTTATAAATAGTATATTTATGTAACAGTATTTCTAGTCGGCAAAATTTGATGCAAAAATTCAGATAAAATCCAGAGAGTTAAGGGTGTTTTACTTATCTAATCGAAATCTGTGGTTGGTCAACATACAATAATTTTAATTGTTAAAACACTGAAGATATTTAAGATTTAAAAATAATAAAACTTGTTGCACATTAAAATTTATACTAAAAATGTTTTAATCAACTTTTTAATATTGTTATTACAAAATAATTTTTTTTGTACTTATTCCATCATTGATAAATAAAATGTATATCTCTTCGATGTAATAATAATGCACTAAAATCGTATCCGTAACTTTTGGAAATTTGACAAATTAATGTCGTTTTAGAAAAGCTTTCTTTGATCAAGACATCGATATCTGAATTGGATTTGTCAATGTTGATTGAAGGTTGCAGAGAATTTGACTTTATTTTTCGTTTATCAAAGTTTTCATTACTGCTGATATTTAAAATTTTCAATGAGTTGTTTTCTCATCAAAAGTCTGTGCGGTCGTGCGACGTTGCCAATTTACCAAACTTCAGAATTAATTGTGAGAGCTTGTTCGCTGATAAGATTACATTTTTTGTTTATTATGATTCAGAAGATTTATATTTTTACTTAAACTATTTTCTGATTCAATATTTGTTATTTTTATCGTTGTGCTGGTTACTTCCTTAATATGATGTACTTATAGTTTTGAACGTTCATTGAACGATGATAAAAAAATGTTTTCATAAAAAAAATTAATTATTATGTTTATATTTAGGGCCCTTCAAATATACAGTCGTTCATAAACAATACACTATTTTTTCATTTTCTGGATCAAAAACTATTCATTTAGTTTTCAAAAAAAATATTTTCCATCGTTCAATGAACGTTCAGAACTGTAATTATATCTTAATATGTGTTTATTTAGAAGCTTATATTTTCGAAAGTATCTACTTTTTAATACTTCAAATTTAAAAAGTTAAATATTTTTTAGGAGTATCGGCAAATCTTTTAATTTACTCAAGATATCAACCTTTTAAAGTTTTTTGAACAGATCAGATGCATTAATAATCCCAGCTAACAAATAATTTAGTATAAAATATCTCTACAACACTTTTAAAAAGTATGAAAATTTACCATAATAGGAGAGTATAATAAAATATAAATATATTTAATGTTCCAGGTAAAAGATGGCGACTCATTACCATCCATCGTTTGCCGAACATGCAAATACAAATTGGATGTACTTCATAACTTTCGTGAGGTATCACAAAAATCCGACGCCATACTCAAACAGTACCTGGATTATGCCAAGCAATTATCGTCTCTCGACGAACAGGTAAATCATTTTATATTTAATAATTTTAGTTTTTATAATCACTAAAACATAACTCAATGGAAGCTACTTGAAAACAAATATTTGTATTTTTCAATTTTGTTTAATACATTATATTTATAGAGAGTAGATTCACTTGAAGCGAACAATGAAATTATCATTTAAAAAATAGATTATATTTGAGTCTAAAACACTTTTTATTAAACTTGAATAAAAGCCTGAATAGTCTTAGAAGCTTAACTTTTTACTTCATGGCTTTAGAATTTAGATCGTAAAAGCAATAATCGAGTGACAGTAAAAAACATAATAATAAAAGTATAAATGCATAGGCATTTTGATTATATTAATGCATTTAATTGAAACCGGCCGTAGAGGCCGAAGAACCTGGTTTTATCATTGTTTTATTTTCGAGACTACCGTAAGCGTCAGACCAAAATGGAGCTGAACAAATATTAGTCTCTGATTAACAACTGGAAATCGACCTAATGTGCTGACAGTGGTAGGCAGTCACTCTGTTCCAAGTAATGATGCAACTGAGAATGCGCAACATGTGCAATCTGATTGCAGATAAGACTGCTAAGCCGTGTGTACATTACGCATACCATACACATGTAGATGTGTGCGGTATACTATTTATTTGCGTCTGTGCTCTGATATATCAGTAATTATGTAAGACATCTCAAGGTCTCCTTTAATACAGTCTACTTTAACCTTATCAGCTTGACCCTGATTCCTGCATAAAAGAGAAAGAGCACTCATGTCAGATTAACGCATAGTGGGAATTTTCATGCTCAATGCAACAATTTGTCTCCTTTTTGTTTTTTTCTTTTCTTACCAATATAAATAGTAAATACGATCGGAGGTCTATAGTCTAGTGAGAAAGACAAGGCACGACTCCTCGAAAAGAGATTCTCCGATGGAGGCAGTTAACGTTGTCCATCCGTTTTCAGGAAAAGTCTTTCTCCACTGCCAAAGCAGCAGACTTAAGCCCGCTCCAATCATTTCAACAGCTAAACAAAACGCTCTTCAACAAGGAGCCTTGTTCTCCGGCCAGCATTAATCAAAACCTTATACCTCAGACGCAAACGCATCATCTTGAATTACGGGCCCACGAAACCACCGATCGGGAAAACGTCAAATGCGAGCCCGACGATGATTCATGTTCAAACAGTTCAGATCCAGATCGTTTAGAGATCGAAGATCGTGAAGACTTGGACAGCGATGGAGAGGAGAACGGTTACGATATGACTGTTAATAAGAGAATCAAGCTGGAAAGTAACTATGGAAACTCCAAAGCAAGCACGCCTAACAGAAGTCCTATCAATCGAATGGACACTCCCGAGAGCAATTGCTCGGATTCGCACATCGACCAGGAAACAACAAAACTCTGGCAAGCTTTAGCAAGGTAAGATATTCCAATTTTATTTTTAATTCTAATTAAAAACTCATCTTCAAAAACTTTTTTTATTATTTTATGTTAACGCAAAGAGATTATTAACATTTAATGCAATTTTCATTTAAAATGAAAAGGCAGAGAAAGAGAGAAATATTCTTTATTGACTCAGCTCTGAAATCAAATATTTGACTAACTTTGTAAAGTAGCAGGTCCTGTTCTTAGAAGCTTATGCTTCAATATGTAGAAGATAAGATACGAATGTTACTACCTGTTATTTGGGAATATAATGTAACACTAACCCTGCAAACAAGATCGTTATCGCTAACTACCAACCCTCTTCAATTTTCCTTTTCTGCTACTTATTTTCCATTTTAACAAGTATTTATTTATTTTTCTCAAGCAGCAACAGAAATCTGGAAATCACTAGGACAAATGGTGATAAGCTGAACAATGGATTTACGGGAGAGGCGACAAATCTTCTGAGATCGCTAATTAACAACAGGCAGATTGGTATCACCGCTGTCGATTCCGATGGAGTTTCTCCTCAAATCAGATTTTATACGGACACTCAGGGAACGGCGATCGAGCGTTCCAGGCTTGATAGCTCTATTCTCGGGAATCGCACCAATGTATCGTGTATAGAAAACAAGGTTTGTGATCCAGCTTACATTTTTTCTTTAATTTTAGTGTGAGGCCTGGAGAGATATCGACCTTTTTAAAGAAAAATAACCAATCCATATCAAACTTGCTAAATATATATATATATGCCTACCAAAATACTCAAAATTTAAAAATACGTTGAACCGAGAACGGAAGTTTAAATTGATTGATTCAGGAGGTAAGCCTTGTGCGCTTTTGTCAGGTAACCGAGCTATTCAAAGCTTCGCATCCATGCTAATTTTTTTTGGAATTTTAGTGTATTTAGGCAATGTACTATAATTTTTTTCTAAACCTTTAAATCGTAAAAATTACACTGACTGTTCGAAAGTTGTTTAATTTTTTAGATAGCTTTTTAAAAAAATTTTTGTAAATAAATATTGTGACTTGTTATTAAATATATATATGTATATTAATATTAAAATAAGTTATAAATTTACCAAATAAGTTATTCGTTAAGTATTATTTAAATAATATTGCTTCAATAAAGTCAAAAACTCTCCTGATCTCAATTTAGCCAGATTATTTTTTTAAATTTGATTTTATATAATATTGAATTTATTATGGAATCAATTAAGGATTTAATTTAAATATGTATAAAACTTTATAAAAGATTATTTTTCGGTATTTAGATTTTATTCAAATATTCTTCTATGTAAACCTATAAATATAATTAATTTAGAGTATTGTATGTTTTAAATACTTAAAATTGCTTTTACGTTAAAAAATTTTAAATGAATTGGAGATTCTTGTTAGCTTTACGTGAGCGTATTTCTTTGAAAAAAAAAAAAAGAAGTCAGGAAGACTTTTGTAGCTTTGAGCAACTCTGAGCTCTTTGATGCTTTACTGTGCACTGTCTACGCAAATACATACGGCTTCCGATGAGAAGAGCTTGCATTTCGTCCAGTGCAAATACTAGTAGGAAAGAAATCCAGGTATAGAAAAAGAAGGCAGGTCAGGTGACCCTTGGCTGTCTTGACAAGGGATCCCTTGGGGCCACTATTCAAGGCCCACCTGCCTGCAGGTAAGAGGCCTTCAAGGCCTCGCAGATAATAGATAACTGGAAAGTTCTTTGTGATAGGCCATAAGCGACGGACCCACTGAATTTACTGTGTCAACCCGCTGTTAACAGATGTTCAGATAAGCCTGGTTTCAAAGGATTTTAAAAACTTCCTTTGTTCCGCGAATGGAATTTCAATTCCCTTCCACTATTATAAAAGTTCACGGTGGTGCCCACCTTTGTAGCGATTTCAAGACTCTAGGATACCTTTTTGTCTGATAACAGGTAGAGGAGGAGATTCGTGGAAAGACCGCTCTCTAAATTCTATATTCTATATTGGAGATATCTGGTCCTTGGATCCAATGAGTCTCAAGCTGTACTGAAAAATATAGACCCACTAACTGTTCTTTGTCAATATCTGGCGAAAGCAGATTTGTGATAAGAAGATTAAAATTAGATTATTTTTTTATAGAAGAGCGATTTTTTTCGAAATCAGACAAAGAGAAAATATATTTGATTGAAGCTAAAATTATTATTTTTAATTTAAATAGAGCAAATAATTATTGATTTTCGTACTTATTATATTTATTCACTGATTTGCAAAGAATGAAAGAAAAATACGGAAGTCAAATTCTTGGAAGCATTATTTTATTATTATTATAATAGCCTAAATTTTGTTGATTTTCAACATATAGTACGATTAAGAAAAAATATTTTTATGTGGAAAAAAGTTGTAAATAATAGATTATTAATTTTTCAGAGTGCCTCAATAGATAGTAATCCATCCAGTCCTTCTAGTATCGGCCGAAAGGAAACTAAGGGTAGACGAAAGCAAAGTTATCCTAGTAAGGCTCCGACCAGTCCTGGAATTATCAATTACCAGCATGAGTCTAACGAAGAGCAAGCTCAAGATTTTACTTCTTGGTCAAACAAAGTAAAGGGGAAGGCAAGTAATTTGTTTTTCCAATTTTTAGAATGATCGTATTTGAGTTTACTTTGTGGTTTTTTCTCATAAGTTTTCTAAAATTTCTAAAATTCATTTCAATTTACAGATAGAGGATCAAAAACAACAAATCGATCAACAAAGTGGTAACATGACGAAAAAAGTAGACATGTCTTGCACAAATTGTGGTACAATGACAACAACGATTTGGAGGCGAAACATGAAAGGAGAGATGGTTTGTAACGCGTGTGGCCTTTATTACAAATTACATGGTATAAACCGTCCTGTAACAATGCGAAGGGACACAATCCATACCCGTAGACGTCGACCTAAAGGCGAAAAACCTACTAGGCATCGAAGTAAGTATTAGAAATTTAAATAATACCATTAATGAGAAAAACAAGGTTTTCTTCGAGATAATTATACGTATATATTTATAGAATTAGGACGTGACATGACTATTTGTGTTACAGAGAAAGGAGATGCTGCTCTCCCAACACAGACTGATCATATGGACGCCGAAAGTGCTGACATGTTGGCTGCTCTTCGACGTCAAATTCAACCTCATCTTATGATGGCGGCCTTAACGCCTTCACGGATACCCAGTGCCCATGTTCCTCCGTCGTCGGCGCAAATGAATTATTCCCTTCCATTACCGGGCTTCCTTCCAATGCCTGTAAGAGTCCCTTCATTTTAAACAACACAGACGAATATTTTTAATATTTCGTATTTTAATTAAAAATGTATAGAACAGACTTCTTTTGGCAATCCTTATTTACAAATTTTGTAAGTTATAAAAAATAGCTACATTTTCTAAGCACTATATTTAATAAATTAGTCGCAGTGGTGAAGTGTTAGAAAATTATACTTAATATCCAAAATGTGTTTTAATTGATTAAAATTTGATGATTTTTAAAGGTCACTACTATTACATGCTTAAATTTTGATTTGTTATTATTAAAAAAGAAATGTTTTATATTTTCATCCAAAATAGTCATACTTTCTAGAATATTTTTTCTGAATTAAAACACATATGTTATCTTTTATTTTATTTATAGAGCAACATAGTTCAACAATAATCCACTCTGACGACTTATGTTTTCTTAAATGGGATATCCTGCCTGACTTTAAATAGAATTAGTGTTTATCATAATAGGACGTATTAGGAACATATAAACAAAGCTATAATCTTGCATTTTATTTTCAGAATGTGAAATCAGAGGGTAGGGAACGTCGGGTTTCGTCAGAAGACGGTGACGAAATAGAAGACGGTGTTGAGGAAAGTGTCTCCGATGTTCCCCTAAATTTAGTCGCAACCTCTCTATCGGAAGGAGCACATTGAAGAATCTTAAGTGCTGAAATTTGTCGATAGACACTGTCAATCAAAACTGGGCAAATCTAGTTGTCAGGTAGCGTACGTGGAATAAGAACGAGAATATATTTTTCTCGTGCGAATCTTGTTCATACTTGTTTCCACAAATCCTCCACTGATTTGGAGCAAAGGGTATGTGATGGAAAAGATTTTATGCAACCAGGCCCGTGGTGCAGAGCGTTGAAAGAGAAAAGATAATATTAGAACGCAGTATTAACTTTAACGTTATTCGAAATGTACATATATACATAAATTCATGCACGTGAAAGCAAATAATATTTTTATACGAAATTTTCTACGTCTGCGCCGGAAACGTCAGACAGAATTGTACATACGTGTGTCGATGATGGTTGTTTCTGAACGTTGTTCAATTTCGGAACAATACGATCACTTGCCTTAATTAGTGATCGTTACATATAATGCGCTTTTTAAAGAAAATCGTGTTTTTGGAAAAGTTTTAAATTCTTTAACGTATCGCTTGTCAAAAAACAGGCGAGCTCTTACATCGTTTTGTTCCACGGGCTGATAGTTGTCCATGACAAAATTGATTGTAATACTCTCTCCGTTTGTAATTTTAAGCACAATGTGAATGACCCAGTTACTCTATTACTAGTGATCAAAATTTTATTTTTCTCTAATTGGTTCTAAGAATAGTTAAAAAAAGTTATTCCCGTTTTCAGTGGAAAATCCACTTTGTCGCGAATTTGAGCGTTGAAATAGTTTCTTTACACGTAGCAATCGGGAATGATAGACCTGCTCATAATGATTCGTAAATTTTGGCGAAAAGTACGATATGTATTTATTTTGGTCTCCATATTTGAATTACGTATTCTCATTATTGTAAAATTACGGAGAACTTACTTACAGAGTTGTATTATAGTGGATGTAGATAATCTTTTGATACACTGAATTCGCCAATTGGCGTTTTAAGTTATAGATACTCTCAAATTTCTCAACTCGTACGTACTTAAAAGTAAAAGAATACGTTGCCACGCGAGCCAATATTGCGGGAAAAGGTTGACGTACATGATAACAATAATACTCGTCAGGTCGAAGAATGACCCGGAACACGCAGAAAATCAGGAAATATCTAGGTAACACGCGGTTTTATATAGAGAACGTTAAAAGTAATAAATTCTATTGCTCTTTTGCCGCCGTTCCCTAGGTCGCGAATTCAGAATCCTTTCATGGCAGTAAAAAAGTTGAAAACTTTTTTGTTTACATTCTAACTGAGAAAATAAATTCTTTGAAGTCATTATAGGATGTGCAACGATCTGAACTTCAAAAATGTTATGATTTAAATAAATAAATGTCAGGAAGACATTTATTATACATAACTATTTTTCAAAAGTATGAAATTGTCTATCTAAAACCAGATTTGTTTAAAAAAACGTTATTTTCTACTTGACTTAAAAAATTTTCATAGTTGTAAAAAAGTTATTTTCCGCCAAGGGTTCTGAGCGTTTATAAAGGTTCTGAATAATTTTGAAATATTATCAAAACAAGACTGTCATTATGAGTACTTCTGCCAATGCAGTTTTTCAAGAATGTACAGATTATGTTTTTAGCGACCACACAGGTATTAAGCAAACTTAAATAGCGCATAATACTATGGCCAGTGCATCTACTCATGTATTATTATACCTTAATGTCGTATACCTAAACAACTTTGCCAAAAATAGATTTAGTCTTGTAACATAGAGTATAGTTAAGGGCATACAACAAAAATTTATGTTTTATCGCTTTTTTCTCTCTCTTTTCTATCTTCTCACAAAGTTACAAATCGTTTCCTACGTCGTCTCTCTTTTTAAACATAGTCCTGCATTTGCGGTGGTACTCATAATTATTTCTGTATGCAAGCTCTAGTACAGATAAATAAATTAACCAAACTCCCACTTTCGCGACTGGAACGGCATTGCATTAGTCTTTTATCCAAGGAGCCTTATATACACGTATAGATATATATATATATATATATATATATATATACACATATATGTATACATTAAATGATACAAATGCATTATTATATATAACGATACGATAATAGGTATTGCAACATAAGAATTTAGAAGTTCGCTGTGAAGTTCTTTTTTTTTATAGCGCAGTTCAAAGACCGAATAATATTTTTACTAAATCAATCCTTTAATTTTGACGCACCTGTTAGATTCTTGTTTTTCTCATAATGGTGAATACACATTGTTGAAATTACATTTGTACATATGAAATTTTTTTAATTAAAAAAAAAAAATGTTATAAGAATCTTTTTGGTTGAAGAAATGGTTTCACTGTGTGAGAATTACAATTGTAATAATCGTGTCGTGGTTTTAAATTATTGTAAAACCTTCTCAAACTCGACGAATTGCTGATAGTATTTTAAATACCTACCGATCTTATCAATTTTTTTTTTCATAAAAAAGAAATCAGAATTGCTATTAGCGGCATTGATAGAGAATGGACAGTTTATCCGTTAGGCATTTTGCTAGGTTTGGCTCATCTTGTATTGTTAAAGCGTGACGATTATCATGTTTAATTTAATGGAGTAAGATTTTCGACTAGACTAAGTTTTATTAAGCTCTCTACTAATGCTGAAGCTAGAAGATATTTTTATAACTTTATATCAACTGACCGAGTATTGCTATTTTATTAATGATATTAATTAATTGATGAATTAAACGTTAAAAATAGTGTCCTTACGACGTGTAAAAGTTACTTATGAGAAACGCCATGGGTTTTGAACAGTTTGATTTAGCAGTGGTAGCTGAGGCTTCTATAGATTTTTATATCAGTATTCCATACCTTTGATTTTAGTCTTTAAGTTGAAAACTGACCCTACTTAAAAAAAAACCCAACAACAATCACATACTTAATTATTAAATTATTTAGTGTTTTTTTTACTATTTTTACATCTTAATTATTATTTAAACGATAACTTATTATTTTTTCTTTATCTCTCTTTCTTCGATTACAGCAACATTTGCATAACATTTGGCAACGACTGGCTTAATTTATTTTAGTATATGTATTTAAGATTTTCAAGTTCTCGATTAGTTTGTACAATCAGCTACTAAAAGTTTGGTCACTCCCTCCGTTTTTTTATTTTCTTTTTGCACGGACGGTCATTGTTTCACAGAATGTGAATTGTAAACGTATAATGAGAAAAATACTACAAATTTGACAGCTTGTTAAATGCGTCGAGTGTAAATTGTAGATATAAGAAGAAGCTTCTCCGCATTTATAATATAGTTGTAAAAAAGAGACATTTTCGTACATTTCGGAAAGGAAGAATTTAAAAAATTTCAATTGCAGTCGAATGCAACATTGTTCCGTCCGTCAGTGCTACCGTTAATATTCATCTTTTAGGCACTTTGTTAAAAATTTCAATAATACGTATAGATTAATCAGTTGTAATATATAAGTATAATTGCATATGCATACATGACACGCATTCTCGGCGCTATAACCCCCTTTTTCTGTTACACGAGTATTGATCCGAACTAATCGACTGAGTATTATTTTTATATTAAAATACAGTAAAATGTTACGGTAAATTTATGAATCTTGAAAGTTGAGATTTTTGTATTATCGTCAGAAATGGGAGAATTAAATTAAGTTCGATATTTATTAAACCTTATGATTGTAGTAACTTTAATATTACTTGTTTTTTGGATTTGTATTATTAGTAGTTATTAACGGTGTTACAAATGTACATTTATATAATCTCTTCTTCATAAGGGTCTTGGAATATTTTTATTTGTCATCCGGAAGAATTTTCTTTTGCTCGATATTGCAAAAAATGTAAAAATCAAAAAATCGAATTTGGAAAGCCTGTGAAACTTTTGGTTCTCAGATAGTTTTCCAGTTACTCCAAATTTTTATAACGATTACATCTTTCAAAAAGCTTTCTTCAATATTTGAAGATTCTCAAATTTAATTATTTTTTAATTTTTAAACTTTTCATTTCACAAGCTTTCCAAGTTGAACGCTTTTGAGATTAAAGCGATTTCGAAATCGGATTTTATTAGAACTTGGAAACATTTCAAATCATCTATGCTCTTCTCCTTTTTAAAATATTTGTATGATTAAAACATTTTATTAGAAAATTAATTACATCGAGAAACGTTAAAGTTTCTGCAATCACAACAGTATAAAAAGTAAAATATTTTTTTGCATAAATTTGATTCTTAAAGTCTTAATTTTTTTTGGAACCTTATTTGTACTTATCACACTTGAAATTTATAATTTTTTTTAGAAGACTATGTTTAGACTTTCTAATACTGCCCATAACTGACAAACAGGGATACAAATTTAAGATTAAAATATCGAGTGAGTGCCCTGGTATATTTTAAATATATAAAAATTGTAACACTGAGCAGCCATGTTCAGCTGAGAAATAACATAAACAATCAATGCGCGCGTACATTCGTTAATAAATGTACCGAACCCTCATAGAAAGTAGCAATAGCGGAAATTACTTTTGTATCCAGAACTGCAATAAGTTAGTGGTTCGGGCTATAAGCCAGCAGCTGTTGAGATTATTCAAGGTTGTGTGTATCATTATAAGTATTTGAATTGTTGAATAGTAATATAGCATAAGCGATAAATGTGGGATGAAAATTCACATGTATAGGACTATTGTCTCAATGCTGTGAGACAAGTTTATTACCTACATTGTGCCGCGCATTTGAATCTCAATAATCCAAGTCCCAATTTTTGTCATAATAAATGATTTGTATCCTGTACAACCGATTCGCTAAGTTAGGTAAAACCTTCGTTTTTATATGTTTTACTATTATACAGGAATCTCGTCCGCCTGCTCGACACTGCAGGATCTTCTTTATTTATACGAACAGCAAATCACACTCAAGTGAAACCTCCCATGACACACACGTGTACCTAATTTATAATTGTAATATCGTTTTACGAATGTAACGAGCGATGAAATTGTATTCTTTTTCTTTTTTATCGTATAAAGGCAAACGATAACACTGTTAGACTTTTTAAGCTATTTATTCGGCTGCTATGTGATTTGTTGAAAATAATTTGCAGAACTTTTAAAAGCAAATTTCACGAATGCCCAAAATTTGGATGAAAGTCACACTTGAATTAAAATCTTTTAATCTACTTCGGAATTTGTAAAAAGAAGATATAGAAATAATATTTGAAAAACGATGTGTGACAATCATCTAAGAAATTTTGTAGTATTGTGAACTGTGTTTGTTGCTCGCTTTTGGTAATTTATAAATTAGATACAATTTTAAAATATTTTTATTCAAAATTACATTTTTTTAGAGGAACAGACACAGGTTTTGAAAGGGCGATGGACCACAATATATAAATCATTGCGTTTGCTAATTCAAAGGGTACGCACCTCTGAATCCTCTAAACAAGCAAAATTGAAGCTGTCGCATAATTGAGAGTCTGAGAATATAATTAACGTTAACAGTTTATTGGGGGGAGGGGGGAGGCATCGTATGCAAGGGCATTGTTGTGATACCACAGACGCAGCTTCATTAAATCTTCAATAAAAATAATGTGTTGATATTACGCGTCTTCAATTTCAGTCCCCGAGTCACTTAATTTTAATTAGAAATAGTATTTAATTACCTTATTCTTAAGTCGCAATGATTATTATATAAGAAATACTCATACAAAAATTAAGTTTGGGTTCTTTTCGAGGAAGGTAAGTCCCAGTTTTTAATCCCAGGTTTTTTTGATACAGCCATATAAACTAAAGCTCCTCTACCAGGTATTGGTTGTACCGCGACATATGTTCTGTGATCTTCAGACCATTTTGAATGAAACTGTATTTCTCCCCTGCTTTCTGGAAATTCGTCCTCTTCTACGGGAATCCCTGAAAATTCATCCTAGCATTGCAAAAATACGTTAAAATTTGTAAACCCGAAAAATGAGTTGCATACATTGTATTTACCGGATAACCCTGCTCATTTATATCCTCAGAATCGGTTTCTGCCTCAAATTCTGGATATTCACTTCGAACTTGATCTATCAATACTTCTATCAAATATGATAGAAATGCATTTCGATGTTTCTTCACTTCCAAAGCAGATGACTTTATATTGTTTACACGAATGAGCCATTTTGTTGCCATCTGCTGTTCTGAATAAAGCAATATATTAATTTTTTCAAAATTGCTATTTGTAATTTGGAAATATTTTTAGGAGATAGCTTAACCTTTAGTGCTTCGTAAATACTTTACAAGGAATTTCGCTGTCTTCATTTTTTCCTTGAATTGTTGATCATACCTGTGACTGACATCTCGTAGAGACTTTTTTTCCATTTGGTAGATTTAATAATGTTTTTATTCATTAGACGAGAATTGATAAATAGTACAGTTATTAAGTTTTAAAGGGATTGACGTTAGAAGTAAGAGCTGAAGCCAGGTATATTTGATTTTTCGAAAAAAATATATGTATTATATATACAAGTATATAGTGATTGGCTTATGAATACATTAAAGTAGTTCGGCTATTGGATATTAGATCAGTCAAGTTGAAAAATGATCAAAGTCAGTTTTTTCGGGAGAGAAATATGTCCTCTTTCGAACAATGCCTTTCTTATGGGCCCTTTCCAAGATAAAATTTGAATAATCACTATTTAATTAAAGCTATGTCATAGACGTGACATTATCCAATACTTTTCGCCCTTCTTATTCTTAAATTAATAACTTAAATGGATTTTTCATAGCAGATAAATATAAAGAAAGATCAAGGTATGTATCTGCTATGGAAAATCCATTTAAGTTATTAAATTGAAATACCTATAATGTTGTTAGTAAATCTGTCTCAAAAGTAAAAAATATGACAAGAAATTTTCATTACTATTTGAGGTGAGATTGAGTAAAAAATACCGAAAAACCAAGATCTGTCAAATAACTTTGACTCGAATCAAGTCAAATTAACATTTAAATTTATATTTCATTATTATTTCCAAGTTATTTTATCAACAACGGCTAACATCAAAAATTTATACTTATTTTATTAATCAATAAACTGAAAAAATCTTGGATTTAATTCAAAATTTTAGAAAAATAATTTTTATTATTCAATTTATTAGGATGGATAATGGATATATGAGTAACTATTTTTGAAATTTATCATATGATTTTCAAATGCATAACTGGTAAAATCTTAAAATATTACTACAGCATTAATCAATCCTGGAATACTTAAGTATACAATTCATGATTTATATATTTTAGAAATATAATTATAGGTTTTTAGACTCCTATTTGACTACTTAGAGCGTTGTTTCCGGTTAGTTACCCCCTCTCTTTTTTCCATCCCCACTAGTTTCATTCGGGGATTTGATCTTTAACTTGACTAAGCAGATTTCCGGCATACGCCATTCGCCATCTTGTATCTTGCACTCCTCGTGTCTCGTGTCCTCAATCGGGCAAAGTTTCTCGATTGTTCTCTGCATTTCTATGCAAAAGTGTCTATTTCACATAAAAAGTAGTGGAAAATCGTGTGAAAATGAGTTACGGCCGTCCGCCTCCCCGAATTGACGGGATGGTGTCTTTAAAAGTAGACAATTTGACGTATCGAACAACGCCGGAGGATCTGCGTCGAGTTTTCGAGAGATGCGGTGAAGTAGGAGATATTTACATACCTCGCGATCGTTTTACTCGAGAAAGCCGTGGATTTGCATTCGTTAGGTAAGTAAAAGCATTTTTAATATATAATTTTGTTTAAATTTAGACGCTAAAAATGTGCAGCATTTTGCACTTCTGTAATATTTCCCTCTTAAATGGATTGATGACGTCATTCAACGCTTCAATACCGTAGTCTGTGTGTGACTACTACACGGAGAAAAATAGAGTTCATAAGAATATGAACGACTAATAAAAAACAGGAATAATTACTAAAAGAGAAAAGAGAGTATTGAACAGTATAGAACTCAATCCTAAACTGCGTGATTCTCTCTTCTGCTACCTAGTAATCATTCCGATTTTCGAGTAACCATTCCTTGTTTCCCAGTAATTATTCATATTCTTCTCATCTCCATTTTTCTCCGTGTACTTTTTCTCTTTTATATTGTTTCTGCAATTTGCGATGAAGGCTACAGTGGGCTATACATACTGTACATTTAATGGAATGTGGCATCTTTCTTAAGCGTTGCCAAAAATCAACTGAATAGTGATTATTTATGCCATAGCAATGGCTGTGGTATAGTAACTCCCGATTTTGGCATTTTAATGACAGATGTAATTTTACGTTACTCTAATATTTTTTCTTCCCAATTTAGCAAATTTAAGGTTATTTCTAGTTCGTGTATAAGTTTTATTTTTTTTTTGCTTAAAAAATTACTAAACAGTTATGTTTGCATAAACTAGTGAATTATAAACATAATTTGTTAATTGCTTTAATTATAAAAGACAAAGGTGCTAAATTTGAGATAAATATACTTTACATTGGCCAAAATAATTCTTTTAAAATTATTTAAGAATTATTAGAGTTTTATGTTTGGCATTTGCGCTTGACTAATTGAGTAAATGTTTAATTTAGATTTTATGATAAGAGAGATGCTGAAGACGCGCTAGATGCTATGGATGGTCGACTATTAGATGGTAGGGAGCTCAGAGTACAAATGGCTCGATATGGCAGACCAACTTCACCACACAGAAGTCGCGGGAGCCGTCGTCGTGGAAGGTAAAAATATGAATTCTATTTTTAGAATTAACAAGAGATTTGTAACATTGACACAGTGCTGCTGACTAATACTTTTGCTATATTTTATCTTTTTCACTTTAAAAACTATGCCAACTGTAAAATTCAGCGATATTTTTCTGATAAATGAAACTATTCTCTTAGGTCACGTAGTCGCAGTAGGGATCGTCGTCGCTCACGATCTCGATCTCGTTCGAGGTCACGGAGTCGTGATAGGGAACGCAGACGCTCGTATAGCCGCAGTCACAGTCGCTCTCGATCTGATAGCAAAAGTTCGCGGGGAAAGTCCCATTCTCGAAGCAAATCTCCTGATAGAGCGAAGGACAGTCGTTCGAAATCTAGGTAAGTTCCTAATTCATAATCACAAACATTAATTTTATTTTATAAAACTGCGCCTGGTTTTAATAGCATTGATATGTGTTAATTTCCGTCTTTTCTTTTTACTAATTTTAGAGACTGATGTGCTAATTTGCTGCTGATAATTTGGAGATAATCTGTAAACAGGCATTATCGTGATGCTCCTGTATGAAAGCAGAATGTTCTGAGAAAGGTATTCCATTATTCTATACCTACACAATACTTGGCACATTCAATCCCCTATTATTATTGAAACAATAACAATGATGAATTTTTGATTCACACATCAAAATCCATATAATTTGATTGTAATTTTAAGATAAATGCTTATCTAAAAAAATCACGATTCACAATTTTAAAGGCCATTTTAAAAAGCGCAGATTGTCTTACAGTTATTTATCTTAGCGGCTTGCTCGAAGCACTTAATATTTTTGGACATCATCGAAAAGCAATCTGAAACAGCTTTATGTTGTGTATTCAAGGGTATGTTTTTTGTTTCATTTTTTTTTCTTTTTTTTTTCTTTACTATTTGATGCTTCATTATCCAGCTTCGTTCTTTTAACGAAAATAAACTGCGATTCGATGGATAAAATAGATTAAAAATTGTTGTAAAATCATTATTCGCAAACGATTATTTAAAATCGTTTTTAAGTCAGATGACTTTTTGCTGTTTTTTTTTAAATCCCAGCAATGTGTATTGTGTACTCTAATGTAAATTTACCAAATTCGTCCCTTTTACAAGATATTTTTTTTCTGTTTCTTATCTTCCGAATCAATCGACGCTGTTGCTTGAATGTATAACACAGTCGTAGCTACAAATCTAAATATTGTAAACTTGATTGTGTGGATTCATCCGAATAATTATCAAAAATCCGTAAAATCAAGTTGGTTCTTCATTTCTTTTTTCTGAATATATAGAACAGGAAATTCTACGTCTGTAGCAACCATAGCTATAAGTTCTGCGTTTCTGTATCTTTTCAGGAAACTATAATGTGTAAGTTTGTCATTTATAATAAAGTATAGCGATCTTTGAAAGACAAAAATATTTTCCAAAGTTAGTTACATTTTCAGTCGGTCTTGAAGATCGAAGTAGAGCAAAAGTATTACTTGATTCGTAGACAAAAAATTCGATTATTCTTAGTAATCTTTAAACTTAGATAAATTCGCATTAATTATTTATTCCCAATTTAAATATATTTCGTTACTTTCTACACGTTTAGGTAATTTAGTCACAGAAATATCGAATTTTGTTTATCGTTGCTCCCATTTTTAAATTAATATATTTTCAATAGCCTTCAAACACCAATACAATTGTCTACTCAATATAAATTCTGTGACTAAGTTTTCATTTCACCCAGTTGAGAATTTTTTAAGTGTCCTATTTTTCTTATCTTCACCGTGTCTCTAAATCTTTATTATAAGGTAAATTTTTTTCTCTAAGAGTTTCTACTACATTGTATTTAGAATTAGAGTTCCATACACGGATGTAAAAAAGATATTCTCCATGACTAAGTTGTTATTTTATGGTGCCACAGGCGGTGGAAAGGAGTGGCGTGTCGAGTGTAGCTGATGATGGGGTAGCTGAGAGTAAGCAGTAAGCTGAGTAGCAGGGCTGTAAGCAGTTTGCAGTAGCAAGCGGCTGGTGGTCTGGTGAAAGCAGGTTCGCGAGCGTTGAACGAAAGCGTGCAAACGAATCCGGTGTGTCTCGGGGGGTGCAGAAATAGCAGAGTACGGTCGAGTGCTGAAAAAAAACAGAACGCAGCCGAAGCAACGCATTGTGCTGCGGACGAGGCTGTCCGAAGCAGCCTCGCGTTGAACCAGGTAGCACGGGGAAGTCACCAGACCTCGCGAGCAGCAACACGTAAACCACATTTTGAGCAATCTCTCCTTGCAAAGAAGTCACTAAACGTCTTTTGACTTTTATTGTCTCCTCTGCAAAGCTACTTCTTCGTTCCTCAAAGTTTAGGATTTCTGGTACATTTTACTATTTTTTAACTAATTTAAAGGGGGTTGTTACAGAGTATCTAGTATTCTTCAAAAACTAGAATTATTCCTAAATCTCTATATTTTGCAATCTCAAAATCAGTTGAAAACGTTTGATATCTTTGAAGCATCCTCAAATTCAATGCGATTTTTTAAATTGACAGAGGAATCTTCTAAGCAGGAACTTCGGAAATAATACTGCTGCTAGTTTTTTTTTTTCTATCTTTTGGAAACCACGAAATATGTATTAAATTTTGCTACCTCCTCGCAGTCAGCTGCATGGGAATGGGATATTGGTATGGGACTTATCTTTTCTTCATTGTCTCTGTTTCTTTTTCAGGTCTTCATATATTGAAAATGGTGTAAGTATAAAAAGGCAACTGATTTGCAGTATGATAATTTATATTCTCACATAAATTATCCAACATCTCAAGACAAATCTTCTAGAAAAATGATTTCTGATCGGTGACAACTATTTTTTTTAATTAAGTAATTTTTGCAAATTATGAAAGTTAAAAAATTTCTTTTAATTTTGAATTTTTGTATAACAATGTGAACGTTTTTATTTTCTTGGTTAATAATGGTACTGATAAATGTGTTATTTTTATTTTCGATATCTTTACAGCAACTAAATTTGCCAAAAACACTGTAGAAACATTGAAACTGATTTAAATAAATAACTACTTTAATGGGTAAACGATCTATCTTTATTTTTCACTCCATTCCGTAAATCAATAGAAATTATCCTAGTTGAGTAAATGTTGAGTCCAATGATGTTTTATCTTAACTTCAATTTACTTCAAATGTGACTTACGTAACTAGGTTGTAGATTTACATTTCTATCAAAGGTTTATTTTTACGTACAACTTAAAATATCCAGAGAGCATTATCACACATTTGTGCTCTTGGATTTCACGTAATTAATTTATATGGCACTTCGCCGCCTGTGCGTATAACTAATATAGTTTTGAATCTATTTTATATTGTTTTTTTTTTTTAGAAATTTCGTCCTAATTTTTCGCATGCATTTTCACATTGACTCTTTTTTTAAAATTAAATTACGAGTTTAAACATTTTTAAAATTTGTTGGATGATTTTTTGGTTTTGTGTTTTTTTTTGTTATATCTATTGTATTTTCATTACCTATCTCATGTGTTTAAATGTACGCGTAAAATCATAAATGATAAACTCATGAAATTGGACTTACAGTAAAACATCAGGGTGTCGACTATACTCAAATGTAATGAAGGTACCTTCATTAAATTCACTCAATTATTTTCTGAATTTCGGTTAAGCCTTTTCTCTTTAATAAAATCTCTTGTAATCTACATATCTTCTGATGTATATGTTTTTTAAATCTAAAATTAAAATTTGAAAGCTTTCATGGTTAAACTTTGGAATTTTGGACGCTTTAGAATTTGATATCGTTTAAGTGTGTAAGCTTTCAAATTTATTTGGAATGTATTCATATTCAAGGGCATTTTCATTTTAAACACAATCTTTAGTTTTTGAAACACCTTCAAATGTGAATATTTTCAAAGTTTAAGTACTCAAGTCGTGAAATAATCATATCTCGAAGTGAAAGTCATCCGAAACCTTAAATTCGCTGACAGTCAACACCCTCAAAAATACTTCTAGGAAAATGTACAAACTTTCTAAAAATAAACAGAAAATTTTTAATTTGGTTGAAAACATATTACGCTAAAGTTTCTGAACTGGCTGTCTAGGTAAACTGTACATTATTAATTTACGTATTATGTTATCACAAAATAAGTAGACAATCTAATTTTTCAAAAGGATTACTAAATTGACTATGAATTTACTAAAGGCCTTTCTTTTCTACCTTGGCAAGAATTTTCGGCGTTAAAATTCGACCCGTTACGTAAAGTATAACCACTAGAACGTGGCCGGCGAAATATATACTTTTGTAATAACTCATTGTTTCCTCGAATTGAAGCAACTGAAACGATAATCCCAAATAAGCCATACACGTCATTTTCATGAACCAAAGAAATCCGCCTAGCAGCATTTTTGTCTGTAAAATAAAATAGGATTAGTAAAGATAAAGTGGAAAACTGTGCAATTTAAGAATGTCGACTAGGCAGTTCAATTTAATTAAACTTTAAAATTCAGGACTGTCAAACTATTAAACATAACAGAATGAATATAAATATTTTTTTGGTTGTAACTTCTCATGCTTATTTTACTTTAAAGTTATATTTATCTTATGAAAATTGAACCAGAAGTTGATAGCTAAAAATTGTGATCAAATTATACATACTGGACTATTTTCTTCACATTGCCTGTACATTTTGACATAAATATCTTCCATAGGCAAGTAGAACGTTATTTGACCAATGCAGAGGAAATATCCAGCTGAATATCCGTGCCAAACTGCAGACAATAAAAGTACAACTGCAGTCCTGAGTCCTTTGTGTGGAAATCTTTTATACACGCAGTTCGCCATCCAATATTGGACAGTAGTGTTCCAAACTTTCATTGCAGTTCTCACTGTATTACAAGTTTCAACCTTTTCCACGTTCATATTGTGAACGGTTTCAAAATCCATATCTTCCTTTTTAAGTTCTTCTAAATTATTAGATCTAAATAACAAAAGAAAATTAATTTCAAATTTTTGATAGAATTATAATTGACTAATTTTTCAAAAACAAAATATAACGTTTTAAGAAGATGGACCACTTCACTTTTCATTTTTAAAAAGTAATTTTTGAATCATCAATTCATCAATTGGTTTATATTTTATAACTTTTGTTGCAATTTTTCGAATTTTTTATTTTGACATAAATATTTGGAAATTAAAAACCCCAATTGAATAGTGTTTAAGTATTTCAATTTACAACCTCCTGACTTTTAATGTTCTATGAGTAAAAGTTCGTGAAATGTTTTGTAAAGCATCTTTGCAAATTATTTTATAGCAGAAGCCTAAAAAAAATTGTGAGCTATGCGTCATACATATTTATCGCTTTTAAAAATTGATATCCATCGCCTAATAGAATTCGATTTTAAGAGTTCGAAAGAATCCATAATAACAAGAATATATACTGTAAACTTACAGAGTTTCAACGATTTTATAATTTTTTGGTCCCAGACCAGTTACTGGCTCACTTTTTACAGGATATGCTCCCAATCCTGCCATTTGGCAAACACATTCAGAAAGAATCATTCCAATGAACATCCTCATTCGAAAAGTGATGAAAGTTGGGTAAATATAACAGAACCTGTAGATGAAACTTCGATTTGCGAAACCCTCTGTCAAGGCATACTGAAACCATTTATAGAAAATTACATTATTATAGGTAAAATTTACAACGAATGTAGAAAAATTCTCCTATTAAAAAGAGAGTTTTTGAGTAAATTATTAATAACTCAGTTGATATTTTACCGTGGCAGGAAATACATTGTCCGTTACTAAGAAAATTAGAGCAAAAGCTATTATTTGCTTGAGTTTGTAAAATGTAATTGCCCAACGATCAGCGTAATCAGAGAACGGCCTGTACAAAGAATCCCAATACGTTCGATAACGATAGTGAGGTCCTGTAATATAAGATGATTATTATTAACATGATATTCGAAATATTTAACCCATTCAATAACGCGGTCTCATATTTAGAGATTTGATATATTCGTCAATATAAAAACTATAAATGAATGGAATATGAAATTTTAAGAAATGTTAAACCATAAATATAAACGGACATGGATTTTACCTTTCTAAAATTTGTTATATTTTATCAAAACATTTTTACATAATTAAAAAAAATTTCAGACTGATTCGAATTAGTTGAATATTTCATTTTTTTTAAATTTCAAAATCATGATACCTTACCAGTTAGAACTCCCATGTAACTAAACCCGTAGTGGAAGACATCAAGAATAGTAATTTTCTTCAAGGCCTCCGATTTAACACCTTGAAGATCATCTTCTAATGCAGTGTCTGCACAATTTATTTCAAATGCCAAGCCAGAAAGTCTTAATGTAAGCATCATCATAACTAAGCTGGTGAGACCGGATGCTTCTTCAAAACCGATCAAATGAGATAGTCGTACGACAACAAGTAAATAAAAGAAGGAAAAGAAAATACTGATAATGTGACATTTTCTGAAAATAAGGAAAAATCAGTAAGTTCAATATCAACCAATAATGTATAAATAAATGCTAATTTGTATAAACTCAAAAATATACCACTAATTTATTTCTGAGAGAAAAATCATATCAAATTTTCTAGATAATGTAAAATCAATAACACTGGACAGAAAATGTAATTAACAAGTTTATCAGAACTTCATATATATACTTAGCGCTTTTACAAGCTACACTACATAATTATATCTCTTCCACTTTTTCTAGGCACCAATGTGTAATGCGTGGGACCCTAAGGTCAATAATCCGATAGCAAATGGCTAACCTGATAATTATTTCAAGAAGTAAATTTACAGTCATAGGTTTATTTCTTAATTAACGTAAAATTCATATATTCTCCCTTAATGAGTATATAATTTGTTTAAAATAATATTGTTGTACTGTTACATAACAAAATCAAATTTTCTAGTTTTCGAATTTTACCATAATAACTCAAAGAAAAATTGATCATTGATCATCATGCAAAGATTGCTTGATTGAGTGCAGTCACCCTAACAGCTACTTAATCTATTTTTTCATAATGGCACGTGACTGCCATGTGTACATACTTGGGAGATATCTGTGTAACGATGACAGCGTTAAGAAGGGTGCAGATGATCGGGTGAGCCACGTGACTTCCGGAAACAGTAATGACCACAAACAGCCCGTATAAGGTGCTAACCCATTGTTTTACAAATGGATCCCTTATCTTATGATAATAGTGTCCAAACCAGATAGATACCAGCAAAATTCCGACGTAGATGACATCTTCTAAAAGCATTGTACTCTCGCGTTTGCGCCTTACTTTCACAAGAGCTCTATGCGGCTCACCGACCACACCGCGACTGAATAAAACCGATATGCATTCGGCTATGTGTGTTATTGTGGGCACATGAGCGTATCCAGACGTTCTCCTTGAGAGTAATTTACGTGAATTGCATTTTTTCTAATAGACAAATACCCCGTATCACAGTTGTCGCCGAGGTTTTCACTCATTCATTCCATTAACTTTCATGAAAAAAGTTGAAGAATATGTAACATGAAATTAGCGACTATCAATTGTCAATATGAAGCAAATATTTTTTGTATGATTGCTAGTTGAAATTTAAATAAAAGGGTACTAATATGCAAGGAGGATTAAGTACGTTTTTCTCATTCATCATGTTACTCATTGCCAGAAAAATATTCTCTTGCGGAATTCTTTGTCATAAAAATGTTTGTATACGAAGACAAAGAAAACGATTTTTGAACACTCAAACTTTTTAATTGAAACAAAGAAAAATTGTCTTGATTTGAATTATTTAATACATGTATTGGTGAATAAAATTCCATATAAATTGTGTTATAAACGTATTAAATACTGCAATGAAAATATTTTCGCTTAGCCCCTGAAAATTGGGGGTTGGAACCCTAATTCACCCTCAGTAAATGCATCCCTGATAGTGGAGAGGTGAGTGTTCCAATGGTTTTAAATGAAAATCCAAAATACTCCTAATCCTGTTTATCTTTGTCGCTTCTGCTCATATCTCATATCTGACTGAGTAGCTTATCAAACGTTCGAAGTGGCATTCTTCGAATTGATTAGAATTTTTTACGGGACAGTGTTTTATATTTTTTCATTTTGGCGAGCCCTTCTGCCATAGAAACAATGGTATAATGCGCATGACTCACCAAATGTATAGAATAACTACGAGTAAGTTGCAGAATAGGGCTATGAGTTAAAGTGTGACAACAATATGCTTTCACATAAGTTTGTCCTTCTCGCGCTTATAGCCTATTCTGTAATCGACACGTGGCCAACCCTGTATATATGCAACTTGTGAATGAAAAAATCAGTAATTTGTCTGAGATACCGCAGTGCTGCCCTAGAAGAATATATACTTTCTTGCTTTCGTTAAAAATTCACTCTTGAGTTAAATATTTTTGCAGATCAACCTTAGGTATTTTATTAGTTAGTCATTAAAACAAGAAATTTATCAAACCGATAAAATGACATTGTGCATAAAGTGTACATAAAGATATAAAATAAATTAATTATAAATTTTTATGTAGTTCACTTTTGTTTTGAGTAAATTTGATGTTTCCCTGGATATTTTTGGATATTTCGAATTTATTTAGGTTTTAAAATGAGTAATGTAAACCTGTAGTGAATTTAGAAAGACAACTTCAAAGACTCCGTGGCGCAACGGTAGCGCGTCTGACTCCAGATCAGAAGGTTGCGTGTTCAAATCACGTCGGGGTCAAGTTTTTTTTACTGCCAATTGCAGTGGGAAAAGGGTTTCAAGTGAAATTATTGAATATGAAAATTTCAAAATTTATTTTTCATAACACAATTTATATAAATAAAAATTGAGTTTTTTGTTTTTTTAGGGATATAAACAAATACATATGCATTTCAAATATAAATTATCTGTTTATAGAAGTTTTATATTTATGAACATCTCACTCAGTTTCAATTCTTTCACCAAATTCTACCGAAATAAAATCCCGTTAGTATTGCTTTCACGGTTTCTAGGTCATTCTTAATTCAGGTGAATGAACTGCATTAAGATAATTCAAGGGAACTAATTGATATTTTGTTTTTGATATTTTTCAATTAAAACTGATCAAATAAGATCACACGTATAAATTTTATTAGCATTTTTCTGGGATAAAATACAATAATATAAAAATTACTTATAATTTTTTGCAAATGTTTTGTTAACAGTTCTAACATATTATTACAAAATTAAAAAAAAATATAAATTTCACTTTATCCAGATTAATTGTATTTTATTGCAATACAAAATTTCACCAGGAATGAATTTTTAAAATTCTAACTTTTCAGAAGATTTTTTATTTATTTGTTTCCTAATTAAATTGTTTTTTCAAACTTTTCAAATTTGTTGACTTTCTACTATTTTAAATTTCGAAATTATCGTCTACTTTTCTAACCTGAAAAAATTTCAAGTAAATTTAAAAATGTCGATTCTGGATTAGAAATTTGAATAATTATTTCAAAGACTTGTGATTTTCAGTAATTTGAACAATGAATATTTATTTATTACAAAAATATTGTCCAACAAAACTTTTTACAGAATAAGTTAAGAAATCATCATTACATCGACGCAATTTTGAATTGCATGGTTTCATCATTATATATGTGTATTCTTGTTGGTAAATAAAGTTATAATGAAATAAGTATTTATAATGAGCAGTTAACTTTTAGTAATGTTACTAAAAAGAAAAATGAAATTATATTTTTTTAAATTGTGTTCAATTAAAATTGTCAATATATGACTCCATATAAAATATTTAGAAATATGCTAACATTCTTCCTTCCATCGATCGCTTTCTGATTGAGTAAACATACATTTCATAATAATGATAGTTTAAATTGAAATATTATATATGCTAGTAGCGATAATAATAGTAGTAACAAAAATAAGAGAAATTTAAATAACGTCATCTGACGTCATGTAGAGTTCGTTCGATTTTTTGGAAGGCGAAAACGGTTTTGCTAAGTTGTCTTGAATTTATTAAAGAAGTGTATATGCTTTGATTTTGTTACTTCTATACGTAATTATAATGCATGTTTGCTACTGTGGAAAGTGCTTACGTTAAGAATGGCTTTATCCTAGCCTATCATAAGAAGGCGCCGTGGCTTAGTTGGTTAAAGCGCCTGTCTAGTAAACAGGAGATCGGGGGTTCGAATCCCCCCGGGGCCTTTGTTAATATTTTTTTGTATTAATAAATATAATTTTCAATCTTTATTAATTATTTAATAAAATTATAATATAATAGGATGAATTTAAAATTAAAAATTGAATTAATGAATTAAAAACAACCAGAAAAAATACTAACCTTTTGGTTCTTCTAATTTTAAACCAAATAAAAATAAAATTTCAATTTTCTTGAGGAACATAATAAATTTACATTAATTTACTAATATATCAGTCGATTTCAATTGATTCTAAATGTAAAAAGGATCTGTCATGTTATTAAAAATAATTAGTAGAAATTGTATTCACTCAAAATTTAATTCACTCAAAATTTAATAACTTCATCTACAGGGTAAATTTTTACTAACTACTGGAGGAAAATATCAGTCATTGAATTAACACTAGATTTACCAGCATTTTTTTATATCTATTTCATTTATTTTATTTTCATTATCTATTTCATTTAATTTCATTGTATTTCATTTCTCTATTTATTCATTCATATGCTGCTCTAAAAACCATACAACATGTTAATATAAAAACGTTATTTTAAATTTTTAATTAAATATATCACCAGTCTTTTTGACTGGTCTGGTAAATCTAGTGTTAATTGATTTATCAGTTTTTTCTAATTTAGGTCTTTTATGTATGAAAATAACTCAATAATTTGCGATTTCTACAAAATTATCATTTTTTAGAATGTTATTCAATTAATTCTAAATTATTACCAATATATTTTGGATTTGAAATATTTTCATATGTGATTATAAAATCCATATTATATTAGTGTTAAAATTGTGCCATAATTATATAAATTATCATGATAAAAGCATATATATTTTTATCACGATTGCATATTCGAAGCACCAACTTTTTGTAATTTTACTTCCTGGCTAAATTCGGGTAAAATAGCCGGTCTCCGACAATAATTTATAGGAGCCAACTGCCTCACATCAATGAAGTTTTTTACAACACTATTAACAACATAATCAATCGATATGCGATTAATAATTGAATTAGAGATGTTAGTAGCTGTGTTGGGAAGACTCCATCGCGAAATGCTTAGATCAGAAGATGACCAGGAAAATATAAGATGATCTTCTTTTTCTTTATAAAAATTACTTTCATGGATATCAAGACTTGATTCATCCTTTTTTTCTGGAAATTCTCTTAATAATTCTTCCAGTTTAATCGTAGCTTGTAAATTATTTTTCTTCTCTTCAAAATCAGAATCATCATTACTAGATCCCAATTGGACCATATTTTTAGAAGAAAATTTCTCTTCATTAAATTTAATTGGATCTGCATTTCGTACTTTGGTGTTTTTACGTAGATCTTTTTGATTTCCAAAGTATTCAAGTTTACATTTTCTAAGTGAAAACTCGGATTTTTTTTTGTCAGTTTGGAGAGAAATTAACTTGGATTTTCCTTCAACTCTCATTTCGGATATATCTGAGCTTGGTAAATTGTAATCGGGTTCCATTTTTGAAGTACCTGAATTCATAATTACGAATTTAATTACTTTAATCATAAATTCACTGAGAAAAATGTTTATTTGAATGCATATTGCTAAAGGAAAGCTATTGTTTGTTTCAATTACCGAAATAATTGCTTGACTAAAAAAAGTTTTCTTGAATTAAAAAACATATTTGTTTCAACTTCAAATATTTAAGGTAGTTCATCAACGAAAATTAAATCCCACGCAAAAATAAATAATTTTATTGCCAAGAATAGCAATATTATTATTGAAAGGCTAATTTGAACGAGAAAAGATTATTTTCCATGTAAAAAATTTGAAATCCAGAAAAATAATGTATTTAAGAAATTTTTATTTTTGCCGAACTTTTTTCCTTATATTATATCAAATTTTAGAAAATTATACGAATCTAATAAATCACGAATCATTTTTTCAGGAAAAAGAATCTTTACAACTTTATTATTCCCAATTTTTGGAAATTTAATGGCTAAAACCATTAAAAATCAATTTTTCAAAACAAAGTTCTTATAAACAAATTGCTGAATATGGTAATGATTCATTCATTTTAGAAAATTGAAAACGGCCAAGTTGTAGAGAATCTTTTTCCTGAAAAAATGAAACATATTTATTAGAATCAAATAATTGTTTTAAATTTGGTATGAAGCGATAAGAAAAACAGTTCGGGTAAAAATAAAATTTGTTAAATGCATTTTTTTACTGCATTTCAAATTTTTTACATGGGAAATAACCTTTTCTTTTTCAAATCAGCCCTTCAATAATAATATTGCTATTCTTGGAAGCAAAATTATCTATTTTTGCCCTAGATCTAAATTTCGTAGATGAACTACCTTAAGTGTGAAAAAGTATTTGTTTCATTCAAAGAAATAATATTTACTCGTAAATTTTTATAAAAATAAAAATGAGTTAGATTTTTTGAAAACCCCGCCCTTCAGTAAAATGAAAATGAATGAAAATGAAACATTATCGATAATTAAACAAATAACTTAGTAAAACCTTAGTAAAAAATAAAAAAATTTTTTAATCAAAATTAACATATTTTCAATTCAAACAAAAACTTTCTTCAATTTATACTTTAGGTTTGCTTTCTCTATACAAAATACAATATATATTCAAATCAAATAAATTAAGACAAAAAAATGGTTGTTTCATTCGAACAAGTATATTTTCGGTGTTAATTTCAGGGTAAAAAAATAAAATCTAACACCTGGTTGTGGTTCGAATATTTCCATCTTTTTCTGATTTCCTTTTTCAGCTGTAGCTCCTAGTCCAGATTTTTTATGAATCTGATTTTTCAAGGATTCGTTACTCGTTTCATATTCTATACTTTTACATTTCTCTTGATCTTTATCTATACATCTCTCTCCACGTTTTGGAAAATTGTTTAAATTTTCAGTTGAGGAGGATGGATATCGAGAATTTAATTCTGAAAACTCTTTTTCTGGATCGAAGGAAGTATCATAAGGAACAGCTTAAACAGAAACAGTTAATATCAAGTTAAATTTCCACAGTGAACACTCACAATTGTTACATAATTGTTGCGTAAAAGTTTTGTAAAAATGTCCTATAAGTGTCACAGCTATAGAACAAAATTTGTTATGTATTTGTTCCATAACTTTTACGTAAAGTTTCTTGTTCTGTACTCTCTGAATTTGAATCATTCAAAATCTACTGATTATCAGTGAAATTTGACTGATTCAAATAGCTAAAAAGAGGTTACTGTAAATCAGTCAAATTTCACTAATCATTCCAGTGAAAATTGACTGATTTGACAGTGAAAAATATCTTTTTACTGATGAATCAATGATAAGGCAAATAACTGATTCAATCAGTGAAAATTTGACTGATTCAGATTTAGAGAGTAACTGCGATGCTTATTTATTTATTTATTTATTATTTAATTTCAATGTTGCACCTACAGGATTTTAAGGATTCAATATTGTAATTTCGGTTTTTGAATAATTTTCGAATCTTCTGATTTTTATCTGAGATAGGTATATTCTTTTGAGAATTCAATAGTGTATTTAAATTTTTCAATCTCTCAGATTCGGGAAGTTCTGTTTTTTCGTTCCCCCATTCACTTGGCACAGGAGGTTTTGCAATATTCAATTTATTAGAAATAAAACTCGTAGATCCTATATTTAAATTATTATCACTGGAATAGGATCTTTTTGGAACGTATAGAATTTTTGGAGTCCATTTTTCTTGCTCTAATATTGAAAATTTATTAAATTATCTACACTTGGGAAAGTAAGTTGCAGCCTTTGATTTCAAGTTTTTCTATAGAAACTGACCTTTCGTATTTATCTCTTGAGTTCTTCTTTCGTAATCGAATGATAATTCTTTTTCTGCATGACTATCATTGCTTGAAACTGCATTCTCATTATTTTCTTTTGATGTCATGATCTTCTTTTTGTGACATTTTTGAACTAATATTCAATAATATTCATTGCACAACTAAAAAAGTTCCTTCCTTTTTAATAAATTTATTGCCATTATTACAAAATTATTAACTCTTTACAATAATTTATGTAACCTTTTGATAACTTCCGTAAACTGACAGTTGAGCATTTAGTTTTTTGTTCAAAGTTATTTGTCTCGTTTAGATTTTATTTTTAAATTAACAAAACTTTAATGTTTTCACATTTAAAGAATTTGTAATATGTTAAAATTTATTTTTATATGGTACATTTTTAATTCGAATTTAATATTTGAAAAAATTGTTATAAAATTATGGAAGAAGAATATAAAATAGAAAATCAATTAATAATACAAAAAAAATCGACGAGGATGGGATTCGAACCCACGCGTGCAGAGCACATTGGATTAGCAGTCCAACGCCTTAACCACTCGGCCACCTCGTCAGGTTGTAGATCCCAATTGAAGTAACACTTTATAAATAGAGTTCAATTTACATCTAAAAGTTAGAGTAAAATATAATTCGTCTGAGTGAATAATCTGTTAATTATTGACAAACGTAGTTCGTCATGAACTTTTCTTACATACACGTCTTACTCTTGTTTCATGAGCATGAATAATAAAATACAAAAAGAATGATTACATACTCTGATGAAATAAATTTAAAGTATACGACAAATAAATACAATTTTAATTCAATAATATAACTTAATAAAAATTGTAAGGCAATATTCTCAAATAAATAGAAGAAGATAGGCCGCACATGATAGGATCGAACTTAAATTTTCAGTGCCCTGTTCTTCAATTCTCACAGGCAAAAATATTATTTTGCTATAAAATTATTAAATAAAATTATTCTAACTTATTTATTTGTTAGCTAATATTTGTTATTAGATTAATTAAATATCTCTATGTGAATAGCGTATAAAATATGATTTCAGGGGTATTAGATCTTGAAAAAGTGCTATCTTGATTAAATAAAACGCTCCATAGTGTGAACAGTGACAACTGCGTATGTGTCATTTTCTGTGAAAAATGTTTAATAATATTAATTTTCAAACGTTTTTATGGATTGATTTTTCATTGTCAGATAACATGACTGACTTAGGTGATATTTCCAAAGTAAATTTGTATAGTTTATGGGCATTACACCATTTGAATAAACGAACCGATATAGATAACCTATATTGTATATGAAGGAATCTTTGTGGTTTATTTATCTGATTTTTTCTTGGTGCCCGCAAGACCCTCAAGTGCAATGTAATTGAATGTAATGCAAGATTGAACTAGCTTTCATCAATCTATCAGGAATAGAGAGCTTTAGTGAAAATGTTATTAAGTATGTGTATAGAAACTGTGCGAGAATTATAGTAATAAGATGATGAAAATTGAGTGAATAATATAGCTGAAAATATTACAGATATTCGAGATAAAGCTAGCATTATTATTCCTCTGCCTTTTAGAACTCGTGAGTACTGATCCCTTCAATAGTATATTACACAATCGGTGCTGACGATTAGATATGCCAATAAACGTGGTCGAGTATGGATGTAAATCGCTTTCTATCCTATTCGGAAGTCTACAGTCAAGAAACTATAAATTTTCTTCAAAAGGAATTTTCACGTTTGAAAGGTAAGACAATTTTCTAATAATTATGAGATAATATTTCTGAGCTCTTTTTTGATTCTGATATTGCGAATATATTTATCAACATTTTAGGCGAATGTTACTTGGACCATGCAGGGGCAACTCTTTATTCGAACAGTCAGATTAAAAATGTTTTCGAGAATTTAGTTTCATCAACTTATGCTAATCCGCATTCTATCGGAGTTGCAAGTAGCTTTACTCATGATTTCATTGAACAAATGCGATACAGGTAAAGATTTTAATTTTCACTAAAAATACTTAGTATAATATAAATTAATCTCTTTTGATATTTTGATCAATTCATTATTTACCTTTCATATTTACAGTAAATATTTATACATAGAAAAAACAGGGGAGAATATTTTGAGAGCTTGGAACCTTTAAAGTAGAAAGAGCGAGAGATATATCAAAATCTAATCTCATTTCAGAATTTTAGATCACTTTCATGTTTCATCAGAAGAATACAGTGTAATTTTTACATCCGGAGCGACAGCCGCCTTAAAAATAGTCGCCGAAACTTTTTGTTTCAAAAATACAGAATCTACTGAAAAAAAATACAAAAATGGAAACTTTGTCTATCTACAAGAAAATCATACTTCAGTTCTGGGAATGCGAGATGTAGTATCAAAAAACGGAGCTACTGTGATTTGTCTCAAACACTACGAAGCTTTTGAAATTTTTCGTCAACATGTAACTATTGAAAAATCCACTTCAAGTGTAGAAAGTAATTCTTTATTCGTGTATCCAGCTCAATGCAATTTCTCAGGATTTAAATACCCTCTTTGGTGGATTGAAGCTGTTCAAAATAAAAATCTAGATAATTTTATTGGAGAAACCGGAACTAAGTGGTACACTTTTTTGGATGCTTCTTCCTTCGTCGGTACCAATGAGTTAGATTTGAATGCCCATAAGGCTGATTTCGTTTGTACTTCATTCTACAAAATTTTTGGATATCCAACTGGACTTGGAGCATTGCTAGTGAAAAATTCTAGTTCTAATGTTTTGGAGAAAGTTTATTACGGAGGAGGAACTGTTAGTGTAGCTCTGAGCTCAAAATCTTTTCACGTCAAGCGTGAAAATCTGCATCAAAGGTGTGTTAATTATTCTATTTACTAGAGAATTAAGTGTAAAGTAAAAATATTATGAAATAATGATTCAGAACTAAGTTTCTTTCATTTTCAGATTTGAAGATGGTACTTTACCTTTTCTGTCCATAATCGCTCTTGAGTGTGGTTTCAAAACACTTTCTGCAATATCTTTAAGTCAAATATCCAAGCATGTCTTTTTTCTTGGAAGGCATTTGCATCATTCTCTTTTAACTCTGCATCATAGCAATGGAAATCCAATAGCAAAAATTTACGGGGATACAGACTACGAAGATTGCAACTTACAAGGAGGAATCGTTGCTTTTAATATTTTGCGTCCAAATGGAGCTTACGTGGGATATATGGAAGTTCTTAACATGGCAGCTTTATACAACATTCAGCTCAGAACAGGATGTTTTTGCAATCCTGGAGCCTGTCAGCGACATTTAGGCCTGTCAAATGAAATGATATTAAAAAATTACGACTCGGGTTACGTTTGCGGAGGATCCAAAGATTTGATTGACAGAAAGCCTACTGGCTGTATAAGAATTTCTTTTGGATACATGTCATCTGTTAAAGATGTTGAGACATTTTTGACTATGCTTAAGAAATGTTTTTTAAGCAAGCCTGAAGTTATTAAAATTCCTGAATGGTGGGAAGAAGAGAGAGAAAGATTCTCCAATAAATATAAGTTTGAAAATAATGTCGAAAATAATAGTATTAACAAGCCTAGTAATTCTATAAAGAGAAAAGATGTAATTCTAGCAGATGCTGAAAAGAAAAAAGAATTTAAGAGCCCAAATTTAATACCGAGAGAGGTATTATCGAAAAATGAAAGGATAAGTTTAAAGTACTTGTTTATATATCCGATTAAATCCTGTGCTGCATTTGAAATTAATGACTCGTGGGTTATTAATTCGAGAGGTTTGCAGTATGACAGAGAGTGGATGATTGTTACATCTACTGGTATCTGTTTAACTCAGAAACAGGAAGTAAATCTTTGTTTGATTAAACCTCATTTGTACCTGAAAAGAAACGAAATGAAATTAACCTATCCAGGTAAAGATAAATGATAAATTTATTATGTAAATAGGAAATTAAGAATAATATTAGTTTATGAATCAATATTTTTATTACAGGAATGCCCTCTATATCTATTTCAATATCATATCCTACTGATGAGTCTGTAAGAGGCCAAATGTGTAGAGGCAAAGTTTGTGGCCATAAAGTTGAGGGCATAGATTGTGGAACAGAAGTGTCTGAATGGCTGAGCTTATCCTTAGGTCGTCCAAACTTAAGACTAGTTAGACAAACCAATAATAAAATAAAAGGTAATTATCATCTGGTTTGCTTCCCCATTTATTATTGAGACTTAACATTTTAAAAATTAAACAATCAATGAAAAGAGATTAAATTAAATTTTCTTTTATAGGAACAAATGAAAAAGAGTTATCGTTTGCAAGTCAAGCACAATATCTTTTGATCAACAATGCTAGCATATCCTGGTTATTTGATAAAATCCCGGATAGTTCCGAATGTCGAAAAGAAACAATGTTACATAGATTCAGGGGAAATTTAATAGTGAGTGGATGTTCTCCGTTTGATGAAATAAACTGGAAGCATATTCGGATAGGAAATTGTAATTTCCAGGTAAGTAATTACTGGAACTGAAAATATATATATTGCCCTATAGTAAGATCTGTTATATAATAAATTTGCAACTGATCGAATTTTGTGATTTTCAAGGTGGATGGACTTTGCACTAGATGCCAAATGGTGTGTATCGATCAAACTACGGGAGAAAAGACTGTGGAACCATTGAGAACCCTCGCGGAAGAATTTCATGGTAAATTAAGATTTGGAATATACCTAAGTAGAAGAAAGAAAGAAGATGCGGTTTTAAAAATAGGAGATGAAGTGAGATACGAATAAAATGTATAATGCAATCTCAAAAGAATTTGGAATTCCTATATAGTAAATATACTAATCTGGTATCAGAGTATATGTAATTCAGCACATACTAATAAGTTACAAAGATTACGTTATCTTTAGTTAAAAGTTTATATTTTTGTATACGAAGTTTAAAATGTATTACTTGCAAAATAAATTATAACAAACTCTTACTAAAATCTGTATTTTTACAGTATTATTACTGTATTGAGCATTCAATTGGTTGTTGTTTTTGAACATTTCTAACTGGCTTTCCCTCGTTTACATCCCTTACAATGTCACTTACATCACCGTGATCAGGGAAAGCCAATGTCTGGAGTTTAGAATGTACTAATTTCTCATTGATATGCACCTCAAAAGCACCTAAAAAGTTAAAAATCGTTCAGTATCATTCATGAAAATTTTAAATTATTTATTATTTACTCATTCGTTATTTACCCTCTCGATTTGCGTCTTTTCCGGTAACAACTGCTCCGGGAACAAGTGATTTAATGCTTTGTGCCATTTCTAAAAACTCTTTCTGATATCCACAAGGACCACTGAACAAATTTTTAAAATTATTTTCATAGATAAATCAATAAATTAAGAAAAACGTTATTTTACAAATTCTCATTTCAAAGTTTTGAGGTTATGATCGACGAAATTATAACTTTATTAACAAATAGATTTAACATTATTTACCAATATTCCACGTCAACGATGACTTCCATTATGTAAACTTTTATGTTAACTTGTAATTTGCACTGCAAAATATAACAATTTTAACCAAAAACTAAGAGATTAAATTCAATTGCTCGTTCATTATCAGAAGGGACGTGAGCTGCAATTTTCATACCGTACTATATGCCATGCCAAATAACATCTCGATCACTGGGGGAACAACAAACACACATCATTAATAATAAATACTTTATATCATAAAATATTAATGTATATGACTTAATTTATGACAAATCTCTTAAAAATGTACTTTAATCACGCTTTATTGCACTTTTCCATGAATTCTATCGCCTTTTTGATAGCTGTATAACCTCTTTAGTGCGCTTTTAATATTTGTATTGCTACTGTATTTCATGCTTTTTCCACTTATCCCTGCTGAAATCCTGAACAAAAATGCACCCTCCTTACAAGAATAAGATACCAACTCATAACAAAGCAAATCGTAACATAATTATAATTTTAAATTGTTGACATTTTAAAACCCATTTGATTGAAAAGCAATAGTCACGTGGATTTGTTGTTACCCCAGTGATCGATGTTTTTGGTACGGGCACTATACTATTCGAATTTAAATAATGGCGCACAATTTGCAAATATCCAATCAGTAACTTTACTGATAAAAGTATGGCGTATGAGACATTGACGCACACACGCTATATTGAAGAAAAATATTATTTTACTTCTTCGTATGATTTCATTTCGTAAAATTGTAAATTTTATATATCTGTGATTAAAGTAAAATTCGAATAAATCAAATAGTTAACTGATATTTAACGTATTATTATGTAACGCCTACAGTTTAAAAGGTTTAAAAAGTGTTTACGTGGGCAACAGGTGTAAGCTCGTAAAATTTTTATTACCGTTTTATTTACTACGAATAGAATGAATGATATTCCTGTTCTTAAATTCTTATACAAAATATATTGTTTACATTCTTATCACATATGAGAAGATATTATTAATGACTAGTTTTGTATTTTGATTCTATTATTGTGTTTCACAATCTCCATAATAGCGGGCGCACATAATTGCCTTCCTCGTGTACAATTTTATCACCTTTTTGTGCTCATTCTGTTTTTGTTTTGTGTTTCGAGAAAATGGATTATGACTATTTGTTAAAGTTCCTTGCGCTTGGAGACTCAGGCGTCGGTAAAACCAGTTTTCTTTATCAGTATACCGATGGCGTTTTCCATTCGAGATTCATATCAACCGTCGGGATCGACTTTAAAGAAAAACGAATGGTAAGTTTATTTTTATTCAAGATTTTTTCGCTCGAGTATTTTTAATTTATTATTAAGTTCATAAAAAATGTAATTCTTTCGGTTTAAATTTTAATTTAAAATCAGCTCTGAAATTTCATGTAGAATTAAGGCAAATAAATATCAATAAGTGAAAAATAAATTATTCATTATGATACTTATATTAATTTTCTTATTGTTTTAAAGACTTACCAATCAATGGATGGTAAAATACATCGTGTACACCTGCAGCTTTGGGACACAGCTGGTCAAGAACGGTAAAATTTGCATTTAATTATTATTTCTATTACATTTTAATGACATTACATGGATTCTTTCGTGTAAAAGGAGTACAATATTGGGTTTTTGACATGAATATGTATTAATAATTCAAATTATTATTTTGATAATTGGAATATTGGATAGCGGATTTGACATATTGGAAAATGTTATTCAACTCTTTTTAACGTCTGAAATATTAGTAAATTAAAATTTTGAAATATTTGACTCTTTCAGACACACCGAGGAAAAACTTCTGTTTATATTGAATAAATAGATTTTTTTCAAATAAAATTTGTTTACGTTACAGAAAAATATGGCTGATTTGAAAATATATTATTTTGATACAACCACAGTGGTTTTCCCAACAAAAATTGTTTTTTTAAATTCAAAAAATTATTTTAAAAATTTCAAAAATTACTTTTAAAACGCACTACACTTAGAAAAAACGTTCTTTTATGTTGAGAAAATCGTTTGAAATAAAAATTTGTTTACGTTACAAAAAATTATGTGATTTGTTTAATTTCAGAATATATTATTTTAATTGAACCAAAGTGATTTTTTCAACAACAAAATTATTTTTACATTTAAAAAATCACTTTTTTAATTTAAAAAACTTTTTTTGAATACACTAAAGATTTTTTTAATTTAAAAGAAAAAATTTAACTAAGAAATTAGTTTCAACTAAGAGAAAGCGTTTCTCGACCCTATAGCAATTCACAGATTTTTTTTAGTTAAAGAAATATTGTTTGAACGTGAAAATAATTTTTTTCTAAGTGGTAATAGGTAGTTAAAAAACAAAAAAAATTCCTAGCTGAAGTAGATTTATTCTGATTCTTCAATACTTTTGTCTGAAGGAGTCGGAATGTTTTGAAATTTAAAATTGATTATAATTAATACTATTTTTAGTATAAATTTAATTAATGTTTGTCTAACTTTAACTGGTGCGTACAGATTCCGCAGCCTGACGACGGCTTTTTACAGAGATTCAATGGGATTCTTTCTAATCTTTGATCTGACCAATGAGCAATCATTTCTTGACGTACGAAATTGGCTGGATCAATTAAGGGTACATTATGTGACTCCAGTTAGAGAAGAGCGTTCGTTATAAATAATTACGTCGGGTCTATATAGGTTTAGGTAACCCTTATTGAAATAATGGACGCTCCTCCATTAAAAAAGTATTAACCGTCTAGAGATTTCTCGTGTGTAAATAAACATTTGTTTTTTCTTTTTGAAATTTAAAAATTATAATAGTAGAATAATGACCATATGAGTATTACACAGTGGGTTGCCAAATAATTAAACTTATTTTGTTTTTGTTAGCCGCATAAAATCTCTTAATATTGGAAATATACATATTACAATTTTTTCCTGAAAATAACATATAAGACGTCAAAATTATGCATAAAACTACCACAAGATGAAGTGTTTTTGTCCATTTTTGAGGAAGATATTGTGGAAAAAGTCCAAATTTTAAACTATTCTTAAATTATGAATAATTTCCGAAATAATTGATGTTTTTAGATGTATTTCGACTCATTTTAAAGGTGAATTCACGTAGCATGTAAAAAACGTCCCAAAAATTTATACTAATTTTCCCTTGATTCTGAAAAAGTCTAAACTTAGAACAAAAAAGGCGTAAAAAGTGAAAAAATTCTGATACTCAAAAAAAAGGATTTTTAAGATACATAAAAAAAATAACCCACAAGAATTAATTGAATTTTCTTGAAAAATTTATTATCCTTATTTTTAGTATTTTTTTATAAATAATTTTGCAAGTTTGGATTTTTACGCATATTTTCTTTTAAGTTTAGACTTTTTCAGAATCTAGGGAAAATTAGTATAACTTTTTGGTACGTTTTTTACATGCTACGTGAATTCACCTTTAAAATGAGTCGAAATACATCTAAAAACATGAATTATTTCGGGAATTATTTATAATTTAAGATTAGTTTAGAAATTTTGACTTTTTCCGCAACATCTTTCTTAAAAATAGATAAAAACACTTCATCCTGAGGTAGTTTTATAAATTATTTTATACGTCTTATGTGTTATTTTTAGGGAAAAATTTTAATATGTGTATTTTGAATATTAGGAGTGTTTATGCGACTAATAAAAATAAAGTGAGTATAATAATTTGGCAACCCACTGTAAAACAACATAGGTCTAGTCATCTTTAGAACATATATTCTTCTAATACAAATATATGTATTCTTTGTTAATTAATCAAATGGATTAAACAGATTTATATTTTTTTCGATAGTGTCATGCATACTGTGAAAATCCAGATGTGATACTTTGTGGAAATAAATCGGATTTAGAAGACAAACGAGTTATCAGTGAACATAAGGCCCGGGAGTTGGCTTCAAAATACGAGTAAATAAACTAAAAACTATTTAACCATATTAATGAATTCATTATTTTTTTATTCAAATTTTTATTTCATGAGACAGCATTTTAATTACGACCCGGAAAAAATAAAATAAGATTTACGGTTTCACGCTTTGAAAGTGTAAAAGAGTCGGTGATGCTGTGAAATTTCTTTTATTATTTTAACAAACTCTCAGTTTCCGAAATAGAAACCGTAAATTTTAAATTTTACTTTTTTCCTATGCAGATACTTCCTGATTTTATCTTGGTTAATTAATGGTAATATATCTTTTGTAGCTTGGTTTATATAGAAACAAGTGCAGCTACTGGGCAAAATGTGGAAAGAGCAGTCAAGATTCTTTTAGATCGTGTAATGCGAAGGATGGAAACTATTGAGGATCGATCATTATTTCCTCATCAACGCTTATTAAAATGTCACGAGTATGATATACCACTAACGAAAAAAAAATCTTGTTCCTGCTAATCACAGCTGTTGAATATTTTAATGAGTTATTATGCATCATAACAACGAATCTCGAATATAACTTGAATCACCCATACAAATTATTTTTTATTTTGGATTTTCATAATTGATGAACTTCAAAAAATTAAATAACACTGAAACGCTGAAAATAATAATTTGGCTGCGCAACCATAATTCTAATTCTGTCAACCCAGTTCTTAATTGTATTGAAATCTCAAATATGTGTATGATTTATTGGTGCAGCAATCTTTTTGGTCCAGTGTAAAAACTACTTTATTAAATCACCTATAAGCATTTCTTTCAGTGCTCTTCCACTTTTATCGATAATGGAATTTATTGATTTACGATAATAAGAATGAAGATTTTAGGAGTAAATGTAAGGGGAGATTTATGTATTACATATATATATATGTATGAACCTGGTTTGACAATCAAATTTATTTTTATTATTCATATTAAGGTTTACTATATAGTAAAATCCTTATCGTAAGGTGAATATTTAAAAATTGCAGTTTTTTAACAAAAATATATCTTGTGTGTGTATTATTTATTTATTAGAGTTTTAAATAAGGCATAGAATTAAGATTATTATACATATGTTGATATAATTATTGTAAGTCTTCACATCGATGGAGAATAAATACATAAATAAATCTTATTTCAACTTAAATTTGAGTTTTTAATATACGCATATAGGATTATACAATTTTTACTTTGTTTTATATTTATAAATTTTCTGTGTATCAAATGATATATTTATAATACATCTTTTGCTTTTTCTCATTTGTCATTTATGTAACCACAATTTATTGAAAAATGGGAGTATTAATAATTCAATTCATTTCAATTTATAATGTTAGATTTGGTTTATTTATAAAATAGAATTCTAGGTGGATTTCGAATAAAAATTTTCAAAAATGCCAAACCTTAATAGCCGCATTTTTTTCTTAACTACCTGTATTTTCCTTAACTACCTGTATTTTCCTTAATATTTTAGTCTGATTCCTTTAATTGAAATATCTTTATTGATAACTGATAACTTTATAATTTGATTCTGAAGTTAAGTAGTCAATAAAATTTCAGAATTCAATCATTTTTCAGTTTCCCACTATTTCTAATTTCCAGTTTCGTAATTATATTTTGATTTTTCTATACTTTGCAAATTTTCGGGAATTTGAAACTGAGTAAATTTGTTAAATATAAAAATATCAAAAATTCTTAAACCATATCGTGAAAAAAAGGTTTTTTGAAGATGGCATTTTTCAAGTTTTTTTCGAACGATTAAACTATAACGGCTCTAAAGATGAAAAATCATGTCTCTAAATCCAAAAAATCTTTACCCTCCATTTTCTCGGGTCCTAATCATATTTTCCAATACAAATTTTTACATTCTCATCATGGATGAGAAGGTATTGGTTTTATGTGAAAAATGACTTTCGATATTTTCATCAAATCTTTACGTTTTGAGACCCCCTGAGTCATAAAAAAGGGTTTTTACGAAAGTGTCTGTCTGTCTGTCTGTAGGTCGTGTGCGGCATAACTCTCGATAGAATTATCAGATTGAATTGAGCTTTGGTACACTTTATCGGAGCCGAAAAAGTAAGGACAAGTTCGTTAACCAGCCACATCCAATCAAAATTGAGGGATTGAGCACTACTTTTGTGTTTTTGAAAATAATTTTTTAAAAAAATCAAAAATTTCAATACTGGTTTTTGATAGTGCTCATAAATCTCTACAAATTATCCTGATATCATTTTTTGATTAAATCAAAATTAGAAATGTCACAGCATATTCAAATTCGAAAAAAGTTAATATCAAAATTTCATTTTCCAGTTAAATTATACGAGATACGAAAAACGTTATTATACACTATTATTAAATAAATAAAGACCTACAAATTTGAACTGTAATATTTTTTCATAAGATGCATATTTATCTTTTTAATTAAATAAAAAACTATTGAAAATCCAAAATTCAATTTTTTAGCAATAATATTCGAAACACGAAAAAAACGTAAGAATACAAAGTTGTTTGTTTCAAAAAGATCTACAAATTTTGTCTCACACAGTTCCTGATAAAACATATACTTTTCGTTTCAATTCCAAAAAATACGATTAAAATTCAAAAATTCCATTTTTTAGACAAAATATGAGAGATACAAAAAAAAACGTTTAGATGGAAAATTGTTTGCCTAAATGAGGTCTACAAATTCTCATTAAGACATTTCGGGACAGGATGTATATTTTATGTTTTGATTATGAATATTAAAAAAATCCGATTTTTTTTCACCAAAATATGTGAGATACGAAATAAGCGTTGTTCTGCAAAATCGTTTCCTTAAATAAAGTCTACGATTGTTTTTCCTTTTTGAGAGATTTGGAAGAAAATAAATTATTTTAATCATGTAATTTATTAAAAAGTTACTGAAATGTATACAGAAAATCGAGCGCGAAGCGCGAGCGCCATGATGAGAATGTGTTCCTTAAGGCTGATAGAGCCTTAAGTAAATTGAATTTCCTGTTTCACTTAAATTTCAAAAGAAATTGAGTGACTTTGAGAAAATGTGTAATTCACATCATCTGTGATATTATTATAAAATTGGTTTGAGCTTCATTATCAAATTATAATAAATAAACTTGAATGTATGTGAAGAACACAAGACCCAGCGCGAAGCGCGAGGTCCAGAAAGAACGGAGCGCGAAGCGCGACGTTCAAATCGCGCGCCCTAGGCGCGCTCAAACTTGCGAGCGAAGCGCGCGATGAGAATGTGCCCGCGAAGCGGTCAGATTTTTTTATCTCGATTCGGCAACTCAGATATTACAATCTAATTTCCTATATTTTTTTTACTTAAAAATTGGAATTAAAATCAACGTTTAAGCGTGAAAACAAACGTGCGTCTCGAAAAAAAAAATCTCTTTCATTTTCTCGCTATATCAAACTATTTTTTTCTAATCAAACTATTTTCGTACCGATTCGGAAATTCAATCTCTAAAAATTGACCTTCATTTCCTTCTTAAGGAGGTCTTCTGTAGTAACATTTTCAAAAAATATTTTTTTTTTGTTTGCATTTTTCAACAGTTTATGTTACTATAAATATTAATTAATTGTAAGTGCCAATTTTCGAGAGAAAAGTAAACGTAAAACTTTAAACGCGTTTTTCTCGAAATGACGTTTTTCAAACTGATTCACACGATTTTTAACGAGTGATCGAATTAATTTGGTTCCGCTTTTTTTAAAAATGTGTGGCATTGCTGTCGCTATCGTTTGACTATCATTTGGCTCCCTATTATTTATAACAAATGTTTTATGTATTTTTTAAGATCGAAAAAGAGGCGAAAAAATCTTTTTCTTTTTAAAGTTCCGCCATTTTGAAAATTGTTATGTTAAAAATCTGAAGGGTAATCAGACGAGAATTACACACCTCCAGATTGAAAAACACTATACGTTTTTCATTTCAGACAAACCGAACATGAGATATCGTGTGAACCGATGATCCAGATTTTTTGGAAGGCTTCTCTTTACAAGGGTGCTGTGGACAAACCGATGAACACTTTCCCAAGAGAACCATTTCATGTTTTAGTTCAGGGTTTAATAAAACAAAAAAAATCGCATTCAAAAATATTCATAAATTTTTTCACAGTAAAATTCTAAATACTCAGAATACTAATTCTAATACCTCTAGAACTTTCAAAAAACCAAAAAATTTTATTTTGCTCAAATCGACTGAAAAACTATTCAAAAATATAATCCCAAAGTTCTATTGGTAACCCGTAAGTTGAATGGAACATATTTTTTCATGTACAAAAACTTTGAGGCTCGTTTTCTCGAAACTAACTTTTTTTATCCGGCCGTCAAGATTGCGAGCAAACTATTCAACCGATTTACTTGAATGAAACGGTATTTTATAGATAATTCTATATTCAAGTGCGTGGTAGGGCGCTTTTTCGAGAAAAATAGTATTTCTACAGTTGCTTAACTATTTTCATGTCAAAAATCACGGGTAAAAATGGCACTTTTTCACGAAACGCATGAAAATATACCCAATTTTTCGAAATTCTCAAAACCCCCCTGCTATGCACTCGATGAAAGCTTTCCGATTTATAAAAAAATTTCTTTTATCGTTTCAGATGAAAAACCTAGCCAGGAAGTTCACGGCCGCAAAAAATGTTAGCAGCGACGCTATCGACGGGATCCGTCATATTTCCGCCATTTTGTATTTTTCTATCATGAAAAAATTGTTTTTTTTTAAAGTTAAATAGTGCCTTCTAATATATGCAAAAAATCCGGACTTGCTTCGTTTTCATTCTCCCAGAATAAAATTCAAAAACTGCTTTTCTCCCCCCTTAAGGGGTCATTCTATTATCTCACTTTTGAAAAATCGATTTTTTTTGTTGCACTTTTCGATAGGTTCAGGAGGATTCATTTGATCAAGCAAAAGGAGTATTATATGGAGCAGGGATCGCTGATTAAGTATAAGTAACTTTTATTTTAAAAAAATTTTTTTGTGAATTTTGAGACTGCATAAACAAACACTGATAATTTTATTAAATTATATAAACTAGTTGTTGAGAAAAAAATTCTTGAAAATCACCTTTTTTCCCCGAGATAGTAGAATGACGCCTTAAATTAAAAATTGGATTTTTAATCACCGTCCAAAGCTATAAGAAAACATATTTCTCTAGCGAAAAACACTGTTCTCTTCATTTTCTCGAAATCCAATAACATTTTCCAAATGAACTTTCAAGCTTCATTTCAGAATTGATTTATTTCAAAACCACATTTTTATTTTCTTCCCAAATTGAAAATTAATTTTTAAGAATGCTTTTTGGCTTTTCTAAAAAATCGTGAAAATGGTACTTGAGGGAAGAAATGATACCTCAGGGAATGCTTTCTTTTAATTATTAAATTTCTATAATTTTCACTTGAAACATAACGGTTGTAGATTGTGATTCAAAAATTATATACGCGGTGCTTTTCTCGCAGAATGGAGTACATTGTAGAATTAATGAATTTACGTGTGAATATAACTTTACAACTCGAAATAATTTATCTTTGCTATTTTGAAACAATGCTGCATACACTCTGAAAGGGAATCTCGTTTTAGGTTGCGGAAAATGGTATTTGGATGTATTTAAATGTGTAGTAGTACTTGTATTTGTTCCATCAGCTGACACTTTGAACTAAGTGCATAAGCTACGAGGTGGGCATGGGGGTGAAATGTGCTCGGGTGCGCACGCATCTTTGAATGAAAGCACTTTTCAACCCCAGTATCTCTAGAGGACTTCTTCGGAAAAGGTCCTTTAAATTTATAAGTTCCTTACCAAAAGCCGCGCGTTGTATAAAAAAGTTCCCTGCTTGACGGCCTAAAAGTTAAGAAAAATCAAAAAAGATTCAACATTTTTAAATTCATTAATTAAATCATTAAATTAATGTGCATTAGGGGCCTAATTTAAAAATAAAATGAACAATTATAAATTTTCGTGATATTTTATACGTATAAATGAATGATTTTTAAAATTTATAACAAATTCAATAAGATTAATATTTCAATAAATACGATCAGTGCTTAAAAATCGATTTTTATCGACTCAGAATACAAAATCAAATCGTTTAGGAATTTTCATTAAACTTGGAAATATAATTTTTTAAATCAAAGAAATTTCTCAGTTGACTATTTTTTTGAATTAAAAAAGTTCATAGTGTTTGCGAAAAAACTATTTTTGTTGGAAAAATCACTTTGGTTGAGTCAAAATCAAATATTTTCAAATTGAACAAAGAATTTGTTTTATTTAAATTCGCATTTTTCTACAAACGAGCATATTTTTGTGACACGAACAAGTATTTTTTTTGAATTGTGAAAAGTAGGATAAAAAAATGATTTAAATCAATATGAAGAGAGTTTTTTCTGAGTATAAAATGCGAATTTGGCAATTTGTTAATTATAAATTAGGTTAAAAGTAAACAAAAATGGATAATAAGTATAATTATTTAACATCTGTTCTTCGATTATACATATAAACACGAATAAAAAATTGAACAAGAGTTCGGAAAATTAATGTGCAGAATTGAATATCACTTAATTTACGTGATGTGTGACGATACTTTGTCGATGTGTCTTACAAAATTATGGATACAAGTGGTAAAATATTCCAAGTCAACTGAATATCACAGGAGAATCTACAAAAGGATATCGTTCTATCGAGTCGGGACAGTTATTGCTTAATTAGAATTCATGCTGATTACTGGTGTACGTGTCCTACAGCGAGTGTTTCTGACCCACATAAGTATACTTTCAGACATTTTAAATAAAAACGAATGTGCCCGGGGACAAGTTTACAAGTTTAGAAAACACTTATGATTTTAAGGAAATCAAGTAAAATTTTTCACATTCAAAAAAACTTAATATATAAGATTGAAAAGGAAAATGTTAAAGATGTCTGCTATTCGTGAAAAGGGAAAAAGAAGTTTATAATATGAAGGATCTGATGGTTTAAAAAAATGTTGCTTAAAGGTGGGAATATATTGAGAAAGAAATGTTTAGAAAAGGTGATTGAAAATAAAAGTGTCCCACGTTTGTGAGTGGAGTAAATGTTAGATATGAATAGCGTTAGTTTGGCCAACTTACACAATTGCACTGCCTTGGTATTAGATCAGAACATTAGTCTGCTAATAGGATTAAACCGCAGTGAGCTTCTACATGTCCTGAAGGAAGCTTTAGATAGATCGATGCAACGTGAAGTTTTGCGAAATGCACTCTCAGATTGTCTTCACACTCGTCAGCAACGTCCTTTCGATCTTCCTTGGTGGCAAAAGCTCGTTTGGTCTCTAGTCTATTCAATAATACTAATAGTTGCTACAGGAGGCAATATCATCGTCATGTGGATTGTTCTTGGTAGGTCTAGTATCCTTATTTCATCTCATGAATATCTTTAATGGGGTTGGTTGAAGGAATCCTACTTTTTTCGGAAGAATCAAAGCATAACTGGATAATATCGTGACATGTTTCGGTACATGTTCATTGTTATATTGACCCACTGTAATAATTCTGTGATAATTAGTTTGGCATGGAGTCAAATCTGTTATCAATTTTCTATATAATAACCCGCGAAAAAAAAGTTGATCTTGTTAGATCTGGTCAGATCAAATTCCCAGATCTAACCAGATCTTGATTTTGTCGAGATCTGACCAGATCTACTTTGAATATGACCAGATCTACTTTAGATCTGATTAGATCTGATCAGATCTCGACAAAATCAACTCTCTGAATCTGAATCAGTCAAATTTTCACTGATTCATCAATGAAAAAATATTTTCCACTGTTAAATCAGTTAATTTTCACTGATTCATCAGTGGAAAAAATATTTTTCACTGAAATAATCAGTGAAATTTGACTGATTTAAAGTAACCTCTTTTTAGCTATTTTAATCAGTCAAATTTCACTGATAATCAGTAGATTTTGACTGATCCAAATTTAGAGAGAAGATCTGGTTAGATCTGGAATTTGATCTGACCAGATCTAACAAGATCAACTTTTTTTTCGCGGGAACCCTATTTTTTAAATAAATTTATTAAAAGAAAAAAACCAAAAAACAAAATAATTATTAAGTTGCATGAATTTTGCTTGTTTAGTGTATACAGTACCGGTCATAATTGTCCGGCCACCTATTTTTCGATAATTGCTTAAATTATCCTAATTTGAATTATGTAAGTGAAAAAATTTGTTCTCTTAATTAAATTTAAAGCTATCAAAATTCTTTATAAAATGAACCCAGCATGAATTCGTTTTGTTAAATTTTGAAGAAGTTATTGCAGAAATAGTCAAGATTTCAATGCTTTCTTAAATTTTAAATAACTTTCAAAGTAATCAACATTTTTTAATGTTCTTGGACTAATTTTAAAGCTAAATTTCCACTAAATCGATCAAAATTCTTGGAATTGATGTGTAATTTTTTTTCTTACATACTGCACGAGATTAAAGTTCAAATAAAAAAGTTGGAAAAATTACAATATTGCTTTTGCTTAGAAAAACAATTTAATAAGATATTTTTAAAATATATAATCATGAATTTTGTATCGAATCCCCTTAAAATATATATTCATATGATCTTTATTATGATTCACCTACAGATGAAATGTTTTCGTAATTTCCCTACTTTTTTGTTACAATTTTAACTCCTTGCATTATGCAAGAAAAAATTTATAGATTTATAATGATAATTTAATGCGATTTTGTAGAATCTTAGCTCTAAAATGAGCCCAAGAACATTAAAAAATGTTGATTACTTCGAAAGTTATTTAAAATTTAAGAAAGCATTGAAATCTTGACTATTTCTGCAATAACTTCTTCAAAATTCAACAAAACGAATTCATGCTGGGTTCATTTTATAAAGGATTTTGTTAGCTTTAAATTTAATCAAGAGAACAAATTTGTTCGCTTATATAATTTAAATTAGGATAATTTAAGCAATTATCGAAAAACCGGTGGCCGGACAATTATGACCGGTACTGTAATTATTATTTTTAATGCAAATTGAAATTGTTGACATTGAAGAGGGCCCCCATTTGTGGCCAAAACGTTTGCCTTTTCCAATTTCTATGGTTATTATATAGAAAATTGCTAACAGATCTGACCCTATGCTAAACTAATTATCACAGAATCATAGCTGGATAATTATGAAAAATGACCTTTTCTGTAAATCAGTATTGGATTATTTTCTTATATTTCACTGTTAGGAGTTTTTAAAAAAATATAAATTAAAAATATTCAGTCATATGCTTTATATAATTTTTTCGAATGGAAATTAAAAAATTTGCCCTTCATGGGTACACGTGGCCCAAAATGTCCAGGCACTTATTTTTTCATGAAAAAGGTTTTCAAAAAATCTCTCAATATTCTGAAATACTCTTTGGGGATGTTATTTTATGTTTCAATAGGTTTGGTAGCAATTTGATTAGCGATTGTTTATTTATAACAATTTATTGCAATGAAAATATTCCACTTGAAAATTTCGTCATGTCCCTTTTGGGACACGTGTACCTACGAAGGGTTAGAGTGGCATTTTACTTGAAAAAATTTAGAAAGTACATTTTAGTAAATTTAGGAGAAAATTGGTCAATTTTCATTTACTAATTTATGAATACTCCAATATTTGTATTTGAAGATTTTGAAACTTGATGTTAAATGTAACTGGAAATTATATTATGGTTTGGTAATTTTAGCATCAATTTAGGGAAATTAAGTTACCTACTCTCAGAAAAATTTTCGAGAGAAAATTTCCGCATTGGAGTGAAATTTAACATGAAAAAATGTATAGAGTACATTTTAGTAAATTTAGGAGAACATTTTTCAATTTTCATTTACTAATTTCTAAATACTCCAATACTTGTATCTGAACATTTTGAAAATAATGTTAAATGTAACTAGAAATTCTGTTACGGTTCTGTAATTTTAACATAAATTTAGGGAAATTCAGTTCAGTTTCGTAATTTCAAGATAAGCTTTAGGAAAATTTTGTTGCGCAGTTTCGTAATTTTAATGTAAAATTAGACAAATTCTCAGTTACCTACTCTCTAAAAAATTTTCGAGTGAAAATTTCCGCATCGGAGTGATATTTAACTCCAAATTACATTTCTTGATTCCTTTACAAAAAAGAAATGTAACTGAAGTTTTATACTGTTGAATGTAACTGAATATTCTATTACGGTTTCGTAGTTATAAGGTAAAATTAAGAAACTTCAGTCGCCTACTCTATAAAAGTTTCTACATTAGAGTGAAATTTCACTTGAAAAAATTTAGAGTACATTTTAGTAAATTTAGGAGAAAATTTTTCAATTTTCATATACTAATTTCTGAATACTTCAATACTTGCATCTAAACATTTTGAAATTTGGTGAAAAAATGTTACATCCCAGGTTTCTGAAGCTTTATACTATTAAACGTAACTAAAAATTCTATTACGGTTTCGTAATTTTATGGTAAATTTAGTAAAGTTCAGTACAGTTTCGTAATATCAAATATAGTTTCAAAAATTTCAGTCAATCTTCAGAAAATTTAAGATACATTTTCTTAAAAATATTGTAAATTTCATTTCATTTTTCGCAACATTTGTAATTTCAAAATTTTGTTAAGGTAGTTCGATCACGAAAATTAGACCTCAGGCAAAAATAGATAATTTTGCTTACAAGAATAGCAATATTATTATTGAAGGACTAATTTGAAAGAGAAAAGATTATTTTTCATGAAAAGAATTTGAAATACAAAAAAATAATTTTATTAATAAATGTTATTTTTGCCCAAACTTATTTTCTTGTCGCTTCGAGCCAAATTTTTAAAAATTCTGCGATTTTAATAAATCATGGTTCATTTTTTTAGGAAAAAGATTCTCTACAACTTGACCGTTTCCAATTTTTGAAAATGAACTCTTTAATGGTTGAAATTATAAAAAAATAATTTTTCAAAACAAAATTTTTATAAACAAATTGCTGTATTTGAAAATAATTAATTCAATTTCAAAAATTGGAAACAGTCATGTTGTAGAGAATCTTTTTCCTAAAAAAATGAACCGTGATTTATTAGAATCGCATTATTTTTAAAAATTTGGCTCGAAGCGATAAGAAAATAATTTTGGGAAAAAATAAAATTTATTAATAAAATTATTTTTTCGTGTTTCAAATTTTTTTCATGAAAAATAATCTTTTCTCTTTCAAATTATCCCTTCAATAATAATATTGCTATTCTTGAAAGCAAAATTATCTATTTTTGCCTGAGGACTAATTTTCGTGATCAAACGACCTTAATTCCTGAATATTTCAAAAATGTTTATTTTGAATAAAAATTTAATTTTTGAGATCGCGAGAGTTTATTTGATAAAAAATGTTGTTGAATCACTATTAGAAATGTTCTGAAATTTACGAAATTATTAAGTTACAAATTATTTAATAATATTAATTTTACAATAATTTTAAGAGAAATTAAGATTGACTGAAATTTCCGAAATATTACTTGATATTTCGAAACTTTATTGAATTTTTCTAAATTTATTTAAAAATTACTGCATAAAGCTTCAGTTATACCTGTAACGTAACATTTATTCTTTTTCAGTTTTGGAACTTGTAGACAAAAAAGTATAGGAATATTTAGTAATTTTAACTAAAAAAAATCTTAGTTCCTTCGTTTCTTATTTCGCTCTTGATTTCCATTTCTGATCAGAATTGTAAAGTATTTTCGATGAATATAATTAAATAACGATCTGAAATGCAAATTTTGAAAAATTGTTCTTCAAGGTATCATTTTTTTGAATGAAATAGAACAATCAGACATTTATTATTATTTTTTTTATGGGATTAGTTAATTATATGCTGGTAAAACACTTATAGTTTTCCCAGATTTTCGAAAACGTTATTTAAAAATCTAAAAGGTTATTTATCTAAAAACATCTTAAATTCTAAATTTGCAACTCCTTATGTGATTTGCATGTCCGCTGGATATAATATTACAAATTCAAAGAAGGTTCAAATATTGATTACAAAAGAAATATTTTTTTTCGTCGATTTCATTCAAGAGGAAATAACATTAATTTTCCTTAAAATCATATTTTACGATTTTTTTCATATAATAATTTATCAATTTGTATTCATCTAATATTTTGGAGGTAATAAATTTCCTCCAAGTTTTAATAAAAACCTTTTTATTTTTAAAATATATAATTAGTAAAAAAATGCTTCAAAATTTCAAAGCTAACACAATTTCTATATTTCATAGGAAGTAGAATTAAAATTCAGTAGATTAATGATTTAGGTTTTATATAATTTCCCTTGTTTTTTTAGTCTACGACAGGAACTACGTTTCCTGTGTCTTTTAAAATTTTTTTATTTTATAAGAGATCTTATTTCCTCCAAAGTGGAAAAAAAATTTCAAAATTTTAATATATTTATTTTGAGATCAATGTAAATCAGTTTTTGATTTCAGATTTAGGATCTATTTTAATAATTATTTTATTTTATTAATACATTTATTATTAGTTTGACTACCTGCAGAGTCATTGTATACCAAATTAAACAATAATTCATTAGGTAATTTAGCTTACAGTATAAATCATGCTAGTCATTTGTTGTTTCGTTGTCTATACAGAACAGCACCTGATACTAAGCATAATTCAATTGCGATAATGGATATTGTAGGATTCGTTGCTAATTAAGTTTACAATAGTATATTTATGACTTCCGATTCGATGAAATGAGCATTGTTAAATATAAATTCGTCGAATGCACAAATACTTGTGGATTAGATATACGGATTAACGAGTAAAATATGCCTGATACACACTCTAATTGCCGAGGATAAATTATTATAGTGATTTTAATGTGGATTCCAATCTTTCCGAATAAGCATTATTTGCATATGAATGAAATGTAAAAATTATACCCGATAGTATTTTTTAAAATCTCAATGAATAAAACTCATGCATACTGTATACATAAAAACCCACGAGGATTGGAACAAACTTTAGAAAATATTGAGTATAGTGAAGAAGTTTTAATTGGTCTACTTTCATAACAAAAAAAACCAAGCTAGATGATATTTGTTCTTAAAATGAGTTTTATAAAAGAAGCATATCTCTTGAATGAAAAATTACAAGATAGAAGCAAATTAAAAAATTAACTAAAAATTACAGAGGTGTGAAAAAATGAGTTACTGATCAAGAAACAAGCAAATCACGACTGAATAATTCCTAAAAAGATAGATGACTTTTTCTTTTATCTCATTTAGCGTCTTCCTTCCCTCGAAAACAATTTCTAAATTTGTTCCCCGCTGTTTCATTAAATATAATGGAACACCTTCGCTTTTAAGTTTGTCAAATGACTTTTGCGTTGTTTAAAATGTAATAACACTAATATTAACTTTAAAAAATATATTTTTTTTATAAATGTATTCAATAAATTAGGAGTAAAATTATATAATCAATCATATTCTAATTTCGGTTTCAAATCTTAGAAACTTTCATTTGCATTAATCTTTTAATTAACTGTAATATTTATGTTGAGTTTTGATGGCTGGCATGGGGGCCAATTGTTAGGAAGTGTGTATGATAATACACACAACACATATACATATATAGATATATAGTCTTTGCCTATTTGAATGACGGGAAGTCCTTTAGATTGTGTCCCATACAGACTGAGTTTGACGTCCTCTTGACCGGCTGTTCAAAACTTACATATCAAATGGTAAATCGATGATCTACAATCATGCAGTAATAGTTCATCTACATAATTCAAATTAAACCTCGCATTTCCAGAGTTTATTGTCAATTTTACTGTTCAATAGCTCCTTAATGTATTACGTGCTTCATTAGCTAAGAATATTAAATTTTTTTTTGGAAATTAGATAAATAACCATTTGAATTCTTAAATGACGTTTAAACTGTTTTGAAAATCTGTGAAAATTGTAGGTGTTTCTTCAGGATATAATTAATAAATCCCATGAAAAGCAACATAATAGATGTGTGATAAGTATATGAAAAATATATAAGTATATGAAAATTCCTGAAAAATTTGTTATTAAAAACTTTATTTACTTACTTTTCAGTTAATCTAACAGCAAATTTTTCATTTTTCAGTTGAAAATTACTAAATATTCCTATACATTTTTGTCTACAAGTTCCAAAAATTTTGGTAATTTCAGTCAATCTTTAACAAATTTAATACAAGTTCTCTTAAAAGTATATTGTAAATTTCATATATTTTTCCGTTACATTTATAACTTTGAAATTTTATAAATTTCAGAACATTTCTAATAGTATTTCAACAACATCGATCATCAAATAAACTTTCGCAATCTCAAAAAATAAATCTTCATCCTAAACAAACTCTGTTGGAAATTATATCGTGACATGTTTCCGTACATGCTCCTTGTTACATTGACCCACAGTTATAATTCTGTAATATTTATTTTGGCTTGGGGTCAGCTTAGTTTCTAATTATTTATGTCATCGAGGACATAAACACTAGGAAGGCAAACGTTTCGGCCACAGATGGGGGCCCTCTTCAGTGCCAATTAGCTTAATTGTAACCTTTAAATATTTATTAACTAATACATGCAATTAAGAAATATATGGTATTTTTTGTTTTTTTGTTTTTTTTTTTCTTTTGCTTATTAATTAAAAATAGAGTAAACATGCAGAAAAACTTATGAGTAAGCGAGTTTCTAGGTGTGAAGAACCAGGCCGTTCCAAAAACTGCTCCAACAAGTAATCCTCTCCCACAGGAACCGTGAAAAATGCGGCCGCGGAACGCACTCCCTCAAGGGCACATATATAAACACAATTATTTCAAACCAGAAAGAAACAACACACGGGAGAATATAACGTGGGTCCTTGGTAAAGCACGCACAGCAAACCACACATATGCACGAGCACCAGAAGTAAAGGACACTGAAGTTAAAACAATCAGAACATTGCAATTGGTACAGAAAATTTTTTATTTATTTTCTCAAAAACCACAGAGATGACAGACGGATGTAAGTCCACCACTCTGCCACATGGCTAGAAGAAAACTGATTTGGGAATAACACGTGTTTAGGAAGACAAGTGTTCAGAGTTTGACGTATATGGAGAGCATTCTCCATGATAGGTCAGGTTCCAACACCAAGGGTTATACACAGTCAAAATTTACTTTAATGTCCCCGGCACTTGAGATTTCTATGTGCTCAAGCGTCCAAGGAAAGCAAACCCCTACCAAGTGTTCGAAGAATTCTGTAAGGAAAGGCACTCAATACGGTCCCGGCGTCGTAAAAATTATACACATTTTTGTGGATATAGAAAGTAAAATGCAGCTAAGGTGGAAATTCACGAAAAATTAATTTCCTGGTTTTTCGAAACCTCTGATTCTTAATAACTGGAACCTGGAAAAATACAATATTAAGTTTATAAGTATGATGTCCGAGTTTTTCGGATTATAAGACTGCTGTAAGTGGTAAAATATTACGCGAGCTATTCAAACTCTGATTTGAATAGAGAGATCAATTAATACGGTAGCACTACGGATTCTGAGACTAATAAAAAGCTGCAAAGTGATGCGCGAGCACTTCAGACTCTGACTTTAAGTGAGGTGGCCAAGTAATGCGCGAGTTCTTGGGAGTATGAGAATTTTTATAAAGTGGCCAAGTAATACGCGAGATTTCCGGACTCTGACTTTAAGTAAGGTGGCCAAGTAATGCGTGAATTTTTAGGAGTATAAGAATTTTTCTAAAGTGGCCAAGTAATACGCGAGATTTCCGGACTCTGACTTTAAATAAGGTGGCCAAGTAATGCGCGAATTCTTAGGAGTGGAAGAATTTATATAAAGTGGCCAAGTAATGCGCGAGATTTCCGTACTCTGACTTTAAGTAAGGTGGCCAAGTAATACGCGAGATTTCCGGACTCTGACTTTAAATAAGGTGGCCAAGTAATGCGCGAATTCTTAGGAGTATAAGAATTTTTCTAAAGTGGCCAAGTAATACGCGAGATTTCCGGACTCTGACCTTAAGTAAGGTGGCCAAGTAATGCGCGAGTTCAATGGACCACAGGACTGATATAAATACATAAGTGGTCTCGTAATACGCGAGTTAAACGAAGTCTGTCTTGAAAAGAGTGGCCAAGTAATGCGCGCATTCTTAGGAGTGTAAGAATTGTTATAAAGTGGCCAACTAATACGCGAGATTTCCGGACTCTGACTTAAAGTAAAGTGGCCAAGTAATGCGCGAGTTCTTAGGATTATAAGAATTTTTCTAAAGTGGCCAAGTAATACGCGACTTCATAGGAGTATAAGAATTGTTCTAAAGTGGCCAAGTAGTGCGCGAGATTTCCGGACTCTGACTTTAAGTAAGGTGGCCAAGTAATGCGCGAGTTCTTAGGAGTATAAGAATTTTTATAAGTGGCCAAGTAATACGCGAGTTAAACGAAGTCTGTCTTGAAAAGAGTGGCCAAGTAATGCGCGAATTCTTAGGAGTAAGAGAATTTTTATAAAGTGGCCAAGTAATACGTGAAAATTCCGTACTCTGACTTAAAGTAAAGTGGCCAAGTAATGCGCGAGTTCTTAGGAGTATAAGAATTTTTATAAGTGGCCAAGTAATACGCGAGTTAAACGAAGTCTGTCTTGAAAAGAGTGGCCAAGTAATGCGCGAATTTTTAGGAGTATAAGAATTGTTATAGAGAGGCCAACTAATACGCGAGATTTCCGGACTTTGACTTTAAGTAAGGTGGCCAAGTAATACGCGAGTTCTTAGGAGTATAAGAATTGTTATAAAGTGGCCAACTAATACGCGAGATTTCCGAATTCTGACCTAAATAAGGTAGCCAAGTAATGCGCGAGTTTCAACAAAATCTGGCCCAGATAAAATGGCCAGATGTGAGATCATAAAACCTGAAGGGACGACTGAAATACATGGTGGAGTCCCAATTTCTCGGGTCAGATTTTTTATGACCCTTTTTTAAGTATAGGGTTGTAAATCTTAGAAAGGTTTTCTATGTCAGTTCTAAGATTCACTGCATCGTCCGTACCTGCAATGTGACACATTTCCAACAGTAATCTTTTTTTATAGTGTATTTCGTTAGCTAGGATTTTTGTTCTGTCAAAATCGAAGAAATGGTCTTTCTCAATTGTATGTTTAGTTAGTGCATTTTGTTTATTAGGGCTTTCTCTAATGTTGTTTTTATGTTCTTTTAACCTGTTTTTAAGGAACCTTTTAGTTTGACCTATATAGACGGCTTTGCAATCATTCCCTTTGCAAGGAACGCTGTAGACGATGTTGGACGATAGTTCTTTAGGAATTTTATCTTTGGTTGGCTTGAATATCATTTTTAGATTTTTTTGATTTTTATACGCGGTTTTCAAGTTGTAGCTGTGTAGGATTCCCGATATTTTTTCTGACAGACCTTCGATATAAGGAATGCTAATGAAAGGTTTGATTTCCGCGTTTATGTCGATATGATTGTTGCCTAATCGTGTTTTTTGTTCAAGGGTAAGAAGTCTCTGGTTAATAATGTCTTGTGTGAAACAAGGTGGGTAGTCATTTTCATCTAGTGTATCTGTAATTAATTTAAGGTTGTTTTTTTGAAATTTCTTGTCTGAAAGTAAAATTGCTCTGTCAACCAAGTTGTTAATTACACTTTTTTTTTATATCTAAGGGGGTGGTGGGAGTTGAAGTTAAGGTATCTGCCTGACCAACTAGGCTTTCTATACCAATTGAAAGATAGTTTTTGGTTCTGTTTCCTCGTGATAGAGACGTCTAAGAAATTGATAGCACCACCGACCTCTTTTTCTAGAGTGAATTCAATATTGAGGGGGTTAGTATTGAAAATTTGTAAAATGCGGTCAACATGTGTGTTGGGAACCATGATGAAAATATCGTCAACGTAACGAAAATAGACAGGTACTTCAAAGTCAAGGTTGGAAAGTCTGTCTTTCTCTAGGTCATCCATCACTAAATCAGCAAGGACGGGGGAGAAAGGAGAACCCATTGGTAATCCACGTTTTTGGAAATAAGTTTTGCCATCAAAATTAAAATCTGTGCTGTCTAAGCATAATCGCAACCCTTCTTCGAAATCTCTCCATGGTAATGATACTTTGCGACGAATCTCATCCCATCTACTTTTTACTGCAGAGATAGCTGCTTCCTTGGGTACATTTGTGAAGAGAGAGACTACATCTAATGAGGCCAGAACATAGTTATCCGGGACGTTCACATTTTTAAGTTTTTTAACTAATTCAAAACTGTTGATGATTTTTGATCTAGGTGGGGTAGTGTTTTTGGATATGGTAGAGCTGAAGAATGAAGCTAGATTGTAAGTTGGGCTGCCCACATAGGAAACAATTGGTCTAACAGGAATACTTTCTTTGTGAATTTTGGGTAATCCGTAAAATCTCGAGGGAACGGCATTGGAAGACTTTAAATCCTTAGCTAACAGGTTGTTAATTAGACTCTTGTTTTCCCATGATTTGACTAGAGAATTGACTTTATTTTGTATTTTAGTTGTTGTGTCTTTGGGGCGGACTTGGTATGTGTTCTCGTCTTGTAAAAGGTTTTTAACTTTCTCATTATAATCTGTTCGCGTCAAGGCTACTGTGGTGTTACCTTTGTCTGCCCTGGTAAAAACTATGTCCGGATTATTTTTAACGAAATTTCTAGCTTCTTTGATTTCTTTAACAGGCTGTACGAATTTAGATTTATGCTCGTTGCCACATTTTTTAAAATTATTAACAGCATTTGCGACTTTAAGTCGCATTTCATCATGTGATTCCGGATTAATTTTATTAATGTTAGATTCAATGTCCGCGATGATAGTATAAGTAGGAATTTCCCGTTTTTTAATAGTAACCCCGAAATTTATACCTAAGCTAGCTATTTTTGCGACATTTTCCGGGATTTGATTTCCTGTCAGGTTTTTGAACCACTTTTGGTTGAGTTTGCTGTTTGAAACAGTCTTTTTATTGTAATGTATCGCGTTAATTAGACAATCCAATTTCCTTTTGCACTTTAATTTACTTTCCTCGAATTGGCGCGAGACTTTCCTGGATTCAAATTCAAAAAATCTGTCGAACACGTGGTCTGGAAAAACAGCAAAAATTCTATTTTCAAGATGTCCAACCCGATTCTCGAGATTCCTTAAATGTGCGCATATATCGCGAATCTCGAGATTCAGAATGGACTTCTGAAAGGTGATATGCAAGTTTGAGAAACGTTTACCCATACTTCTGGAATTGAACCCGATGGTTTGAGTTCCAAGTACTTGTAAGTGTTTGGGAACAACTTCAAGTTTCCTACAACGTAATAGAAAAATTCTTTGATTAAAACTTTTTGCAATTTCCAGATTCGATTGAGACCATTTTTTGAGGAGTGATGCCTCCTCATATCCATATCTTTCTTCAATTTGTTTGTAAAAACCCATCCCATTTCTACCCCCTGATTGTTGCCATTTGTAAAATTATATCGTGACATGTTTCCGTACATGCTCCTTGTTACATTGACCCACAGTTATAATTCTGTAATATTTATTTTGGCTTGGGGTCAGCTTAGTTTCTAATTATTTATGTCATCGAGGACATAAACACTAGGAAGGCAAACGTTTCGGCCACAGATGGGGGCCCTCTTCAGTGCCAATTAGCTTAATTGTAACCTTTAAATATTTATTAACTAATACATGCAATTAAGAAATATATGGTATTTTTTGTTTTTTTGTTTTTTTTTTCTTTTGCTTATTAATTAAAAATAGAGTAAACATGCAGAAAAACTTATGAGTAAGCGAGTTTCTAGGTGTGAAGAACCAGGCCGTTCCAAAAACTGCTCCAACAAGTAATCCTCTCCCACAGGAACCGTGAAAAGTGCGGCCGCGGAACGCACTCCCTCAAGGTTTTTACAAACAAATTGAAGAAAGATATGGATATGAGGAGGCATCACTCCTCAAAAAATGGTCTCAATCGAATCTGGAAATTGCAAAAAGTTTTAATCAAAGAATTTTTCTATTACGTTGTAGGAAACTTGAAGTTGTTCCCAAACACTTACAAGTACTTGGAACTCAAACCATCGGGTTCAATTCCAGAAGTATGGGTAAACGTTTCTCAAACTTGCATATCACCTTTCAGAAGTCCATTCTGAATCTCGAGATTCGCGATATATGCGCACATTTAAGGAATCTCGAGAATCGGGTTGGACATCTTGAAAATAGAATTTTTGCTGTTTTTCCAGACCACGTGTTCGACAGATTTTTTGAATTTGAATCCAGGAAAGTCTCGCGCCAATTCGAGGAAAGTAAATTAAAGTGCAAAAGGAAATTGGATTGTCTAATTAACGCGATACATTACAATAAAAAGACTGTTTCAAACAGCAAACTCAACCAAAAGTGGTTCAAAAACCTGACAGGAAATCAAATCCCGGAAAATGTCGCAAAAATAGCTAGCTTAGGTATAAATTTCGGGGTTACTATTAAAAAACGGGAAATTCCTACTTATACTATCATCGCGGACATTGAATCTAACATTAATAAAATTAATCCGGAATCACATGATGAAATGCGACTTAAAGTCGCAAATGCTGTTAATAATTTTAAAAAATGTGGCAACGAGCATAAATCTAAATTCGTACAGCCTGTTAAAGAAATCAAAGAAGCTAGAAATTTCGTTAAAAATAATCCGGACATAGTTTTTACCAGGGCAGACAAAGGTAACACCACAGTAGCCTTGACGCGAACAGATTATAATGAGAAAGTTAAAAACCTTTTACAAGACGAGAACACATACCAAGTCCGCCCCAAAGACACAACAACTAAAATACAAAATAAAGTCAATTCTCTAGTCAAATCATGGGAAAACAAGAGTCTAATTAACAACCTGTTAGCTAAGGATTTAAAGTCTTCCAATGCCGTTCCCTCGAGATTTTACGGATTACCCAAAATTCACAAAGAAAGTATTCCTGTTAGACCAATTGTTTCCTATGTGGGCAGCCCAACTTACAATCTAGCTTCATTCTTCAGCTCTACCATATCCAAAAACACTACCCCACCTAGATCAAAAATCATCAACAGTTTTGAATTAGTTAAAAAACTTAAAAATGTGAACGTCCCGGATAACTATGTTCTGGCCTCATTAGATGTAGTCTCTCTCTTCACAAATGTACCCAAGGAAGCAGCTATCTCTGCAGTAAAAAGTAGATGGGATGAGATTCGTCGCAAAGTATCATTACCATGGAGAGATTTCGAAGAAGGGTTGCGATTATGCTTAGACAGCACAGATTTTAATTTTGATGGCAAAACTTATTTCCAAAAACGTGGATTACCAATGGGTTCTCCTTTCTCCCCCGTCCTTGCTGATTTAGTGATGGATGACCTAGAGAAAGACAGACTTTCCAACCTTGACTTTGAAGTACCTGTCTATTTTCGTTACGTTGACGATATTTTCATCATGGTTCCCAACACACATGTTGACCGCATTTTACAAATTTTCAATACTAACCCCCTCAATATTGAATTCACTCTAGAAAAAGAGGTCGGTGGTGCTATCAATTTCTTAGACGTCTCTATCACGAGGAAACAGAACCAAAAACTATCTTTCAATTGGTATAGAAAGCCTAGTTGGTCAGGCAGATACCTTAACTTCAACTCCCACCACCCCCTTAGATATAAAAAAAGTGTAATTAACAACTTGGTTGACAGAGCAATTTTACTTTCAGACAAGAAATTTCAAAAAAACAACCTTAAATTAATTACAGATACACTAGATGAAAATGACTACCCACCTTGTTTCACACAAGACATTATTAACCAGAGACTTCTTACCCTTGAACAAAAAACACGATTAGGCAACAATCATATCGACATAAACGCGGAAATCAAACCTTTCATTAGCATTCCTTATATCGAAGGTCTGTCAGAAAAATATCGGGAATCCTACACAGCTACAACTTGAAAACCGCGTATAAAAATCAAAAAAATCTAAAAATGATATTCAAGCCAACCAAAGATAAAATTCCTAAAGAACTATCGTCCAACATCGTCTACAGCGTTCCTTGCAAAGGGAATGATTGCAAAGCCGTCTATATAGGTCAAACTAAAAGGTTCCTTAAAAACAGGTTAAAAGAACATAAAAACAACATTAGAGAAAGCCCTAATAAACAAAATGCACTAACTAAACATACAATTGAGAAAGACCATTTCTTCGATTTTGACAGAACAAAAATCCTAGCTAACGAAATACACTATAAAAAAAGATTACTGCTGGAAATGTGTCACATTGCAGGTACGGACGATGCAGTGAATCTTAGAACTGACATAGAAAACCTTTCTAAGATTTACAACCCTATACTTAAAAAAGGGTCATAAAAAATCTGACCCGAGAAATTGGGACTCCACCATGTATTTCAGTCGTCCCTTCAGGTTTTATGATCTCACATCTGGCCATTTTATCTGGGCCAGATTTTGTTGAAACTCGCGCATTACTTGGCTACCTTATTTAGGTCAGAATTCGGAAATCTCGCGTATTAGTTGGCCACTTTATAACAATTCTTATACTCCTAAGCATTCGCGCATTACTTGGCCACCTTACTTTAAGTCAAAGTCCGGAAATCTCGCGTATTAGTTGGCCTCTCTATAACAATTCTTATACTCCTAAAAATTCGCGCATTACTTGGCCACTCTTTTCAAGACAGACTTCGTTTAACTCGCGTATTACTTGGCCACTTATAAAAATTCTTATACTCCTAAGAACTCGCGCATTACTTGGCCACTTTACTTTAAGTCAGAGTACGGAATTTTCACGTATTACTTGGCCACTTTATAAAAATTCTCTTACTCCTAAGAATTCGCGCATTACTTGGCCACTCTTTTCAAGACAGACTTCGTTTAACTCGCGTATTACTTGGCCACTTATAAAAATTCTTATACTCCTAAGAACTCGCGCATTACTTGGCCACTTTACTTTAAGTCAGAGTACGGAATTTTCACGTATTACTTGGCCACTTTATAAAAATTCTCTTACTCCTAAGAATTCGCGCATTACTTGGCCACTCTTTTCAAGACAGACTTCGTTTAACTCGCGTATTACTTGGCCACTTATAAAAATTCTTATACTCCTAAGAACTCGCGCATTACTTGGCCACCTTACTTAAAGTCAGAGTCCGGAAATCTCGCGCACTACTTGGCCACTTTAGAAAAATTCTTATACTCCTATGAATTCGCGTATTACTTGGCCACTTTAGAAAAATTCTTATAATCCTAAGAACTCGCGCATTACTTGGCCACTTTACTTTAAGTCAGAGTCCGGAAATCTCGCGTATTAGTTGGCCACTTTATAACAATTCTTACACTCCTAAGAATGCGCGCATTACTTGGCCACTCTTTTCAAGACAGACTTCGTTTAACTCGCGTATTACGAGACCACTTATGTATTTATATCAGTCCTGTGGTCCATTGAACTCGCGCATTACTTGGCCACCTTACTTAAGGTCAGAGTCCGGAAATCTCGCGTATTACTTGGCCACTTTAGAAAAATTCTTATACTCCTAAGAATTCGCGCATTACTTGGCCACCTTATTTAAAGTCAGAGTCCGGAAATCTCGCGTATTACTTGGCCACTTTAGGAAAATTCTTATAATCCTAAGAACTCGCGCATTACTTGGCCACTTTACTTTAAGTCAGAGTCCGGAAATCTCGCGTATTACTTAGCCACCTTACTTAAAGTCGTAGTACGGAAATCTCGCGCATTACTTGGCCACTTTATATAAATTCTTCCACTCCTAAGAATTCGCGCATTACTTGGCCACCTTACTTTAAGTCAGAGTTAGGAAATATAGCGTATTAGTTGGCCTCTTTATAACAATTCTTATACTCCTAAAAATTCGCGCATTACTTGGCCACCTTATTTAAAGTCAGAGTCCGGAAATCTCGCGTATTAGTTGGCCACTTTAGAAAAATTCTTATACTCCTAAGAATTCGCGCATTACTTGGCCACCTTATTTAAAGTCATAGTACGGAAATCTCGCGCATTACTTGGCCACTTTATAAAAATTCTTACACTCCTAAGAATTCGCGCATTACTTGGCCACTTTACTTTAAGTCAGAGTCCGGAAATCTCGCGTATTAGTTGGCCACTTTATAACAATTCTTATACTCCTAAGAATTCGCGCATTATTGGCCACTCTTTTCAGGACAGGCTTCGTATAACTCGCGTATTACGAGGCCACTGATGTATTTATATCAGTCCTGTGGTCCATTGAACTCGCGCATTACTTGGCCACCTTACTTAAGGTCAGAGTCCGGAAATCTCGCGCATTACTTGGCCACTCTTTTTAAGACAGACTTCGTTTAACTCGCGTATTACTTGGCCACTTGTAAAAATTCTTATACTCCTAAGAACTCGCGCATTACTTGGCCACCTTACTTAAAGTCAGAGTCCGGAAATCTCGCGTACTACTTGGCCACTTTAGAAAAATTCTTATACTCCTATGAATTCGCGTATTACTTGGCCACTTTATAAAAATTCTCTTACTCCTAAGAATTCGCGCATTACTTGGCCACTCTTTTTAAGACAGACTTCGTTTAACTCGCGTATTACTTGGCCACTTGTAAAAATTCTTATACTTCTAAGAACTCGCGCATTACTTGGCCACTTTAGTTCTAGTCAGAGTCCGGAAATCTCGCGTATTAGTTGGCCACTTTATAACAATTCTTATACTCCTAAGAATTCGCGCATTACTTGGCCACTCTTTTCAAGACAGACTTCGTGTAACTCGCGTATTACTTGGCTACTTATAAAAATTCTTATACTCAGAAGAACTCGCGCATTACTTGGCCACCTTACTTAAAGTCAGAGTCCGGAAATTTCGCGCATTATTTGGCCACTCTTTTCAGGACAGGCTTCGTCTAACTCGCGTATTACGGGGCCACTTATGTATATATATCAGTCATGAGGTCCATTGAACTCGCGCATTACTTGGCCACCTTACTTAAGGTCAGAGTCCGGAAATCTCGCGTATTACTTGGCCACTTTAGAAAAATTCTTATACTCCTAAGAATTCGCGCATTACTTGGCCACCTTATTTAAAGTCAGAGTCCGGAAATCTCGCGTATTACTTGGCCACTTTAGAAAAATTCTTATAATCCTAAGAACTCGCGCATTACTTTGCCTCATTACTTTAAGTCAGAGTCCGGAAATCTCGCGTATTAGTTGGCCACTTTATAACAATTCTTATACTCCTAAGAATTCGCGCATTACTTGGCCACCTTACTTAAAGTCAGAGTCCGGAAATCTCGCGTACTACTTGGCCACTTTAGAAAAATTCTTATACTCCTATGAATTCGCGTATTACTTGGCCACTTATAAAAACTCTTATACTCCTAAGAATTCGCGCATTACTTGACCACCTTATTTAAAGTCAGAGTCCGGAAATCTCGCGTATTACTTGGCCACTTTAGAAAAATTCTTAAAATCCTAAGAACTCGCGCATTACTTGGCCACTTTATAAAAATTCTCTTACTCCTAAGAACTCGCGCATTACTTGGCCACTTTACTTTAAGTCAGAGTCCGGAAATCTCGCGTATTAGTTGGCCACTTTATAACAATTCTTATACTCCTAAGAATTCGCGCATTACTTGGCCACTCTTTTCAAGACAGACTTCGTGTAACTCGCGTATTACTTGGCTACTTATAAAAATTCTTATACTCAGAAGAACTCGCGCATTACTTGGCCACCTTACTTAAAGTCAGAGTCCGGAAATTTCGCGCATTATTTGGCCACTCTTTTCAGGACAGGCTTCGTCTAACTCGCGTATTACGGGGCCACTTATGTATATATATCAGTCATGAGGTCCATTGAACTCGCGCATTACTTGGCCACCTTACTTAAGGTCAGAGTCCGGAAATCTCGCGTATTACTTGGCCACTTTAGAAAAATTCTTATACTCCTAAGAATTCGCGCATTACTTGGCCACCTTATTTAAAGTCAGAGTCCGGAAATCTCGCGTATTACTTGGCCACTTTAGAAAAATTCTTAAAATCCTAAGAACTCGCGCATTACTTGGCCACTTTACTTTAAGTCAGAGTCCGGAAATCTCGCGTATTAGTTGGCCACTTTATAACAATTCTTATACTCCTATGAATTCGCGTATTACTTGGCCACTTCATAACAATTCTTATACTCCTAAAAACTCGCGCATTACTTGGCCACCTTACTTAAAGTCAGAGTCCGGAAATCTCGCGTATTACTTGGCCACTTTAGAAAAATTCTTATAATCCTAAGAACTCGCGCATTACTTGGCCACTTTATAAAAATTCTTACACTCCTAAGAACTCGCGCATTACTTGGCCACTTTACTTTAAGTCAGAGTCCGGAAATCTCGCGTATTAGTTGGCCACTTTATAACAATTCTTATACTCCTAAGAACTCGCGCATTACTTGGCCACCTTACTTAAAGTCAGAGTCCGGAAATCTCGCGTACTACTTGGCCACTTTAGAAAAATTCTTATACTCCTATGAATTCGCGTATTACTTGGCCACTTTATAAAAATTCTTATACTCCTAAGAATTCGCGCATTACTTGGCCACCTTATTTAAAGTCAGAGTCCGGAAATCTCGCGTATTACTTGGCCACTTTAGAAAAATTCTTATAATCCTAAGAACTCGCGCATTACTTGGCCACTTTATAAAAATTCTTACACTCCTAAGAACTCGCGCATTACTTGGCCACTTTACTTTAAGTCAGAGTCCGGAAATCTCGCGTATTAGTTGGCCACTTTATAACAATTCTTATACTCCTAAGAACTCGCGCATTACTTGGCCACCTTATTTAAAGTCAGAGTCCGGAAATCTCGCGTATTACTTGGCCACTTTAGAAAAATTCTTATACTGCTAAGAATTCGCTCTTTACTTGGCCACCTTATTTAAAGTCAGAGTCCGGAAATCTCGCGTATTACTTGGCCACTTTAGAAAAATTCTTATAATCCTAAGAACTCGAGCATTACTTGGCCACTTTACTTTAAGTCAGAGTCCGGAAATCTCGCGTATTAGTTGGCCACTTTATAACAATTCTTATACTCCTAAGAATTCGCGCATTACTTGGCCACTATTGTTAAGACAGACTTCGTTTAACTCGCGTATTACTTGGCTACTTATAAAAACTCTTATACTCCTAAGAACTCGCGTATTACTTGGCCACCTTACTTAAAGTCAGAGTCCGGAAATCTCGCGTACTACTTGGCCACTTTAGAAAAATTCTTATACTCCTATGAATTCGCGTATTACTTGGCCACTTTATAAAAATTCTTATACTCCTAAGAATTCGCGCATTACTTGGCCACCTTATTTAAAGTCAGAGTCCGGAAATCTCGCGTATTACTTGGCCACTTTAGAAAAATTCTTATACTCCTAAAAATTCACGCATTACTTGGCCACCTTACTTAAAGTCAGAGTCCGGAAATCTCGCGTATTACTTGGCCACTTTATAAAAATTCTCATACTCCCAAGAACTCGCGCATTACTTGGCCACCTCACTTAAAGTCAGAGTCTGAAGTGCTCGCGCATCACTTTGCAGCTTTTTATTAGTCTCAGAATCCGTAGTGCTACCGTATTAATTGATCTCTCTATTCAAATCAGAGTTTGAATAGCTCGCGTAATATTTTACCACTTACAGCAGTCTTATAATCCGAAAAACTCGGACATCATACTTATAAACTTAATATTGTATTTTTTTTGGTTCCAGTTATTAAGAATCAGAGGTTTCGAAAAACCAGGAAATTAATTTTTCGTGAATTTCCACCTTAGCTGCATTTTACTTTCTATATCCACAAAAATGTGTATAATTTTTACGACGCCGGGACCGTATTGAGTGCCTTTCCTTACAGAATTCTTCGAACACTTGGTAGGGGTTTGCTTTCCTTGGACGCTTGAGCACATAGAAATCTCAAGTGCCGGGGACATTAAAGTAAATTTTGACTGTGTATAACCCTTGGTGTTGGAACCTGACCTATCATGGAGAATGCTCTCCATATACGTCAAACTCTGAACACTTGTCTTCCTAAACACGTGTTATTCCCAAATCAGTTTTCTTCTAGCCATGTGGCAGAGTGGTGGACTTACATCCGTCTGTCATCTCTGTGGTTTTTGAGAAAATAAATAAAAATTTTTCTGTACCAATTGCAATGTTCTGATTGTTTTAACTTCAGTGTCCTTTACTTCTGGTGCTCGTGCATATGTGTGGTTTGCTGTGCGTGCTTTACCAAGGACCCACGTTATATTCTCCCGTGTGTTGTTTCTTTCTGGTTTGAAATAATTGTGTTTATATATGTGCCCTTGAGGGAGTGCGTTCCGCGGCCGCACTTTTCACGGTTCCTGTGGGAGAGGATTACTTGTTGGAGCAGTTTTTGGAACGGCCTGGTTCTTCACACCTAGAAACTCGCTTACTCATAAGTTTTTCTGCATGTTTACTCTATTTTTAATTAATAAGCAAAAGAAAAAAAAAACAAAAAAACAAAAAATACCATATATTTCTTAATTGCATGTATTAGTTAATAAATATTTAAAGGTTACAATTAAGCTAATTGGCACTGAAGAGGGCCCCCATCTGTGGCCGAAACGTTTGCCTTCCTAGTGTTTATGTCCTCGATGACATAAATAATTAGAAACTAAGCTGACCCCAAGCCAAAATAAATATTACAGAATTATAACTGTGGGTCAATGTAACAAGGAGCATGTACGGAAACATGTCACGATATAATTTTACAAATGGCAACAATCAGGGGGGTAGAAATGGGATGGGTTTTTACAAACAAATTGAAGAAAGATATGGATATGAGGAGGCATCACTCCTCAAAAAATGGTCTCAATCGAATCTGGAAATTGCAAAAAGTTTTAATCAAAGAATTTTTCTATTACGTTGTAGGAAACTTGAAGTTGTTCCCAAACACTTACAAGTACTTGGAACTCAAACCATCGGGTTCAATTCCAGAAGTATGGGTAAACGTTTCTCAAACTTGCATATCACCTTTCAGAAGTCCATTCTGAATCTCGAGATTCGCGATATATGCGCACATTTAAGGAATCTCGAGAATCGGGTTGGACATCTTGAAAATAGAATTTTTGCTGTTTTTCCAGACCACGTGTTCGACAGATTTTTTGAATTTGAATCCAGGAAAGTCTCGCGCCAATTCGAGGAAAGTAAATTAAAGTGCAAAAGGAAATTGGATTGTCTAATTAACGCGATACATTACAATAAAAAGACTGTTTCAAACAGCAAACTCAACCAAAAGTGGTTCAAAAACCTGACAGGAAATCAAATCCCGGAAAATGTCGCAAAAATAGCTAGCTTAGGTATAAATTTCGGGGTTACTATTAAAAAACGGGAAATTCCTACTTATACTATCATCGCGGACATTGAATCTAACATTAATAAAATTAATCCGGAATCACATGATGAAATGCGACTTAAAGTCGCAAATGCTGTTAATAATTTTAAAAAATGTGGCAACGAGCATAAATCTAAATTCGTACAGCCTGTTAAAGAAATCAAAGAAGCTAGAAATTTCGTTAAAAATAATCCGGACATAGTTTTTACCAGGGCAGACAAAGGTAACACCACAGTAGCCTTGACGCGAACAGATTATAATGAGAAAGTTAAAAACCTTTTACAAGACGAGAACACATACCAAGTCCGCCCCAAAGACACAACAACTAAAATACAAAATAAAGTCAATTCTCTAGTCAAATCATGGGAAAACAAGAGTCTAATTAACAACCTGTTAGCTAAGGATTTAAAGTCTTCCAATGCCGTTCCCTCGAGATTTTACGGATTACCCAAAATTCACAAAGAAAGTATTCCTGTTAGACCAATTGTTTCCTATGTGGGCAGCCCAACTTACAATCTAGCTTCATTCTTCAGCTCTACCATATCCAAAAACACTACCCCACCTAGATCAAAAATCATCAACAGTTTTGAATTAGTTAAAAAACTTAAAAATGTGAACGTCCCGGATAACTATGTTCTGGCCTCATTAGATGTAGTCTCTCTCTTCACAAATGTACCCAAGGAAGCAGCTATCTCTGCAGTAAAAAGTAGATGGGATGAGATTCGTCGCAAAGTATCATTACCATGGAGAGATTTCGAAGAAGGGTTGCGATTATGCTTAGACAGCACAGATTTTAATTTTGATGGCAAAACTTATTTCCAAAAACGTGGATTACCAATGGGTTCTCCTTTCTCCCCCGTCCTTGCTGATTTAGTGATGGATGACCTAGAGAAAGACAGACTTTCCAACCTTGACTTTGAAGTACCTGTCTATTTTCGTTACGTTGACGATATTTTCATCATGGTTCCCAACACACATGTTGACCGCATTTTACAAATTTTCAATACTAACCCCCTCAATATTGAATTCACTCTAGAAAAAGAGGTCGGTGGTGCTATCAATTTCTTAGACGTCTCTATCACGAGGAAACAGAACCAAAAACTATCTTTCAATTGGTATAGAAAGCCTAGTTGGTCAGGCAGATACCTTAACTTCAACTCCCACCACCCCCTTAGATATAAAAAAAGTGTAATTAACAACTTGGTTGACAGAGCAATTTTACTTTCAGACAAGAAATTTCAAAAAAACAACCTTAAATTAATTACAGATACACTAGATGAAAATGACTACCCACCTTGTTTCACACAAGACATTATTAACCAGAGACTTCTTACCCTTGAACAAAAAACACGATTAGGCAACAATCATATCGACATAAACGCGGAAATCAAACCTTTCATTAGCATTCCTTATATCGAAGGTCTGTCAGAAAAAATATCGGGAATCCTAAACAGCTACAACTTGAAAACCGCGTATAAAAATCAAAAAAATCTAAAAATGATATTCAAGCCAACCAAAGATAAAATTCCTAAAGAACTATCGTCCAACATCGTCTACAGCGTTCCTTGCAAAGGGAATGATTGCAAAGCCGTCTATATAGGTCAAACTAAAAGGTTCCTTAAAAACAGGTTAAAAGAACATAAAAACAACATTAGAGAAAGCCCTAATAAACAAAATGCACTAACTAAACATACAATTGAGAAAGACCATTTCTTCGATTTTGACAGAACAAAAATCCTAGCTAACGAAATACACTATAAAAAAAGATTACTGTTGGAAATGTGTCACATTGCAGGAACGGACGATGCAGTGAATCTTAGAACTGACATAGAAAACCTTTCTAAGATTTACAACCCTATACTTAAAAAAGGGTCATAAAAAATCAGACCCGAGAAATTGGGACTCCACCATGTATCTCAGTCGTCCCTTCAGGTTTTATGATCTCACATCTGGCCATTTTATCTGGGCCAGATTTTGTTGAAACTCGCGCATTACTTGGCTACCTTATTTAGGTCAGAATTCGGAAATTTCGCGTATTAGTTGGCCACTTTATAACAATTCTTATACTCCTAAGCATTCGCGCATTACTTGGCCACCTTACTTTAAGTCAAAGTCCGGAAATCTCGCGTATTAGTTGGCCTCTCTATAACAATTCTTATACTCCTAAAAATTCGCGCATTACTTGGCCACTCTTTTCAAGACAGACTTCGTTTAACTCGCGTATTACTTGGCCACTTATAAAAATTCTTATACTCCTAAGAACTCGCGCATTACTTGGCCACTTTACTTTAAGTCAGAGTACGGAATTTTCACGTATTACTTGGCCACTTTATAAAAATTCTCTTACTCCTAAGAATTCGCGCATTACTTGGCCACTCTTTTCAAGACAGACTTCGTTTAACTCGCGTATTACTTGGCCACTTATAAAAATTCTTATACTCCTAAGAACTCGCGCATTACTTGGCCACCTTACTTAAAGTCAGAGTCCGGAAATCTCGCGCACTACTTGGCCACTTTAGAAAAATTCTTATACTCCTATGAATTCGCGTATTACTTGGCCACTTTAGAAAAATTCTTATAATCCTAAGAACTCGCGCATTACTTGGCCACTTTACTTTAAGTCAGAGTCCGGAAATCTCGCGTATTAGTTGGCCACTTTATAACAATTCTTACACTCCTAAGAATGCGCGCATTACTTGGCCACTCTTTTCAAGACAGACTTCGTTTAACTCGCGTATTACGAGACCACTTATGTATTTATATCAGTCCTGTGGTCCATTGAACTCGCGCATTACTTGGCCACCTTACTTAAGGTCAGAGTCCGGAAATCTCGCGTATTACTTGGCCACTTTAGAAAAATTCTTATACTCCTAAGAATTCGCGCATTACTTGGCCACCTTATTTAAAGTCAGAGTCCGGAAATCTCGCGTATTACTTGGCCACTTTAGGAAAATTCTTATAATCCTAAGAACTCGCGCATTACTTGGCCACTTTACTTTAAGTCAGAGTCCGGAAATCTCGCGTATTACTTAGCCACCTTACTTAAAGTCGTAGTACGGAAATCTCGCGCATTACTTGGCCACTTTATATAAATTCTTCCACTCCTAAGAATTCGCGCATTACTTGGCCACCTTACTTTAAGTCAGAGTTAGGAAATATCGCGTATTAGTTGGCCTCTTTATAACAATTCTTATACTCCTAAAAATTCGCGCATTACTTGGCCACCTTATTTAAAGTCAGAGTCCGGAAATCTCGCGTATTAGTTGGCCACTTTAGAAAAATTCTTATACTCCTAAGAATTCGCGCATTACTTGGCCAACTTATTTAAAGTCAGTGTACGGAAATCTCGCGCATTACTTGGCCACTTTATAAAAATTCTTACACTCCTAAGAATTCGCGCATTACTTGGCCACTTTACTTTAAGTCAGAGTCCGGAAATCTCGCGTATTAGTTGGCCACTTTATAACAATTCTTATACTCCTAAGAATTCGCGCATTACTTGGCCACTCTTTTCAGGACAGACTTCGTTTAACTCGCGTATTACGAGACCACTGATGTATTTATATCAGTCCTGTGGTCCATTGAACTCGCGCATTACTTGGCCACCTTACTTAAGGTCAGAGTCCGGAAATCTCGCGCATTACTTGGCCACTCTTTTTAAGACAGACTTCGTTTAACTCGCGTATTACTTGGCTACTTATAAAAATTCTTATACTCCTAAGAAATCGCGCATTACTTGGCCACCTTACTTAAAGTCAGAGTCCGGAAATCTCGCGTACTACTTGACCACTTTAGAAAAATTCTTATACTCCTATGAATTCGCGTATTACTTGGCCACTTTATAAAAATTCTCTTACTCCTAAGAATTCGCGCATTACTTGGCCACTCTTTTCAAGACAGACTTCGTTTAACTCGCGTATTAGTTGGCCACTTGTAAAAATTCTTATACTTCTAAGAACTCGCGCATTACTTGGCCACTTTAGTTCTAGTCAGAGTCCGGAAATCTCGCGTATTAGTTGGCCACTTTATAACAATTCTTATACTCCTAAGAATTCGCGCATTACTTGGCCACTCTTTTCAAGACAGACTTCGTGTAACTCGCGTATTACTTGGCTACTTATAAAAATTCTTATACTCAGAAGAACTCGCGCATTACTTGGCCACCTTACTTAAAGTCAGAGTCTGGAAATCTCGCGCATTATTTGGCCACTGTTTTCAGGACAGGCTTCGTCTAACTCGCGTATTACGAGGCCACTTATGTATTTATATCAGTCATGAGGTCCATTGAACTCGCGCATTACTTGGCAACCTTACTTAAGGTCAGAGTCCGGAAATCTCGCGTATTACTTGGCCACTTTAGAAAAATTCTTATACTCCTAAGAATTCGCGCATTACTTGGCCACCTTATTTAAAGTCAGAGTCCGGAAATCTCGCGTATTACTTGGCCACTTTAGAAAAATTCTTATAATCCTAAGAACTCGCGCATTACTTTGCCACTTTACTTTAAGTCAGAGTCCGGAAATCTCGCGTATTAGTTGGCCACTTTATAACAATTCTTATACTCCTAAGAATTCGCGCATTACTTGGCCACCTTACTTAAAGTCAGAGTCCGGAAATCTCGCGTACTACTTGGCCACTTTAGAAAAATTCTTATACTCCTATGAATTCGCGTATTACTTGGCCACTTTATAAAAATTCTTATACTCCTAAGAATTCGCGCATTACTTGGCCACCTTATTTAAAGTCAGAGTCCGGAAATCTCGCGTATTACTTGGCCACTTTAGAAAAATTCTTATAATCCTAAGAACTCGCGCATTACTTGGCCACTTTATAAAAATTCTTACACTCCTAAGAACTCGCGCATTACTTGGCCACTTTACTTTAAGTCAGAGTCCGGAAATCTCGCGTATTAGTTGGCCACTTTATAACAATTCTTATACTCCTAAGAATTCGCGCATTACTTGGCCACTCTTTTCAAGACAGACTTCGTGTAACTCGCGTATTACTTGGCTACTTATAAAAATTCTTATACTCAGAAGAACTCGCGCATTACTTGGCCACCTTACTTAAAGTCAGAGTCCGGAAATCTCGCGCATTATTTGGCCACTCTTTTCAGGACAGGCTTCGTCTAACTCGCGTATTACGGGGCCACTTATGTATATATATCAGTCATGAGGTCCATTGAACTCGCGCATTACTTGGCCACCTTACTTAAGGTCAGAGTCCGGAAATCTCGCGTATTACTTGGCCACTTTAGAAAAATTCTTATACTCCTAAGAATTCGCGCATTACTTGGCCACCTTATTTAAAGTCAGAGTCCGGAAATCTCGCGTATTACTTGGCCACTTTAGAAAAATTCTTATAATCCTAAGAATTCGCGCATTACGTTCCCACTTTACTTTAAGTCAGAGTCCGGAAATCTCGCGTATTAGTTGGCCACTTTATAACAATTCTTATACTCCTATGAATTCGCGTATTACTTGGCCACTTTATAACAATTCTTATACTCCTAAAAACTCGCGCATTACTTGGCCACCTTACTTAAAGTCAGAGTCCGGAAATCTCGCGTATTACTTGGCCACTTTAGAAAAATTCTTATAATCCTAAGAACTCGCGCATTACTTGGCCACTTTATAAAAATTCTTACACTCCTAAGAACTCGCGCATTACTTGGCCACTTTACTTTAAGTCAGAGTCCGGAAATCTCGCGTATTAGTTGGCCACTTTATAACAATTCTTATACTCCTAAGAACTCGCGCATTACTTGGCCACCTTACTTAAAGTCAGAGTCCGGAAATCTCGCGTACTACTTGGCCACTTTAGAAAAATTCTTATACTCCTATGAATTCGCGTATTACTTGGCCACTTTATAAAAATTCTTATACTCCTAAGAATTCGCGCATTACTTGGCCACCTTATTTAAAGTCAGAGTCCGGAAATCTCGCGTATTACTTGGCCACTTTAGAAAAATTCTTATAATCCTAAGAACTCGCGCATTACTTGGCCACTTTATAAAAATTCTTACACTCCTAAGAACTCGCGCATTACTTGGCCACTTTACTTTAAGTCAGAGTCCGGAAATCTCGCGTATTAGTTGGCCACTTTATAACAATTCTTATACTCCTAAGAACTCGCGCATTACTTGGCCACCTTATTTAAAGTCAGAGTCCGGAAATCTCGCGTATTACTTGGCCACTTTAGAAAAATTCTTATACTCCTAAGAATTCGCGCATTACTTGGCCACCTTATTTAAAGTCAGAGTCCGGAAATCTCGCGTATTACTTGGCCACTTTAGAAAAATTCTTATAATCCTAAGAACTCGAGCATTACTTGGCCACTTTACTTTAAGTCAGAGTCCGGAAATCTCGCGTATTAGTTGGCCACTTTATAACAATTCTTATACTCCTAAGAATTCGCGCATTACTTGGCCACTTTTTTTAAGACAGACTTCGTTTAACTCGCGTATTACTTGGCTACTTATAAAAACTCTTATACTCCTAAGAACTCGCGTATTACTTGGCCACCTTACTTAAAGTCAGAGTCCGGAAATCTCGCGTACTACTTGGCCACTTTAGAAAAATTCTTATACTCCTATGAATTCGCGTATTACTTGGCCACTTTATAAAAATTCTTATACTCCTAAGAATTCGCGCATTACTTGGCCACCTTATTTAAAGTCAGAGTCCGGAAATCTCGCGTATTACTTGGCCACTTTAGAAAAATTCTTATACTCCTAAAAATTCACGCATTACTTGGCCACCTTACTTAAAGTCAGAGTCCGGAAATCTCGCGTATTACTTGGCCACTTTATAAAAATTCTCATACTCCCAAGAACTCGCGCATTACTTGGCCACCTCACTTAAAGTCAGAGTCTGAAGTGCTCGCGCATCACTTTGCAGCTTTTTATTAGTCTCAGAATCCGTAGTGCTACCGTATTAATTGATCTCTCTATTCAAATCAGAGTTTGAATAGCTCGCGTAATATTTTACCACTTACAGCAGTCTTATAATCCGAAAAACTCGGACATCATACTTATAAACTTAATATTGTATTTTTCCAGGTTCCAGTTATTAAGAATCAGAGGTTTCGAAAAACCAGGAAATTAATTTTTCGTGAATTTCCACCTTAGCTGCATTTTACTTTCTATATCCACAAAAATGTGTATAATTTTTACGACGCCGGGACCGTATTGAGTGCCTTTCCTTACAGAATTCTTCGAACACTTGGTAGGGGTTTGCTTTCCTTGGACGCTTGAGCACATAGAAATCTCAAGTGCCGGGGACATTAAAGTAAATTTTGACTGTGTATAACCCTTGGTGTTGGAACCTGACCTATCATGGAGAATGCTCTCCATATACGTCAAACTCTGAACACTTGTCTTCCTAAACACGTGTTATTCCCAAATCAGTTTTCTTCTAGCCATGTGGCAGAGTGGTGGACTTACATCCGTCTGTCATCTCTGTGGTTTTTGAGAAAATAAATAAAAATTTTTCTGTACCAATTGCAATGTTCTGATTGTTTTAACTTCAGTGTCCTTTACTTCTGGTGCTCGTGCATATGTGTGGTTTGCTGTGCGTGCTTTACCAAGGACCCACGTTATATTCTCCCGTGTGTTGTTTCTTTCTGGTTTGAAATAATTGTGTTTATATATGTGCCCTTGAGGGAGTGCGTTCCGCGGCCGCATTTTTCACGGTTCCTGTGGGAGAGGATTACTTGTTGGAGCAGTTTTTGGAACGGCCTGGTTCTTCACACCTAGAAACTCGCTTACTCATAAGTTTTTCTGCATGTTTACTCTATTTTTAATTAATAAGCAAAAGAAAAAAAAACAAAAAAACAAAAAATACCATATATTTCTTAATTGCATGTATTAGTTAATAAATATTTAAAGGTTACAATTAAGCTAATTGGCACTGAAGAGGGCCCCCATCTGTGGCCGAAACGTTTGCCTTCCTAGTGTTTATGTCCTCGATGACATAAATAATTAGAAACTAAGCTGACCCCAAGCCAAAATAAATATTACAGAATTATAACTGTGGGTCAATGTAACAAGGAGCATGTACGGAAACATGTCACGATATAATTTTACAAATGGCAACAATCAGGGGGTAGAAATGGGATGGGTTTTTACAAACAAATTGAAGAAAGATATGGATATGAGGAGGCATCACTCCTCAAAAAATGGTCTCAATCGAATCTGGAAATTGCAAAAAGTTTTAATCAAAGAATTTTTCTATTACGTTGTAGGAAACTTGAAGTTGTTCCCAAACACTTACAAGTACTTGGAACTCAAACCATCGGGTTCAATTCCAGAAGTATGGGTAAACGTTTCTCAAACTTGCATATCACCTTTCAGAAGTCCATTCTGAATCTCGAGATTCGCGATATATGCGCACATTTAAGGAATCTCGAGAATCGGGTTGGACATCTTGAAAATAGAATTTTTGCTGTTTTTCCAGACCACGTGTTCGACAGATTTTTTGAATTTGAATCCAGGAAAGTCTCGCGCCAATTCGAGGAAAGTAAATTAAAGTGCAAAAGGAAATTGGATTGTCTAATTAACGCGATACATTACAATAAAAAGACTGTTTCAAACAGCAAACTCAACCAAAAGTGGTTCAAAAACCTGACAGGAAATCAAATCCCGGAAAATGTCGCAAAAATAGCTAGCTTAGGTATAAATTTCGGGGTTACTATTAAAAAACGGGAAATTCCTACTTATACTATCATCGCGGACATTGAATCTAACATTAATAAAATTAATCCGGAATCACATGATGAAATGCGACTTAAAGTCGCAAATGCTGTTAATAATTTTAAAAAATGTGGCAACGAGCATAAATCTAAATTCGTACAGCCTGTTAAAGAAATCAAAGAAGCTAGAAATTTCGTTAAAAATAATCCGGACATAGTTTTTACCAGGGCAGACAAAGGTAACACCACAGTAGCCTTGACGCGAACAGATTATAATGAGAAAGTTAAAAACCTTTTACAAGACGAGAACACATACCAAGTCCGCCCCAAAGACACAACAACTAAAATACAAAATAAAGTCAATTCTCTAGTCAAATCATGGGAAAACAAGAGTCTAATTAACAACCTGTTAGCTAAGGATTTAAAGTCTTCCAATGCCGTTCCCTCGAGATTTTACGGATTACCCAAAATTCACAAAGAAAGTATTCCTGTTAGACCAATTGTTTCCTATGTGGGCAGCCCAACTTACAATCTAGCTTCATTCTTCAGCTCTACCATATCCAAAAACACTACCCCACCTAGATCAAAAATCATCAACAGTTTTGAATTAGTTAAAAAACTTAAAAATGTGAACGTCCCGGATAACTATGTTCTGGCCTCATTAGATGTAGTCTCTCTCTTCACAAATGTACCCAAGGAAGCAGCTATCTCTGCAGTAAAAAGTAGATGGGATGAGATTCGTCGCAAAGTATCATTACCATGGAGAGATTTCGAAGAAGGGTTGCGATTATGCTTAGACAGCACAGATTTTAATTTTGATGGCAAAACTTATTTCCAAAAACGTGGATTACCAATGGGTTCTCCTTTCTCCCCCGTCCTTGCTGATTTAGTGATGGATGACCTAGAGAAAGACAGACTTTCCAACCTTGACTTTGAAGTACCTGTCTATTTTCGTTACGTTGACGATATTTTCATCATGGTTCCCAACACACATGTTGACCGCATTTTACAAATTTTCAATACTAACCCCCTCAATATTGAATTCACTCTAGAAAAAGAGGTCGGTGGTGCTATCAATTTCTTAGACGTCTCTATCACGAGGAAACAGAACCAAAAACTATCTTTCAATTGGTATAGAAAGCCTAGTTGGTCAGGCAGATACCTTAACTTCAACTCCCACCACCCCCTTAGATATAAAAAAAGTGTAATTAACAACTTGGTTGACAGAGCAATTTTACTTTCAGACAAGAAATTTCAAAAAAACAACCTTAAATTAATTACAGATACACTAGATGAAAATGACTACCCACCTTGTTTCACACAAGACATTATTAACCAGAGACTTCTTACCCTTGAACAAAAAACACGATTAGGCAACAATCATATCGACATAAACGCGGAAATCAAACCTTTCATTAGCATTCCTTATATCGAAGGTCTGTCAGAAAAAATATCGGGAATCCTAAACAGCTACAACTTGAAAACCGCGTATAAAAATCAAAAAAATCTAAAAATGATATTCAAGCCAACCAAAGATAAAATTCCTAAAGAACTATCGTCCAACATCGTCTACAGCGTTCCTTGCAAAGGGAATGATTGCAAAGCCGTCTATATAGGTCAAACTAAAAGGTTCCTTAAAAACAGGTTAAAAGAACATAAAAACAACATTAGAGAAAGCCCTAATAAACAAAATGCACTAACTAAACATACAATTGAGAAAGACCATTTCTTCGATTTTGACAGAACAAAAATCCTAGCTAACGAAATACACTATAAAAAAAGATTACTGTTGGAAATGTGTCACATTGCAGGAACGGACGATGCAGTGAATCTTAGAACTGACATAGAAAACCTTTCTAAGATTTACAACCCTATACTTAAAAAAGGGTCATAAAAAATCTGACCCGAGAAATTGGGACTCCACCATGTATTTCAGTCGTCCCTTCAGGTTTTATGATCTCACATCTGGCCATTTTATCTGGGCCAGATTTTGTTGAAACTCGCGCATTACTTGGCTACCTTATTTAGGTCAGAATTCGGAAATCTCGCGTATTAGTTGGCCACTTTATAACAATTCTTATACTCCTAAGCATTCGCGCATTACTTGGCCACCTTACTTTAAGTCAAAGTCCGGAAATCTCGCGTATTAGTTGGCCTCTCTATAACAATTCTTATACTCCTAAAAATTCGCGCATTACTTGGCCACTCTTTTCAAGACAGACTTCGTTTAACTCGCGTATTACTTGGCCACTTATAAAAATTCTTATACTCCTAAGAACTCGCGCATTACTTGGCCACTTTACTTTAAGTCAGAGTACGGAATTTTCACGTATTACTTGGCCACTTTATAAAAATTCTCTTACTCCTAAGAATTCGCGCATTACTTGGCCACTCTTTTCAAGACAGACTTCGTTTAACTCGCGTATTACTTGGCCACTTATAAAAATTCTTATACTCCTAAGAACTCGCGCATTACTTGGCCACCTTACTTAAAGTCAGAGTCCGGAAATCTCGCGCACTACTTGGCCACTTTAGAAAAATTCTTATACTCCTATGAATTCGCGTATTACTTGGCCACTTTAGAAAAATTCTTATAATCCTAAGAACTCGCGCATTACTTGGCCACTTTACTTTAAGTCAGAGTCCGGAAATCTCGCGTATTAGTTGGCCACTTTATAACAATTCTTACACTCCTAAGAATGCGCGCATTACTTGGCCACTCTTTTCAAGACAGACTTCGTTTAACTCGCGTATTACGAGACCACTTATGTATTTATATCAGTCCTGTGGTCCATTGAACTCGCGCATTACTTGGCCACCTTACTTAAGGTCAGAGTCCGGAAATCTCGCGTATTACTTGGCCACTTTAGAAAAATTCTTATACTCCTAAGAATTCGCGCATTACTTGGCCACCTTATTTAAAGTCAGAGTCCGGAAATCTCGCGTATTACTTGGCCACTTTAGGAAAATTCTTATAATCCTAAGAACTCGCGCATTACTTGGCCACTTTACTTTAAGTCAGAGTCCGGAAATCTCGCGTATTACTTAGCCACCTTACTTAAAGTCGTAGTACGGAAATCTCGCGCATTACTTGGCCACTTTATATAAATTCTTCCACTCCTAAGAATTCGCGCATTACTTGGCCACTTTACTTTAAGTCAGAGTCCGGAAATATCGCGTATTAGTTGGCCTCTTTATAACAATTCTTATACTCCTAAAAATTCGCGCATTACTTGGCCACCTTATTTAAAGTCAGAGTCCGGAAATCTCGCGTATTAGTTGGCCACTTTAGAAAAATTCTTATACTCCTAAGAATTCGCGCATTACTTGGCCACCTTATTTAAAGTCATAGTACGGAAATCTCGCGCATTACTTGGCCACTTTATAAAAATTCTTACACTCCTAAGAATTCGCGCATTACTTGGCCACTTTACTTTAAGTCAGAGTCCGGAAATCTCGCGTATTAGTTGGCCACTTTATAACAATTCTTATACTCCTAAGAATTCGCGCATTATTTGGCCACTCTTTTCAGGACAGGCTTCGTTTAACTCGCGTATTACGAGGCCACTTATGTATTTATATCAGTCCTGTGGTCCATTGAACTCGCGCATTACTTGGCCACCTTATTTAAAGTCAGAGTACGGAAATCTCGCGCATTACTTGGCCACTTTATAAAAATTCTTACACTCCTAAGAATTCGCGCATTACTTGGCCACTTTACTTTCAGTCAGAGTCCGGAAATCTCGCGTATTAGTTGGCAACTTTATAAAAATTCTTACACTCCTAAGAACTCGCGCATTACTTGGCCACTTTACTTTAAGTCAGAGTCCGGAAATCTCGCGTATTAGTTGGCCACTTTATAACAATTCTTATACTCCTAAGAATTCGCGCATTACTTGGCCACTCTTTTCAAGACAGACTTCGTGTAACTCGCGTATTACTTGGCTACTTATAAAAATTCTTATACTCAGAAGAACTCGCGCATTACTTGGCCACCTTACTTAAAGTCAGAGTCCGGAAATCTCGCGCATTATTTGGCCACTCTTTTCAGGACAGGCTTCGTCTAACTCGCGTATTACGGGGCCACTTATGTATATATATCAGTCATGAGGTCCATTGAACTCGCGCATTACTTGGCCACCTTACTTAAGGTCAGAGTCCGGAAATCTCGCGTATTACTTGGCCACTTTAGAAAAATTCTTATACTCCTAAGAATTCGCGCATTACTTGGCCACCTTATTTAAAGTCAGAGTCCGGAAATCTCGCGTATTACTTGGCCACTTTAGAAAAATTCTTATAATCCTAAGAACTCGCGCATTACTTGGCCACTTTACTTTAAGTCAGAGTCCGGAAATCTCGCGTATTAGTTGGCCACTTTATAACAATTCTTATACTCCTATGAATTCGCGTATTACTTGGCCACTTTATAAAAATTCTTATACTCCTAAGAATTCGCGCATTACTTGGCCACCTTATTTAAAGTCAGAGTCCGGAAATCTCGCGTATTACTTGGCCACTTTAGAAAAATTCTTATAATCCTAAGAACTCGCGCATTACTTGGCCACTTTATAAAAATTCTTACACTCCTAAGAACTCGCGCATTACTTGGCCACTTTACTTTAAGTCAGAGTCCGGAAATCTCGCGTATTAGTTGGCCACTTTATAACAATTCTTATACTCCTAAGAACTCGCGCATTACTTGGCCACCTTACTTAAAGTCAGAGTCCGGAAATCTCGCGTACTACTTGGCCACTTTAGAAAAATTCTTATACTCCTATGAATTCGCGTATTACTTGGCCACTTTATAAAAATTCTTATACTCCTAAGAATTCGCGCATTACTTGGCCACCTTATTTAAAGTCAGAGTCCGGAAATCTCGCGTATTACTTGGCCACTTTAGAAAAATTCTTATAATCCTAAGAACTCGCGCATTACTTGGCCACTTTATAAAAATTCTTACACTCCTAAGAACTCGCGCATTACTTGGCCACTTTACTTTAAGTCAGAGTCCGGAAATCTCGCGTATTAGTTGGCCACTTTATAACAATTCTTATACTCCTAAGAACTCGCGCATTACTTGGCCACCTTATTTAAAGTCAGAGTCCGGAAATCTCGCGTATTACTTGGCCACTTTAGAAAAATTCTTATACTGCTAAGAATTCGCGCATTACTTGGCCACCTTATTTAAAGTCAGAGTCCGGAAATCTCGCGTATTACTTGGCCACTTTAGAAAAATTCTTATAATCCTAAGAACTCGAGCATTACTTGGCCACTTTACTTTAAGTCAGAGTCCGGAAATCTCGCGTATTAGTTGGCCACTTTATAACAATTCTTATACTCCTAAGAATTCGCGCATTACTTGGCCACTGTATTTAAGACAGACTTCGTTTAACTCGCGTATTACTTGGATAATTATAAAAACTCTTATACTCCTAAGAACTCGCGTATTACTTGGCCACCTTACTTAAAGTCAGAGTCCGGAAATCTCGCGTACTACTTGGCCACTTTAGAAAAATTCTTATACTCCTATGAATTCGCGTATTACTTGGCCACTTTATAAAAATTCTTATACTCCTAAGAATTCGCGCATTACTTGGCCACCTTATTTAAAGTCAGAGTCCGGAAATCTCGCGTATTACTTGGCCACTTTAGAAAAATTCTTATACTCCTAAAAATTCACGCATTACTTGGCCACCTTACTTAAAGTCAGAGTCCGGAAATCTCGCGTATTACTTGGCCACTTTATAAAAATTCTCATACTCCCAAGAACTCGCGCATTACTTGGCCACCTCACTTAAAGTCAGAGTCTGAAGTGCTCGCGCATCACTTTGCAGCTTTTTATTAGTCTCAGAATCCGTAGTGCTACCGTATTAATTGATCTCTCTATTCAAATCAGAGTTTGAATAGCTCGCGTAATATTTTACCACTTACAGCAGTCTTATAATCCGAAAAACTCGGACATCATACTTATAAACTTAATATTGTATTTTTACTGGTTCCAGTTATTAAGAATCAGAGGTTTCGAAAAACCAGGAAATTAATTTTTCGTGAATTTCCACCTTAGCTGCATTTTACTTTCTATATCCACAAAAATGTGTATAATTTTTACGACGCCGGGACCGTATTGAGTGCCTTTCCTTACAGAATTCTTCGAACACTTGGTAGGGGTTTGCTTTCCTTGGACGCTTGAGCACATAGAAATCTCAAGTGCCGGGGACATTAAAGTAAATTTTGACTGTGTATAACCCTTGGTGTTGGAACCTGACCTATCATGGAGAATGCTCTCCATATACGTCAAACTCTGAACACTTGTCTTCCTAAACACGTGTTATTCCCAAATCAGTTTTCTTCTAGCCATGTGGCAGAGTGGTGGACTTACATCCGTCTGTCATCTCTGTGGTTTTTGAGAAAATAAATAAAAATTTTTCTGTACCAATTGCAATGTTCTGATTGTTTTAACTTCAGTGTCCTTTACTTCTGGTGCTCGTGCATATGTGTGGTTTGCTGTGCGTGCTTTACCAAGGACCCACGTTATATTCTCCCGTGTGTTGTTTCTTTCTGGTTTGAAATAATTGTGTTTATATATGTGCCCTTGAGGGAGTGCGTTCCGCGGCCGCACTTTTCACGGTTCCTGTGGGAGAGGATTACTTGTTGGAGCAGTTTTTGGAACGGCCTGGTTCTTCACACCTAGAAACTCGCTTACTCATAAGTTTTTCTGCATGTTTACTCTATTTTTAATTAATAAGCAAAAGAAAAAAAAAACAAAAAAACAAAAAATACCATATATTTCTTAATTGCATGTATTAGTTAATAAATATTTAAAGGTTACAATTAAGCTAATTGGCACTGAAGAGGGCCCCCATCTGTGGCCGAAACGTTTGCCTTCCTAGTGTTTATGTCCTCGATGACATAAATAATTAGAAACTAAGCTGACCCCAAGCCAAAATAAATATTACAGAATTATAACTGTGGGTCAATGTAACAAGGAGCATGTACGGAAACATGTCACGATATAATTTTACAAATGGCAACAATCAGGGGGGTAGAAATGGGATGGGTTTTTACAAACAAATTGAAGAAAGATATGGATATGAGGAGGCATCACTCCTCAAAAAATGGTCTCAATCGAATCTGGAAATTGCAAAAAGTTTTAATCAAAGAATTTTTCTATTACGTTGTAGGAAACTTGAAGTTGTTCCCAAACACTTACAAGTACTTGGAACTCAAACCATCGGGTTCAATTCCAGAAGTATGGGTAAACGTTTCTCAAACTTGCATATCACCTTTCAGAAGTCCATTCTGAATCTCGAGATTCGCGATATATGCGCACATTTAAGGAATCTCGAGAATCGGGTTGGACATCTTGAAAATAGAATTTTTGCTGTTTTTCCAGACCACGTGTTCGACAGATTTTTTGAATTTGAATCCAGGAAAGTCTCGCGCCAATTCGAGGAAAGTAAATTAAAGTGCAAAAGGAAATTGGATTGTCTAATTAACGCGATACATTACAATAAAAAGACTGTTTCAAACAGCAAACTCAACCAAAAGTGGTTCAAAAACCTGACAGGAAATCAAATCCCGGAAAATGTCGCAAAAATAGCTAGCTTAGGTATAAATTTCGGGGTTACTATTAAAAAACGGGAAATTCCTACTTATACTATCATCGCGGACATTGAATCTAACATTAATAAAATTAATCCGGAATCACATGATGAAATGCGACTTAAAGTCGCAAATGCTGTTAATAATTTTAAAAAATGTGGCAACGAGCATAAATCTAAATTCGTACAGCCTGTTAAAGAAATCAAAGAAGCTAGAAATTTCGTTAAAAATAATCCGGACATAGTTTTTACCAGGGCAGACAAAGGTAACACCACAGTAGCCTTGACGCGAACAGATTATAATGAGAAAGTTAAAAACCTTTTACAAGACGAGAACACATACCAAGTCCGCCCCAAAGACACAACAACTAAAATACAAAATAAAGTCAATTCTCTAGTCAAATCATGGGAAAACAAGAGTCTAATTAACAACCTGTTAGCTAAGGATTTAAAGTCTTCCAATGCCGTTCCCTCGAGATTTTACGGATTACCCAAAATTCACAAAGAAAGTATTCCTGTTAGACCAATTGTTTCCTATGTGGGCAGCCCAACTTACAATCTAGCTTCATTCTTCAGCTCTACCATATCCAAAAACACTACCCCACCTAGATCAAAAATCATCAACAGTTTTGAATTAGTTAAAAAACTTAAAAATGTGAACGTCCCGGATAACTATGTTCTGGCCTCATTAGATGTAGTCTCTCTCTTCACAAATGTACCCAAGGAAGCAGCTATCTCTGCAGTAAAAAGTAGATGGGATGAGATTCGTCGCAAAGTATCATTACCATGGAGAGATTTCGAAGAAGGGTTGCGATTATGCTTAGACAGCACAGATTTTAATTTTGATGGCAAAACTTATTTCCAAAAACGTGGATTACCAATGGGTTCTCCTTTCTCCCCCGTCCTTGCTGATTTAGTGATGGATGACCTAGAGAAAGACAGACTTTCCAACCTTGACTTTGAAGTACCTGTCTATTTTCGTTACGTTGACGATATTTTCATCATGGTTCCCAACACACATGTTGACCGCATTTTACAAATTTTCAATACTAACCCCCTCAATATTGAATTCACTCTAGAAAAAGAGGTCGGTGGTGCTATCAATTTCTTAGACGTCTCTATCACGAGGAAACAGAACCAAAAACTATCTTTCAATTGGTATAGAAAGCCTAGTTGGTCAGGCAGATACCTTAACTTCAACTCCCACCACCCCCTTAGATATAAAAAAAGTGTAATTAACAACTTGGTTGACAGAGCAATTTTACTTTCAGACAAGAAATTTCAAAAAAACAACCTTAAATTAATTACAGATACACTAGATGAAAATGACTACCCACCTTGTTTCACACAAGACATTATTAACCAGAGACTTCTTACCCTTGAACAAAAAACACGATTAGGCAACAATCATATCGACATAAACGCGGAAATCAAACCTTTCATTAGCATTCCTTATATCGAAGGTCTGTCAGAAAAAATATCGGGAATCCTAAACAGCTACAACTTGAAAACCGCGTATAAAAATCAAAAAAATCTAAAAATGATATTCAAGCCAACCAAAGATAAAATTCCTAAAGAACTATCGTCCAACATCGTCTACAGCGTTCCTTGCAAAGGGAATGATTGCAAAGCCGTCTATATAGGTCAAACTAAAAGGTTCCTTAAAAACAGGTTAAAAGAACATAAAAACAACATTAGAGAAAGCCCTAATAAACAAAATGCACTAACTAAACATACAATTGAGAAAGACCATTTCTTCGATTTTGACAGAACAAAAATCCTAGCTAACGAAATACACTATAAAAAAAGATTACTGTTGGAAATGTGTCACATTGCAGGAACGGACGATGCAGTGAATCTTAGAACTGACATAGAAAACCTTTCTAAGATTTACAACCCTATACTTAAAAAAGGGTCATAAAAAATCAGACCTGAGAAATTGGGACTCCACCATGTATTTCAGTCGTCCCTTCAGGTTTTATGATCTCACATCTGGCCATTTTATCTGGGCCAGATTTTGTTGAAACTCGCGCATTACTTGGCTACCTTATTTAGGTCAGAATTCGGAAATCTCGCGTATTAGTTGGCCACTTTATAACAATTCTTATACTCCTAAGCATTCGCGCATTACTTGGCCACCTTACTTTAAGTCAAAGTCCGGAAATCTCGCGTATTAGTTGGCCTCTCTATAACAATTCTTATACTCCTAAAAATTCGCGCATTACTTGGCCACTCTTTTCAAGACAGTCTTCGTTTAACTCGCGTATTACTTGGCCACTTATAAAAATTCTTATACTCCTAAGAACTCGCGCATTACTTGGCCACTTTACTTTAAGTCAGAGTACGGAATTTTCACGTATTACTTGGCCACTTTATAAAAATTCTCTTACTCCTAAGAATTCGCGCATTACTTGGCCACTCTTTTCAAGACAGACTTCGTTTAACTCGCGTATTACTTGGCCACTTATAAAAATTCTTATACTCCTAAGAACTCGCGCATTACTTGGCCACCTTACTTAAAGTCAGAGTCCGGAAATCTCGCGCACTACTTGGCCACTTTAGAAAAATTCTTATACTCCTATGAATTCGCGTATTACTTGGCCACTTTAGAAAAATTCTTATAATCCTAAGAACTCGCGCATTACTTGGCCACTTTACTTTAAGTCAGAGTCCGGAAATCTCGCGTATTAGTTGGCCACTTTATAACAATTCTTACACTCCTAAGAATGCGCGCATTACTTGGCCACTCTTTTCAAGACAGACTTCGTTTAACTCGCGTATTACGAGACCACTTATGTATTTATATCAGTCCTGTGGTCCATTGAACTCGCGCATTACTTGGCCACCTTACTTAAGGTCAGAGTCCGGAAATCTCGCGTATTACTTGGCCACTTTAGAAAAATTCTTATACTCCTAAGAATTCGCGCATTACTTGGCCACCTTATTTAAAGTCAGAGTCCGGAAATCTCGCGTATTACTTGGCCACTTTAGGAAAATTCTTATAATCCTAAGAACTCGCGCATTACTTGGCCACTTTACTTTAAGTCAGAGTCCGGAAATCTCGCGTATTACTTAGCCACCTTACTTAAAGTCGTAGTACGGAAATCTCGCGCATTACTTGGCCACTTTATATAAATTCTTCCACTCCTAAGAATTCGCGCATTACTTGGCCACTTTACTTTAAGTCAGAGTCCGGAAATCTCGCGTATTAGTTGGCCTCTTTATAACAATTCTTATACTCCTAAAAATTCGCGCATTACTTGGCCACCTTATTTAAAGTCAGAGTCCGGAAATCTCGCGTATTAGTTGGCCACTTTAGAAAAATTCTTATACTCCTAAGAATTCGCGCATTACTTGGCCACCTTATTTAAAGTCATAGTACGGAAATCTCGCGCATTACTTGGCCACTTTATATAAATTCTTACACTCCTAAGAATTCGCGCATTACTTGGCCACTTTACTTTAAGTCAGAGTCCGGAAATCTCGCGTATTAGTTGGCCACTTTATAACAATTCTTATACTCCTAAGAATTCGCGCATTATTTGGCCACTCTTTTCAGGACAGACTTCGTTTAACTCGCGTATTACGAGACCACTTATGTATTTATATCAGTCCTGTGGTCCATTGAACTCGCGCATTACTTGGCCACCTTACTTAAGGTCAGAGTCCGGAAATCTCGCGCATTACTTGGCCACTCTTTTTAAGACAGACTTCGTTTAACTCGCGTATTACTTGGCTACTTATAAAAATTCTTATACTCCTAAGAACTCGCGCATTACTTGGCCACCTTACTTAAAGTCAGAGTCCGGAAATCTCGCGTACTACTTGGCCACTTTAGAAAAATTCTTATACTCCTATGAATTCGCGTATTACTTGGCCACTTTATAAAAATTCTCTTACTCCTAAGAATTCGCGCATTACTTGGCCACTCTTTTCAAGACAGACTTCGTTTAACTCGCGTATTAGTTGGCCACTTGTAAAAATTCTTATACTTCTAAGAACTCGCGCATTACTTGGCCACTTTAGTTCTAGTCAGAGTCCGGAAATCTCGCGTATTAGTTGGCCACTTTATAACAATTCTTATACTCCTAAGAATTCGCGCATTACTTGGCCACTCTTTTCAAGACAGACTTCGTGTAACTCGCGTATTACTTGGCTACTTATAAAAATTCTTATACTCAGAAGAACTCGCGCATTACTTGGCCACCTTACTTAAAGTCAGAGTCCGGAAATTTCGCGCATTATTTGGCCACTCTTTTCAGGACAGGCTTCGTCTAACTCGCGTATTACGCGGCCACTTATGTATTTATATCAGTCCTGAGGTCCATTGAACTCGCGCATTACTTGGCCACCTTACTTAATGTCAGAGTCCGGAAATCTCGCGTATTACTTGGCCACTTTAGAAAAATTCTTATACTCCTAAGAATTCGCGCATTACTTGGCCACCTTATTTAAAGTCAGAGTCCGGAAATCTCGCGTATTACTTGGCCACTTTAGAAAAATTCTTATAATCCTAAGAACTCGCGCATTACTTGGCCACTTTACTTTAAGTCAGAGTCCGGAAATCTCGCGTATTAGTTGGCCACTTTATAACAATTCTTATACTCCTAAGAATTCGCGCATTACTTGGCCACCTTACTTAAAGTCAGAGTCCGGAAATCTCGCGTACTACTTGGCCACTTTAGAAAAATTCTTATACTCCTATGAATTCGCGTATTACTTGGCCACTTTATAAAAATTCTTATACTCCTAAGAATTCGCGCATTACTTGGCCACCTTATTTAAAGTCAGAGTCCGGAAATCTCGCGTATTACTTGGCCACTTTAGAAAAATTCTTATAATCCTAAGAACTCGCGCATTACTTGGCCACTTTATAAAAATTCTTACACTCCTAAGAACTCGCGCATTACTTGGCCACTTTACTTTAAGTCAGAGTCCGGAAATCTCGCGTATTAGTTGGCCACTTTATAACAATTCTTATACTCCTAAGAATTCGCGCATTACTTGGCCACTCTTTTCAAGACAGACTTCGTGTAACTCGCGTATTACTTGGCTACTTATAAAAATTCTTATACTCAGAAGAACTCGCGCATTACTTGGCCACCTTACTTAAAGTCAGAGTCCGGAAATCTCGCGCATTATTTGGCCACTCTTTTCAGGACAGGCTTCGTCTAACTCGCGTATTACGGGGCCACTTATGTATATATATCAGTCATGAGGTCCATTGAACTCGCGCATTACTTGGCCACCTTACTTAAGGTCAGAGTCCGGAAATCTCGCGTATTACTTGGCCACTTTAGAAAAATTCTTATACTCCTAAGAATTCGCGCATTACTTGGCCACCTTATTTAAAGTCAGAGTCCGGAAATCTCGCGTATTACTTGGCCACTTTAGAAAAATTCTTATAATCCTAAGAACTCGCGCATTACTTGGCCACTTTACTTTAAGTCAGAGTCCGGAAATCTCGCGTATTAGTTGGCCACTTTATAACAATTCTTATACTCCTATGAATTCGCGTATTACTTGGCCACTTTATAACAATTCTTATACTCCTAAGAATTCGCGCATTACTTGGCCACCTTACTTAAAGTCAGAGTCCGGAAATCTCGCGTATTACTTGGCCACTTTAGAAAAATTCTTATAATCCTAAGAACTCGCGCATTACTTGGCCACTTTATAAAAATTCTTACACTCCTAAGAACTCGCTCATTACTTGGCCACTTTACTTTAAGTCAGAGTCCGGAAATCTCGCGTATTAGTTGGCCACTTTATAACAATTCTTATACTCCTAAGAACTCGCGCATTACTTGGCCACCTTACTTAAAGTCAGAGTCCGGAAATCTCGCGTACTACTTGGCCACTTTAGAAAAATTCTTATACTCCTATGAATTCGCGTATTACTTGGCCACTTTATAAAAATTCTTATACTCCTAAGAATTTGCGCATTACTTGGCCACCTTATTTAAAGTCAGAGTCCGGAAATCTCGCGTATTACTTGGCCACTTTAGAAAAATTCTTATAATCCTAAGAACTCGCGCATTACTTGGCCACTTTATAAAAATTCTTACACTCCTAAGAACTCGCGCATTACTTGGCCACTTTACTTTAAGTCAGAGTCCGGAAATCTCGCGTATTAGTTGGCCACTTTATAACAATTCTTATACTCCTAAGAACTCGCGCATTACTTGGCCACCTTATTTAAAGTCAGAGTCCGGAAATCTCGCGTATTACTTGGCCACTTTAGAAAAATTCTTATACTCCTAAGAATTCGCGCATTACTTGGCCACCTTATTTAAAGTCAGAGTCCGGAAATCTCGCGTATTACTTGGCCACTTTAGAAAAATTCTTATAATCCTAAGAACTCGAGCATTACTTGGCCACTTTACTTTAAGTCAGAGTCCGGAAATCTCGCGTATTAGTTGGCCACTTTATAACAATTCTTATACTCCTAAGAATTCGCGCATTACTTGGCCACTCTTTTTAAGACAGACTTCGTTTAACTCGCGTATTACTTGGCTACTTATAAAAACTCTTATACTCCTAAGAACTCGCGTATTACTTGGCCACCTTACTTAAAGTCAGAGTCCGGAAATCTCGCGTACTACTTGGCCACTTTAGAAAAATTCTTATACTCCTATGAATTCGCGTATTACTTGGCCACTTTATAAAAATTCTTATACTCCTAAGAATTCGCGCATTACTTGGCCACCTTATTTAAAGTCAGAGTCCGGAAATCTCGCGTATTACTTGGCCACTTTAGAAAAATTCTTATACTCCTAAAAATTCACGCATTACTTGGCCACCTTACTTAAAGTCAGAGTCCGGAAATCTCGCGTATTACTTGGCCACTTTATAAAAATTCTCATACTCCCAAGAACTCGCGCATTACTTGGCCACCTCACTTAAAGTCAGAGTCTGAAGTGCTCGCGCATCACTTTGCAGCTTTTTATTAGTCTCAGAATCCGTAGTGCTACCGTATTAATTGATCTCTCTATTCAAATCAGAGTTTGAATAGCTCGCGTAATATTTTACCACTTACAGCAGTCTTATAATCCGAAAAACTCGGACATCATACTTATTAGAACACTTGGTAGGGGTTTGCTTTCCTTGGACGCTTGAGCACATAGAAATCTCAAGTGCCGGGGACATTAAAGTAAATTTTGACTGTGTATAACCCTTGGTGTTGGAACCTGACCTATCATGGAGAATGCTCTCCATATACGTCAAACTCTGAACACTTGTCTTCCTAAACACGTGTTATTCCCAAATCAGTTTTCTTCTAGCCATGTGGCAGAGTGGTGGACTTACATCCGTCTGTCATCTCTGTGGTTTTTGAGAAAATAAATAAAAATTTTTCTGTACCAATTGCAATGTTCTGATTGTTTTAACTTCAGTGTCCTTTACTTCTGGTGCTCGTGCATATGTGTGGTTTGCTGTGCGTGCTTTACCAAGGACCCACGTTATATTCTCCCGTGTGTTGTTTCTTTCTGGTTTGAAATAATTGTGTTTATATATGTGCCCTTGAGGGAGTGCGTTCCGCGGCCGCATTTTTCACGGTTCCTGTGGGAGAGGATTACTTGTTGGAGCAGTTTTTGGAACGGCCTGGTTCTTCACACCTAGAAACTCGCTTACTCATAAGTTTTTCTGCATGTTTACTCTATTTTTAATTAATAAGCAAAAGAAAAAAAAAACAAAAAAACAAAAAATACCATATATTTCTTAATTGCATGTATTAGTTAATAAATATTTAAAGGTTACAATTAAGCTAATTGGCACTGAAGAGGGCCCCCATCTGTGGCCGAAACGTTTGCCTTCCTAGTGTTTATGTCCTCGATGACATAAATAATTAGAAACTAAGCTGACCCCAAGCCAAAATAAATATTACAGAATTATAACTGTGGGTCAATGTAACAAGGAGCATGTACGGAAACATGTCACGATATAATTTTACAAATGGCAACAATCAGGGGGGTAGAAATGGGATGGGTTTTTACAAACAAATTGAAGAAAGATATGGATATGAGGAGGCATCACTCCTCAAAAAATGGTCTCAATCGAATCTGGAAATTGCAAAAAGTTTTAATCAAAGAATTTTTCTATTACGTTGTAGGAAACTTGAAGTTGTTCCCAAACACTTACAAGTACTTGGAACTCAAACCATCGGGTTCAATTCCAGAAGTATGGGTAAACGTTTCTCAAACTTGCATATCACCTTTCAGAAGTCCATTCTGAATCTCGAGATTCGCGATATATGCGCACATTTAAGGAATCTCGAGAATCGGGTTGGACATCTTGAAAATAGAATTTTTGCTGTTTTTCCAGACCACGTGTTCGACAGATTTTTTGAATTTGAATCCAGGAAAGTCTCGCGCCAATTCGAGGAAAGTAAATTAAAGTGCAAAAGGAAATTGGATTGTCTAATTAACGCGATACATTACAATAAAAAGACTGTTTCAAACAGCAAACTCAACCAAAAGTGGTTCAAAAACCTGACAGGAAATCAAATCCCGGAAAATGTCGCAAAAATAGCTAGCTTAGGTATAAATTTCGGGGATACTATTAAAAAACGGGAAATTCCTACTTATACTATCATCGCGGACATTGAATCTAACATTAATAAAATTAATCCGGAATCACATGATGAAATGCGACTTAAAGTCGCAAATGCTGTTAATAATTTTAAAAAATGTGGCAACGAGCATAAATCTAAATTCGTACAGCCTGTTAAAGAAATCAAAGAAGCTAGAAATTTCGTTAAAAATAATCCGGACATAGTTTTTACCAGGGCAGACAAAGGTAACACCACAGTAGCCTTGACGCGAACAGATTATAATGAGAAAGTTAAAAACCTTTTACAAGACGAGAACACATACCAAGTCCGCCCCAAAGACACAACAACTAAAATACAAAATAAAGTCAATTCTCTAGTCAAATCATGGGAAAACAAGAGTCTAATTAACAACCTGTTAGCTAAGGATTTAAAGTCTTCCAATGCCGTTCCCTCGAGATTTTACGGATTACCCAAAATTCACAAAGAAAGTATTCCTGTTAGACCAATTGTTTCCTATGTGGGCAGCCCAACTTACAATCTAGCTTCATTCTTCAGCTCTACCATATCCAAAAACACTACCCCACCTAGATCAAAAATCATCAACAGTTTTGAATTAGTTAAAAAACTTAAAAATGTGAACGTCCCGGATAACTATGTTCTGGCCTCATTAGATGTAGTCTCTCTCTTCACAAATGTACCCAAGGAAGCAGCTATCTCTGCAGTAAAAAGTAGATGGGATGAGATTCGTCGCAAAGTATCATTACCATGGAGAGATTTCGAAGAAGGGTTGCGATTATGCTTAGACAGCACAGATTTTAATTTTGATGGCAAAACTTATTTCCAAAAACGTGGATTACCAATGGGTTCTCCTTTCTCCCCGTCCTTGCTGATTTAGTGATGGATGACCTAGAGAAAGACAGACTTTCCAACCTTGACTTTGAAGTACCTGTCTATTTTCGTTACGTTGACGATATTTTCATCATGGTTCCCAACACACATGTTGACCGCATTTTACAAATTTTCAATACTAACCCCCTCAATATTGAATTCACTCTAGAAAAAGAGGTCGGTGGTGCTATCAATTTCTTAGACGTCTCTATCACGAGGAAACAGAACCAAAAACTATCTTTCAATTGGTATAGAAAGCCTAGTTGGTCAGGCAGATACCTTAACTTCAACTCCCACCACCCCCTTAGATATAAAAAAAGTGTAATTAACAACTTGGTTGACAGAGCAATTTTACTTTCAGACAAGAAATTTCAAAAAAACAACCTTAAATTAATTACAGATACACTAGATGAAAATGACTACCCACCTTGTTTCACACAAGACATTATTAACCAGAGACTTCTTACCCTTGAACAAAAAACACGATTAGGCAACAATCATATCGACATAAACGCGGAAATCAAACCTTTCATTAGCATTCCTTATATCGAAGGTCTGTCAGAAAAAATATCGGGAATCCTAAACAGCTACAACTTGAAAACCGCGTATAAAAATCAAAAAATCTAAAAATGATATTCAAGCCAACCAAAGATAAAATTCCTAAAGAACTATCGTCCAACATCGTCTACAGCGTTCCTTGCAAAGGGAATGATTGCAAAGCCGTCTATATAGGTCAAACTAAAAGGTTCCTTAAAAACAGGTTAAAAGAACATAAAAACAACATTAGAGAAAGCCCTAATAAACAAAATGCACTAACTAAACATACAATTGAGAAAGACCATTTCTTCGATTTTGACAGAACAAAAATCCTAGCTAACGAAATACACTATAAAAAAAGATTACTGTTGGAAATGTGTCACATTGCAGGTACGGACGATGCAGTGAATCTTAGAACTGACATAGAAAACCTTTCTAAGATTTACAACCCTATACTTAAAAAAGGGTCATAAAAAATCTGACCCGAGAAATTGGGACTCCACCATGTATTTCAGTCGTCCCTTCAGGTTTTATGATCTCACATCTGGCCATTTTATCTGGGCCAGATTTTGTTGAAACTCGCGCATTACTTGGCTACCTTATTTAGGTCAGAATTCGGAAATCTCGCGTATTAGTTGGCCACTTTATAACAATTCTTATACTCCTAAGCATTCGCGCATTACTTGGCCACCTTACTTTAAGTCAAAGTCCGGAAATCTCGCGTATTAGTTGGCCTCTCTATAACAATTCTTATACTCCTAAAAATTCGCGCATTACTTGGCCACTCTTTTCAAGACAGACTTCGTTTAACTCGCGTATTACTTGGCCACTTATAAAAATTCTTATACTCCTAAGAACTCGCGCATTACTTGGCCACTCTTTTCAAGACAGACTTCGTGTAACTCGCGTATTACTTGGCTACTTATAAAAATTCTTATACTCAGAAGAACTCGCGCATTACTTGGCCACCTTACTTAAAGTCAGAGTCCGGAAATTTCGCGCATTATTTGGCCACTCTTTTCAGGACAGGCTTCGTCTAACTCGCGTATTACGGGGCCACTTATGTATATATATCAGTCATGAGGTCCATTGAACTCGCGCATTACTTGGCCACCTTACTTAAGGTCAGAGTCCGGAAATCTCGCGTATTACTTGGCCACTTTAGAAAAATTCTTATACTCCTAAGAATTCGCGCATTACTTGGCCACCTTATTTAAAGTCAGAGTCCGGAAATCTCGCGTATTACTTGGCCACTTTAGAAAAATTCTTATAATCCTAAGAACTCGCGCATTACTTTGCCACTTTACTTCAAGTCAGAGTCCGGAAATCTCGCGTATTAGTTGGCCACTTTACCTCATTTGATAGCATCATACGAATTCGCGCATTACTTGGCCACCTTACTTAAAGTCAGAGTCCGGAAATCTCGCGTACTACTTGGCCACTTTAGAAAAATTCTTATACTCCTATGAATTCGCGTATTACTTGGCCACTTTATAAAAATTCTTATACTCCTAAGAATTCGCGCATTACTTGGCCACCTTATTTAAAGTCAGAGTCCGGAAATCTCGCGTATTACTTGGCCACTTTAGAAAAATTCTTATAATCCTAAGAACTCGCGCATTACTTGGCCACTTTATAAAAATTCTTACACTCCTAAGAACTCGCGCATTACTTGGCCACTTTACTTTAAGTCAGAGTCCGGAAATCTCGCGTATTAGTTGGCCACTTTATAACAATTCTTATACTCCTAAGAACTCGCGCATTACTTGGCCACCTTACTTAAAGTCAGAGTCCGGAAATCTCGCGTACTACTTGGCCACTTTAGAAAAATTCTTATACTCCTATGAATTCGCGTATTACTTGGCCACTTTATAAAAATTCTTATACTCCTAAGAATTCGCGCATTACTTGGCCACCTTATTTAAAGTCAGAGTCCGGAAATCTCGCGTATTACTTGGCCACTTTAGAAAAATTCTTATAATCCTAAGAACTCGCGCATTACTTGGCCACTTTATAAAAATTCTTACACTCCTAAGAACTCGCGCATTACTTGGCCACTTTACTTTAAGTCAGAGTCCGGAAATCTCGCGTATTAGTTGGCCACTTTATAACAATTCTTATACTCCTAAGAACTCGCGCATTACTTGGCCACCTTATTTAAAGTCAGAGTCCGGAAATCTCGCGTATTACTTAGCCACTTATAAA